>OZ020254.1:18263854-18679720 GCA_963971285.1 Astropecten irregularis | reverse complement strand
CATGCAATCGTTTTAATCACAAAGCCCACATGCTTTTGTCATTAAATTTGGTGCTTGGATGGCGTGTGGGGAGAAAGGAAAACAGCGGAAATAACATGATTTATAGTAGTGAACAGCTAACTTACATTCCAACTGAGAAGAACAGGGGTGTTCCTCTGCCCCTATTTCTACCTCCATGCTTGTATTAAGCTGTTTAAGCAGTCAGAAAATATCAATCAATTTATACAAAATCATCATAATGTCAGTGGAACGCTAGCAAAGAAGGAAACAGGAGGGGAATGAAAAGAACTTTTAAAGAACAACTTTATTCCGGTGGCAATAATATGCTGAGCCCTTTGTTTGTATCCTTTTATGGGGGGCACAAACTGCGTATTTTCTGTGCTTTTTGTTGCACATCATGAGACAATTTATCACGGGATTTTGACTTCTTAAAATCAAGATGACGATGGCCTCAGATAATTTATTTTAAAATAGTACGGTACGTAGGCTTTATCAACATTTATTTATGGCCTCACATGTAATTTCCCAACACTATCATCAGCAGCAAGTAAACCATGAATCGAGATCAAGAGTAAAACTAATACAGATGCTAAACAACAAAATAGCCCTCTCCGATTACGCGAGTATCGTGGACTTGGGAGCAACCGCGAATAATGCGCGTAGTCCAAGTAGTTACAATGTATTACAACAATGTACATTACTATACTATCCCAATATACTATGGCCGATCACGCACAGCCGATCCGCGATCCCACCACGTATAGAAATCCACAGTTCATCATCTTTGACATGATCTAAAAGAGCATTAAAATTCATCCTTCTACGCACCCTGCCCTAAAACAATGTAAAATGCACTAAAGTATTCTGGGTGGTAGATAGTTGCGATGATCGTAACCCTAGGTCTGTCATGGGGACGGGGACCTTAGGGTTACGACACTTTGTTAATAAAAAGTGATCAAAACACTTTTTGGCCAAGTTCTGAAATAGAATTGTCCTTAATTTTCCACTTTCCAAAATCCCAACACAAAATCTGACTACATGGATGTGATCGGTACTTATCAATGAGTCATATAAAACCACTTTGAATATCGAAAGATCATTTTCTGCAGAAAAAATGACCCCAAACTTACCGAAGGTGTCTAGATTCCCTCCGTTCGCCGTCAATCGGCCATTTTGAATAGCGCGCAGTGTGCCATCTCGACCAAAATACGTCACGAGACATGTCGTTTTGGCTGTTCCACCTTTCAAACTTAAACTCACAGCCCTATGGAGGGTGTTCCCAGAATAACACGTGCGCTGTGATATACCGTGTACACGCATATCGCAATCCACAAACCGCAACAGTATGGAGGAGGTTTTTTTTTTAAGTCCGCATTGTTTGCCCATGTCAAGCTGCCGCTGACAATTCAAATCTTTCATCATGAAATGAAGGAAATTGCTAAGATTTTCAAATGATTTCCTTTACGAATGGTCCCACAAACAAGCAAGTCACAAACTCGGCGCCGACCCAATCCATGATCAAACAGAAATAAAAATGTCATCCACCTTATCACAGATCGCGCAGTGGTCGGTATATCCGGTCTTCAATTACACCCAAAATGATCATACCCGGTAGGACAGTGAGGATATATTCATAAAAATATCACCGGAATATTCCATCGGAAAAAACACCATTTCTTACTGCAAATCTGTACCGAGCCGGCCGGCCGTGAGCCACCGTCCGTAACGGTGGAACGAAGTCAACGAACCCGGCCGCGATCCAAAAAGGTATCCCTTCCGACCGAGCGCAACATGCACTTCATTTCAACCCGCACGGCACGTGTAATGTACTGATTGAGACTTTCGCTGGTGCACGTACACAATGAACGTTTGCTTTGAAACTGTAGCTATACGCGGATACCAGGCTGTCTCTCTCTGCGGTGTGGGCAATGTGTTTACGTCTTCATTTAATGCGATCGTCATCGGTCGGTTTCGGAAGGATTTCGCTTTTCGCGATTTCGATTTTTTTTAGTTTAAGTATAATTATGAAAAGAGTGTTTCTACTTGGCCAATTGAACAAAATAACTGAGTGAAATTTAAGTTAGATTTATAAGCTGATGAGCCTGCGATTTGCGGTACTTTGGAAGGACGATCGATCAGAATATTTTTATTTAGATCTCGCAACGATATAACGCATACATATTATCGTGTATAAAAAAAAAAAATACACTCCATTTCTTCCTCCATGAACCGTATTTTCGCATGTGTTCGATGTCGGTGTTGGATGTCGGAAAAAAATCACGCCATACGTTTTCTATCACCTGTCATGAGCGGCGAAAAATAAACTTAATTCGGCAGTTTCGGCACATGTATACTATACTAGGGTGTTTTGAGGGGTCTGGTCAATTCTATAACCTTTTTTTTTTAACCCAATACACCGAGCATGCTGTGTGCTGCGCGGCGGCCTTACGGTTGATATGGAGTACTATGGACACACTCACACACTGTATCATGCGAGCGCACGTGATGCGAGCCCTCCATAGGGCTGTGAGTTTGAGTTTGAAAGGTGGAACAGCCAAAACGGCATTTCGCGTGACGTATTTTGGTCGAGATGGCACACTGCGCGCTATTCAAAATGGCCGATTGACGGTGAACGGAGGGAATCTAGACACCTTCGGTAAGTTTTGGGTCATTTTTTCTGCAGAAAATGATCTTTCGATATTCAAAGTGGTTTTATATGACTCATTGATAAGTACCGATCACATCCATGTAGTCAGATTTTGTGTTGGAATTTTGGAAAGTGGAAAATTAAGGACAATTCTATTTCAGAACTTGGCCAAAAAGTGTTTCGATCACTTTTTATTAACAAAGTGTCGTAACCCTAAGGTCCCCGTCCCCATGTCAGACCTAGGGTTACGATCATCGCAACTAATCAAAAGGAACAAATATAGGAGAGGATCCGGAAACTCAAGCATAAATTAAAGGTCGGACCAGATCCGGGATGTGACTTTCATCAACACCCTCGCCTCGACGTACGATTTGGTCGGCGTATGAGTTGGTTGCCATACAACTTTACAAGTTGACCTGCTTGTTTTTCTATGACTATGTTTAGGCCCTATTAAAGTATTATTTTAAAAAGTATTATAAGACTAAGTTGTTTATTTTTTGCCTTAATTTCACGACCTCTGTTAGTATTTAATTTTGATTTCAACTGGTAACGGAAGATAATTGATAGAACTGCCAGGAACATGACCAATGTTTGTTTGTTTGTAACTTTTATTCTCCAGACCCATCAATGACAGTGAGAAGAAGAGGGGATCGCACAAGGTTGTAGAGGTCAGCCAGAACAAGAAAGATGTCCAGGTTAACGTCGAAGTTGCTGAAAAGTCCAGCACTAAAACATTCTCATTCGATAAGGTACATGACAAAACTGAGAAGAAAATGAAATTTTTTAAACTTGTACAATATGTTGAAGCCATACATCGTGTGAATTTAAAATTCCTTCATTTTATTTTCTGTGATGGTGAAAGTTTCACTAGCAATGTGGTATTCCGGAAGTCGCTGGTTCGAATCCCACTCCATTAAATTTTTCTTTACAAGTTCATGTTTCAATAGACTGTGACTGGGGGCCTGGGGAGGCGACTCGATGTCTTTGGTACTGGGTCTCTGAAGAGGATCCTTGGGTACCGCTGGACTGTGTGTCTAACGAGAGGTTACTCGGGGAGAGTCAGATGAGACCTAGCTATTACCTGCATGATACGTGAGCGTCAGATGCGACTGTACGGTCATGTGGCTAGATTCCCTGCGAGTGATCCTGCCAGGCGAATTCTCTTTATAAGAGAACCTACTGGTAGGACTCGCCCGGTAGGGCGTCCACATGATGCATCAGATGGATCGTTATTTTGATTTAATGATGGGATGGGGATGGGTCACGTGGCTGCCTGGGGGTTGGCTTTCAGGAGACCGAAGGAGTACTGCTCAAAGGTAGATGCGGCAACTACTAATCAATCCAGTCAGTTTCCCTTGTGGTTATTTGATGACAATACTTGTGTTTGTTTCCAGGCCTTTGGTCCCAAAGCCAAACAAATTGAGGTGTACAAGAGTGTGGTTCTACCAACGCTGGATGAGGTGTTAATGGGATACAACTGCACAGTGTTTGCGTAAGTCGGAAATCCACATTTCTTTTTTGGAAGTGTAGGCCTATATTTTGCCGGCACCGTCATTCTTCTGATTGGCCAATTCTCGATACGTCATGCCGGCCTTCTTTCTCTAAATGTTATTTTGTGAGAGGTACGTTCTAATACTGCAAATTAGCCAGAGTATGGGAACAGCAAAATAGTGTTTGCAGGAAGAATGCCGGTGCCAGCAAAATTCACCCTGCCTTTTTTGTCCAGAAATTTGAAGAATTTTTTGTGTGAATTCAGCTTTTAAGCTGATTTCAGCTTTTTTGTTTAGATTTTAACTCAGAATTTCAGCTTTTTTGTACAGTCACCTGCTCTGTATAAAAGTATTTAATAAAAATAAAAAAAAATTCAACTTGCTGTTTTCAGCTTTTTTTTGTGTGTGTATGGCTACTCACACCCCTGATCTTTAAAAATGACAAATAAATGGCTGGACCGGTTTTACAGCTCAATTAACGATGGTTAGTTTGAATTTTTGTTTTAATTCAAATATTTATCAGGTATGGACAGACGGGAACTGGTAAGACTTTCACTATGGAAGGAGATAGGACACCAGACCCAGCAGTGTCATGGGAAGAGGTGAGTTAAAGGCAGCGTACAGGATTTGCAAGGTCTCCAAAAAAAATATTGAGTTTGAGACAGAAAATGGACTCAACAGTTCGTAAACAGTGAAAAAGTCACCATGGGAAATCTTGGTTCATCAGATGCTGGGTTTCCAAGGTAATCAATATTTAGTGTCTTTTCCCAGGATCGTTCTTCCGAAAGATTTTTGGAACAAACATAAAGGACACCCTCACTTGAGTTGTTTTAGTTATCCCCTTTCACTCAGGGTATGAAGATGGTGCTGGTAGAAACATACCGTTAAAATATTTCCACCTGAAATGCTGTATTCATCCAGAGATCGAAAACAGTTTTGATCTCGGGGTAAGATCAAAACCATTCTTCATGTTTTAGAAGAAAAATTGAGTCGGGTTTTTGCTATTTTCTTGTGACTCAGATGTTCGATTGAGCTCAAATTTTCAAAGTGTGTTTTTTCATGTACATGCTGAATCAGACGAAGTGTGGGTGCTGTTCTGTGACCTTTACCAATCATATATAAAATGCTTGGAGGTAGGAGGCAGGATCTTTATCTAAGGCTAAATGACACGAAGACAAGGGGTCGATTTCACCAAACTCATCGTAAATTTATACTATCAATTGTAGGACTTGTGATGCATTGCAGCCCTACGTATGATACGATGGGTTATCCTTTGTAACTAGAGTTACGATCAATCGTACGGCTTCGTGAAATCGACCCAAGAACATCAGTGTAAGTCAAGGTACAAATATTAAAATGGATGAGAGGATCAGAACAAACTTGTACAGAGTGACTGGCAGAAATCAAGGAAAGTTGTTGGTGTTACGTTGTAACTGTCACTGACCAGTCAGCCTGCTTGACCCTTTAGCTTGACCAGCCATTGTCGCCCTTTGTATAATTCCAGGACCCTCTGGCGGGTATCATACCCAGGGCAATGCATCAAATCTTTGAGAAGCTTCAGTGTGCGAACGTTGAATTCTCTGTTCGAGTCTCCTTCTTGGAACTCTACAACGAGGAGCTATTTGACCTCTTGAGCTCACAGGAGGACACCCAGAGGCTGCGGATCTTCGAGGATGCGGCCCGCAAGGTGAGGATCGAACAGTGCTCCTTAAGTTCTCCTGGGACGCCATTGTCAGCATTGTACTCATGTTTGGGCATGCCGTTTACTTGTTATTTGTAATGTTTCCTTCCTGTTACTTCTCATGAATGTCCAGGGATCTGTGGTGATACAAGGCCTAGAGGAGATTGTGGTCCACAATAAGAGCGAGGTGTATGCTATCCTGGAGAAGGGTGCTGCCAAGAGGCAAACGGCTTCCACACTTATGAATGCGCACTCCAGGTAGATATAGCAATAACGTTTTTCACAGACTTTGTGCTATTTTTTTGTCCTGGCTAGCCCACCAGGCTTGCTTATTTCAGATTTTACTAACCCATTTAGCAAGTTTGGATTTTTACTAGCCCATAGTTATATTGATCCATACCTTAACATGTAGGTTCTTATTTTTTGTTTACTAGCCCACTGGGCAACCAAGGAAGTAAGTCTAGTCGGGAGTGGTTTTTGCTAGACATTGTACGCCAGGCTAGTACTATTTCAAGCCCTGCTTTAAGCAATGAACCCTTCCGGCCTGTCAATCAAACTGTGCGCATTGAGCAATTGAAGTTGTCGTCATTTACCTTGGTGAAACTCGGTCACTTGCGGTATGTAAAACACAAGGTGGGTGGGGCTTTTAAAGTGCAAAGCCAGAACGGTCCAATCCTTCTGTTGTCCCCGTGAAGTCCCAATCGTGTCACTGTTATGGCCTATCGAGTTGAATGAGTACATCTTCTTCAACTTTCCTGTCTCCAGTCGTTCCCACTCTGTCTTTACCGTCACCATCCACATCAAAGAGAACTCTGTGGATGGAGAGGAGCTTCTTAAGACCGGTAAACTCAACCTGGTTGACCTGGCTGGAAGCGAGAATATCGGCCGATCCGGTGCTGTAGACAAGAGGGCTAGGGAAGCCGGTAGGTTGAACAATATCTGGCGTCAGTGCCATATTATCAAGACGCTGGCAAGTTCCGTTTCTGTAGTAGTTTGATGAAGTTAACCTTTTACTCTGACCATTGGTTACTACAGAAAGTGCAGAAAACACTACCATAGAAACTTCAGGGGCTAATTTCACGGCCCAGCTTAGCACACAAATTTGCTAACCATGAAATTCCTGTCTTGATAAAAACAGGATTAACAACCAAATTTCCACATGTTGTGCACCACTTATGATTGTTCTTGGGCTGTTGTTTGCTGGCCATGAATATCAAAATGAATTTTTAATGGTGGTTTAATTGTTTTATTGGAGAAGACATTTTTGTGCTAAGCAATTTTTTTGGTGTTTAGCAGCTCCATGAAATGGGCTTGTGAGTCACTTGTGGTGCTTCATGATGCATCCCAATATTCCTGATGCACAGCCAACTGTTGTCTGCATTCAGATCACTGATCACCTGTTTCACTGAACTCTTTATCCAGGCCTGCGCCTTCGTCCTTTCCACTGGACTCCATGATTTGTCAGCACTTATCCTCCTGAAATCTCATACGTATTGTAAAAAATAACGTCTTCCTGCATTTGAGTGATGGTACATTACTGTTGGTCACTCAGTGTGAATGTTTTCTTGTTGCGTTCCAGGTAACATTAATCAGAGTCTGTTGACCCTTGGACGAGTGATAACAGCTCTAGTAGAGCATGCTCCTCATGTGCCTTACAGGTATGTAAATACTCTGGTGAATAGCATCCAATACGAGGCCAGGTTGACGTTGAGGGTACGGGCTGATAATGTGATCCTGTCCTTCACAACAAAACTAGACAGATGAAATTGAACAGAAGTGAGACTGCAATCGAGTGCCTCCACCCATACATCAAAGAAGCATGCAACTTTTCCTCGGATCAGCTGATTTCCTCGTTGTTCTCATCACACTGTCACTCATGCCATTGAAAATAGAAGAACACTGTATAAAGTCTTATAAAGATTATAATTTCCTTGTTTTTGGTTAAGTCTGAGTTGCATGCCTAATCACAGCATCCTGAATGACAGCTATTTGAATTGAAAGTTGTGTATCAATAGAAATCTTAACCAACCTTGACATTTGTAGCAACACTACACTCTTTCCAAAATCCATTCACATCGTAAAAGAACATTATCACTGACCGGTGTTTGCTTTTTTTGTCTTCTCAGGGAGAGTAAGTTGACGCGCCTTCTCCAGGACTCCCTTGGAGGTCGCACAAAGACATCCATCATTGCCACCATCTCTCCATCCATCTGCAATGTGGAGGAGACACTCAGCACCTTGGACTACGCTCACCGAGCCAAGAACATCACCAACAGGCCTGAGATCAATCAGAAGCTCACCAAGCGAGCTCTCATCAAGGTTAGTCCCTAGTCCCAATCCATTTCATATCTTCCTCCAGAACACTCACCATCCAGAGTCTGAATGGAAGTACCCTCATCTCTGTCCTGCAGATTCCTCCAAAATTACTTCCGCATCAATTAGAAGCTCACCAAGCGAGCTCTCATCAGGGTCAGTCGCGTCTCTGGTCCCAATCCATTTCATATCTTCCTCCAGAACACGCGCACCATCCAGATTTTAATTTTTTTTTTACAAATATTGCCCAACACAAGGCCCAAGAGGGCCACTCAAAGGTGAGGGCTTAAGAAAAGGAGAGAGAAAAACAGCAATAAGGAAGATCTGTTTGCAAGAAAACTATTAACATTATGTTTGAATTGAGAGAGATTATATCCTGTAGGAATACAGGATGAGGGTAGGGAATTCCAGAGTGAGGCAGTGCATGGGAAGAAACTTGAAGAATATCTTGAGGTATTTGATTTGGGGACAGTAACAGAGAAAGGATGGGAACTGCAAGGAAAGCGAGTTGTGCGACCAAATGACCGGTTAGGTGGTGCAACCATTGAAAGACCTTTGGAGCACATTATATGGTAGTATCTGTAAAAAAGGCTCAGTGAAGCAACTGATTGCCGCTGAGATAGACGTTCCAGGGATGATGCTAGGTCTTCTCCATTTCACAAACCGTACACTGCTTTGCCTGTTAAGCTTTCTCTGGTGTCAGTGATGGTATCCGATGTTATCTGGAGTCTCACTGAACAATTCATTGATGTTCAAAGTTTTTCTCTTCCAAAACAGGAGTACACCGAAGAAATTGAGCGTTTGCGACGTGACCTGTTTGCTTCTCGTGAAAAAAATGGAATATATCTCTCCGAAGAAAACTACAGGTGAGACCAAAATAAATGTAGAATGGGTAATCTTTCTTTAAAAAGGTCCTTGTCATGGTAGTATAGAGGTTATTCATTGACGTTCCTCCATGGTTACGCGTACGACACTAGCACTGGCTGTACTGATACTGATGCATGTACAACAATTAGTTTGATCAATGATCACTGCACGTTGTGTGTGCACTGAAGCGTGGTGTTGACACATGTTCAATCGATGTGCTTGACGGCCAATCCAAGCTGATCACGTCTTGTGAATAACCTCTATTCTGTTTGTACAAGGAAGCTTAATGTTTGGTGGTTTGTAGAAAAGGTCCAATTACATGTAAAGAGATGTGTAGTTGGATATCAGACCCTTCTGGCCTGTCAATCAAACTGTGTGCATTGACCAATTGGAGTCACTGAGGTCCATTACCTCGGTCAAACTCGGTCACATGTGGTATGTAAAACGAATGGCATCGCGAAGGTGGGCAGGGCTTAAGAGGGAAGCTGGAACTGTCCATTGTATTCATTATACCCTGTTTGCCTGTTACAGATCGATGGAACAATCCATTAGCAGCCAGGCTCTCAGCATCCAAGAAAAAGAAGAGAAAATTGCAGCCCTCTTGGATGAAATCACCAAGGTAAGTTTAGTTTGGTACTGTACACCTACACATAGTCATCATCACCAGCAACTTCCAAGTATATGTAAATACATACGTGTACCTCAAATAATCCATTTCCTTCAACCTGCCAGACAGATTCTCTCTTTGAGAGAACCTACTGGTAGGACTTGCCCTTATTTTGCTGAGATGGGGATGGGTTGTGTGGCTGCCTGGTGGATGGCCATCATGATCAGGAGACTGAAGGAGTACCGCTCGAAGGTAGATGCGGCAACGCGCTGCCGCGGCGCATGCTCCCACTGATTGATTGATTGTTTTGTGACATCGGTTTCAAATTAGCCAGACTGACTGTTGGTCTGTGTCTCTCCTTAGATCAATGATATTCTGAGCGATACTAAGGAGGAGCTCGAGGAGACCAGCTCTCAACTGGAAGTCACAAGCAAGACCTTGGTGTGCACCACTAACACCTTGCAGAAGACCGAAACAGTAAGTTGCCGTTCTTACTTACTTACTGCCTGTTATGCCTCCTGGCATGAAGGGCAGCAACACAGGTCCTCCACTCTGGTCGATTCTGGGCTGTATTAGGTTCATTGATCTCATTTCCTCTTCTACTGTGCGACACCAGGTGATCTTAGGCTGTCCTCTCTTTCTTCTACCCTCGGGTGTCCAGTGAAGGGCTACTCATGGGATGCTGTCAGGTAGGGACCAGACAAAGAGCATTCCACTGGTCCTCCAGGTTGGGGGTTAGGCACAGGGCTAACAACTCTGTCTTGTAAAAACAGAAGAAACCAAGTTGCCGTTCCAAAGACCATGATACCAAATATAATTCATTCATTAGGATGGTTCACGGTAAAATTGGACCCACTATGTGTCTTGTTGTTCATGCTTTGTCTAGGATCTTAGAGTGACTACGTCTGACCGTGACCAGCAGAAGTACCTTCTTGGAGAGCACGTTAAGACAGAAGAAAAGCTGTCTGGCGAAGCCCATAAGGTTTGTATTGTTACAAATCTCTCAGCAGAAACTAACAAGAAAAGATCTTGGATTGAATCCTGACTGAGTAGGCACAATATAGTGTGCAGTAGTTCAGGGGTCGATTTCACCAAACTCATTGTAACTTAACCATCAATCGTAGGACTTATGATGTAACAGCCCTATGTGGGATATGATGGGTTATCCTAGCTTCGTAGCTCGAGTTATGATCGTTCGCAGGGCTTCGTGAAATTGACTTCTTGTAGTGTAGAAGAAGTCATACACTGTAGCTTTAGGTGATTTAATGACAAGTTTTCTTGAAACTATGGTCTCATATGCTTGTGTCGATCAACTTGCTCCCTTTAGCTGTTGACAGTAGCCGAGAGCAGCACGTCAGATCTTGAGGGGGTCCACGCTAAGCTGAATCGTAAGCGTGCCGTGGAGTCCCACAATGCAACAGTGCAGGACGTCTTTGAGTCCAACTTGGTGGACAAGCTGCAATCCGTGCAAGATGCCATGACTGAGTTTGGCGATGTCCAACAAAAGTGCTGCTCAACCATACAGGACAACTTCAGTAAGTTTTAAGGAAGTCAAGAGGATTTAAAAATGAAAAGGCAGTACTACAAGGAGTTTACAGGGCTTGTTTGTTTCACCGCGGATCTTGATCGCCATACTTGATCTTGCAAATCCATATCGCTGCTAAAATTCGATCCGGAGCAGCTTTTGGGCGCAGGATAACTGATCGCGTTCCTGTAACAAACAGGCCCACAGAAAGAGGCTGTACGTGTGTTAAAATGTGTTGTACATGTAAGTCTTGATTGAATTATCATATAAACAATGTTTATCATATAAACATTGTATGACAATTTAACATCATCCATACTTATTTATCTACGCAAAATTAAATTTAATTCGGAAAAATCTCATTTCAATTGTAGAAAACTTGGCATCTGCGCGTTCATCGGAGGTGCAGAGCATGTGTTGCCAGGTAACGGACATGATTGACAACTTGGAGGGACAAGTCGTT
Source organism: Astropecten irregularis (assembly GCA_963971285.1). Taxonomy (NCBI): domain Eukaryota; kingdom Metazoa; phylum Echinodermata; class Asteroidea; order Paxillosida; family Astropectinidae; genus Astropecten; species Astropecten irregularis. Next base: position 18,668,127 of record OZ020254.1, on the reverse strand, counting down.
GCCGTGACTACTGACGGTCAACAGGCATGTGATAGCTGGCATGACTGGAGTGAAAAGACAACTCAGCAGATGACTGAATACAAGGTAGGCTGATAAGTTCATCAAACATTTCAAGATATCAATACTTTGAAAAAAGCTTCTGTTTAAAGGGAGTAATCAGGTTTGATAGTTGATAAATATGGACATTCAGAGAGTGTGCAAATCAGGGTCTAAGAGCATGTTGCGTCTAGAGCATGGATTTAGCTATCAATGTGGTGAAACTCAAAGATGATGCAAGTCCTCCAAATTGTTGCAGAGTTTTCTCCATTGCACTGCAGTAATCCAAAGAAAACATCAAGATGCTTAGTGATGCCACATGATTGCAACACTGCGGTGGCGTCAATGTAATATTTTGCACACTGCCATTGAATCATCTTCCAAGTTTTATTGAAATCTGGGAAGCAGAAAGGGTAGTCATGAGCAAAGGCCAGCGAGAAAATCTGAAAGATGTTGTCCATGCCAAATATTCTTCTAAGTTCTTGTTCCTTTTAGGAATAAATCACGTGCCACGTACCAAGCTGGAGTTGTAGTGCATGTAGACCGAAAAACACCACTGTAGGTTCTTTTTTATCAAAAGAGGGCGCCATTCAAAAAACTTTTGTGTTCAGATTATAGTATAATTTGTTTTCTTGGACAGGAGGATCACAGGAGCCAAGTTGAGAGATTCTTGGAGCAGACGCACCTCCCCTTGCTGCGAAAACACCAGGATATGCTGAAGGAACACGAGGAACGTATGAAGGAGTGGAACCAGAATGTTCAGACTCAGGTAGGTCATGGCCAGGTCCAGCACTGATCGGGTGCCTCTCATCAGCAGAGACTCCAGAGGCATACTCGTTAGTCAGAGAAGATGACATTGATGAAGTACGTCTGCTACACTGACTTACTGTATCTGTCAAACATTTGAATTTGACAGACTGAATGCTGCATCATGAGATGCAGAGCAGCCTTCTTCTCAAGATTAGTCTGGTGCCTTGGCGCAATTTGTATTCACAAATGCATTGAAGTTCGGTACCTTGTCATCGCCTTTTATGTGACTGCAAAAGCTTGCCACATTTTCTTGTAACACTGGTGCACTGTTGAGTGATCCCCCACTGTTTACCGGTATATGCATGGAGTTAGGATGGCGCCTTCAACGCTTCGATCCTATCAGGATCTTTTTCCAGGCTAGCCTTTGAGAAAGATCTAGGATCTAAATGTCTCCTGCTAGGGTCCAAACGTCAGGCCCTCTTAACTCCAAGTATTTCATGTATTTCAGGTCATTATTTTGGTTGATGAACAGTTTGCAGTGCTTATATTACTTGTACTGTTTTAAAATAAGGTAGGGTTAGGGTTAGCGTGTGGTTCTGAGAAGAACCGGTGGTATTATCTTGGCATTCCGAACAGTGTGCTCTGTTCGTGCTCAGGAGAGTGAATCACACAATCTCACAGAAGAGATTACATGGTGTCACCGCAAACCTACTTTATTTTAGGCTACATGTACACCATGCATAGCTTCAAGTCTTATTTGTACTGTTTTCATACGGCACTCGCAGGGATATTTAGGAGCTTATAGTAAAACCAGTTTTAATGTTCAATGTCTATGATGGATTTTTGAAATGAGTTTAGTAATGATGCATCTGGTTGATTGTTCAGATTGAATCTCAGATGACATCAGTAGAGTCATTCCTCCAGAGCTACTGCAGCCAGCTAGATTCCCTGTCATCACTAATGGGAGAGTACATCACCCGACAGAGGAAGGTCAATCAAGGTCACCAACAGAGGGCGGCAAACATGCTGGCTGAACAGAAGGAGGCTGGACAAGTAAGAACCGACAAATGATGGGGTGACGGTGTTTCGCCATCCTCCCTATGCCATTTTAAGAAGGTTTCAACATTGTATAAAATCTAGTCTAGGATACCCTACAGATTATTTGGAGGCATTTTGGTTTCCATAACCCTAAACCCACCTCCATACCACAGTTTATGCCACTGGTTTTTCCTGTGGTATCCTGAATACCACAACACACCACAGTGTGGTTTGTGTGGCATGGTTTATGATCCAGTCCCTTTGTTGAGCCAGTGGTCGTGTGTGGTAAGCAGCCCTTGTCTCGCGTGGAAGGGTTAAAGATGCAAAACTGGACAGAGGGGCACCTTATCTGACAACTACACAATAGCAGGACCTTAAAGAAAGCTTTCAACTTTCAAGTGTAAACATGAGTACATATCAGAAGAAGTAATCAGCACCACATAGGCTACAATTCCACAATAAGGAAAGTGCAAATGAAAACTGGTTTAACATCAACTGGTCCATCCTGTTCAAAAGTTTCAGAGTAGTCAGAAACTGGGTCTATTTTTGTTTTCCAAAACAGAAATTGAAGACAGATGCCATGACCAAGATGGCCGAGATTCTTCAACATATGCTAGATCAGCAACATGAGATGAACACAGCCAACGTGAATGAGGTATGTAACTCATAATGTAACCTCCTTTGAGCTATCAATCAATCAAAATAGAGGCTTTGGCTGCGGTTTGGAAGTAGATTCTCTGGTTTGAAAAGGAAAACAGAGCTTCAGCTTCAATGAAAAACCACATCCTATAATTTCAGCATATGGATGACAGAGATGAAGCTGGAGCCTGAGCCCGAGCAGAGGCTTTAAGAAAGGCCCCTGAAGAAGAATCAGCCATCAGAACTATAACTTAGACATTGCACATGAACATGTCATTCTTTTCAACAACTTGCAAGGCAGACTATCAGGGATAGAGGTTGCAGCGTAACCTATACCTTTCACCATTTCCATCTTTCCTCCTTCTCAGATGACTGACAGCTACGGAGGTCTAATTGACGGCTCTGATATGGCCGAGAGCAAACTCAATGGGTAAGTTCTAGATAATGGTGTATTCGTCTTTGAAATAGGAAACCTACACAGTTCTTATTAATGTTTGCCTGCACAGAAACAGTCAGTTACAGTCATCTGTGAAACTTCCTGTCCCATGCGGTGCCCATTTTAGAAAACAGTGAAAAACACTCACTGTATTTTCAAATCTATTCACAGAAGTTTTGATCTCATCCCGAGATCAAAACTGTTTTTGTTCAATTAGTTTTACTCTATATTCAGCATTTCAGGCAGAAATATTTGAACGGTATGTTTCTACCATCACCATATTTATACCGTATAAGTTTTAGGTAAATCTGTAAAGGTTTCTGTGACATGGGGCCGATTTCATAAAGCTCTGCGACGTGTCGCAACTTGATTTGCGACGCGTTCTAGCTGCGATGCTTCATATCTATGCGGTGAGTCCATAGAAAAAGGATGCGTCTTCCGCGACGCGTTGTTAAGTTTTATAAAATCGGCCCATGGTATACAAGTATGATACTACCTTTTATAAAGCCATTGCTGTCTTATTCTGAACGCTCAAATGTTTTTGGCTTGTATCAATGTGAAAAATTCTTTTGATTTACCGTGGAGACGATATTTACCAGGCCAATTGGCTAAGCTAGTATAACGGCAGGCTTTAATAGATGGTTAAGATTGAGATATTTTTGTTACTGGTTGGATTTTGATTTCATTTCCACAGATGTGTTAGTGATCTTCGCGAAACGTCAGAGGCATTTGCTGGCCAGTACGTGGAGAGATCTGAGGCTTTGTCATCGTCAACCAATGAACACACCAACAAGGTACGAATAGTCACTGTATGATCATGTACATGGGCCATGCCAGTACGATAGGGTCGTTTCTACTCTATTTGCATATTGTGTTAGTTCTTGAAAACATAAAATATTTTTCTTTGTTCACTTTTCAATGGCTTAAATTTAATCCAGTCAATTTCCCTCATGGTTATTTGATGATTTTATTGATTTATAAGCTGCATCCTCTTTGAGTGATCCCCAATGTACTGTTTCTCAGGCTGCAGCATTGCTAATGCTGCACGTATTTTACATGATCCTTGGGATATAGCAGTATGTGTGTGGTTTCATGGCTTCTGACTGCCAAACGAACAAAGATATCGAGACTATTAGGGACACCACCAACATATCATACAATCCACCAGAAATGATCTCAGAAAATAAATCTCATTAAAGACAATTTTTGGGTGTTTTCTTTACCTGATAGGGTCTTGGCTACATCGCTGATGCGGAGCAGAGTCGCTGTCAGATTGAATCTTCCGTCCAGAGTTATCTCACGGACGACGTGGCTCGGCAGGACACGCAAACGGCACTGATGAACGAAGCTGTCCAATTACACATGCAGGCCCTGGATCAACATGTATCGGATACAAAGCAGAAAACAACGGTAAAATACACGGAAATCCTTTCGGATTCATTTCTGAGGAAGTCAAAACACACTTTACTGATAAGTGAATCAAGTTTGATCTTAGAATAATACTTTAGAATCAAGTATCTCCTGCAAACTGCTTGCCAATGAAAAAAGGAGCTGCACAAAATTACACAGAACTGTGGATAGTAGCTGTGGTGCTGTGGCGTAGTGGTCTGGCGTGTCATACTCAAGATCCTGTGGTCAATCTACGTACAGACTGTGGGTTTGAATCCAGCCATGGGTTAATGGTGCTTGCGTCCTTTGGCACGACGCTTTGTCACATATTCCTCCTTTCACCCAGGTGTAAATGGGTACCTGTGACGGTAGAGATGGCTTTGTGTACTTGATTAGCCCTTGTGTGCTTTACAGTAGCCAGGGCCATATACTCCCCAGGGAGTTGAGATTGTTTCAGTCATGTAAACGTAGCCCAATGACCAGGGATAATAGTGATACGCACATAGAAACAGACTATTGAAGGCAATGGTCTTGTTATTTTTTCATAATGCTAGAGTTTTCCTCTTTCTAATGCAGCAGTTTGCATTTTCACCCAACCCACAGGCCATGTTGTCAACCGTCCGAAAAAGCTCAGACGACCACAAAGAGAATCTGACCAACCAGCACACCACGCTGACTACCACCTTAGAGCAGTGGACCCAGAAGGCCCTTGAACAGTCCGGTGGTATCAGTGACAGGATATGCGACCTGAGGGTACAGGTCACGGAGGTCGAGGGTTTAGCCACAACCTTCTTGAAGGAGGAACTCAAGCAAGACATCCCAACAGGTAAATATCAATCCTCTTGTGGAGAATACAACCAGTTCTGGGGCCAATATCATGGAGCTGCTAAGCGCAAAAAAGTCGCTTAGCACAAAAATGTCTTGTTCAATAAAGCAAACCACCATTCAAAATTCCATTCGATATTCATGGTCGGTGAACAACAGCCAAAGAACAATCACAAGTGATACACAACACATGGACATTTGGTTGTTAATCCTGTTTTTTAGTAAGACAGAAATTTCATGGTTAGCAAATTGTTGTGCTAAGCAGGGCTGTAATTTAAATTAGAATTTAAATTAAATTTGCCCCTGGGCTGGATTTCACAAAACTTTACGATTAAGATGAGTTTTCAACTTCACCATGGTGATTTGTATTGTGACATCACACTTTGCTTAGCAGTTAAGATTGGTTGATGATATAAGATTGATCTTAGTGCTTGAAGGGGTTAAGGATAAGTTTGTGAATCTGGAAACATTTATACCTCATGTCTTAATACATCATCTCATCGTCCTGTTACACCCTCAGGTTATACTCCCAAAAACCGTCGCTTCAGCTACCCCCGTCAGCTGACCCACACAGAACCTCATGATATTCTACTGAAAGGTTTTGGTCTGGATAAGACCATCAATGAAGCCAGTAATGTACCGCTTCCTGATACCTTCATAGAAGAGGTAAGTACATGCATATAATTATTAAAGCTCACTGGAGTCCATCAGCAGGTTCAAATAATAGCAATGGAGCCTTCCGGCCTGTCATTCAAACTGTGCACATTAACCAATTGGAGGATGCATTTTAATCAGGTGGTCGCGAAACCATTACCTCAGTCAAACTCAGTCAATCTTCACACAAGCCAATTGGCCCGTCGTTGTGGGCAGGGCTTAATAGCAAAGCTGGAACGGTCCAGTCGATGGATGTTGGTTGTTGTCTAACTGTAGGCATGCATACCGGTGTCTATGGCAGCTCTTCATTGCATTATGATTCCCTACTGTACACTGTGACATTTTTCATAAAGACACATGATAACAAGTGGCCATGTACATACTTATTACTTCAAAAGAACCTACTCGTCCATTCATTGTCAGCTAGCAAGTTGGGGTCAAATTATGCTAACCACTATTCTTGTGAGGAGATGATGGTCATATTTTGAAACAGAAGTATGAAATTTCATAATCATTACACTTGCCTTGGGAGCGAGGTCTCAATGTGCATCCATGTATCGAAATGAATTGACTGCATACTTTGCTGTTTGCTAATGTCACTATTAAAGCTAGAAAATAAGATTGCCTTGTTGCTGTTTTGTTTTTTTGTAGAATGAGACTGAGGACTCTAAGAGTGATGTGGTAGAAACGATGTCAGTTAATGAGGATAACTTATCTGATGGGGGTTCCGATGTCTCTATGGGATCTCTCATTGTGGTAAGTTGCAATGACATTAACGGTTTAAGGGCTGGATAGCTCAGTTGGTAAGAGTGCCGGAACGATATTCCCGAGGTCGATGGTTCGAATCCCGCACCAGTAAATTTTTCCTTATTCACTTTTCAATGACTCAATACTATTTTTTTATTCTATATTTCGTTCTTGTATATTTGTCTGGTTAATCATCAAATAACCACAAGGGGAACTGACTGGATTAAAAGTAATTGAAAAGTGAACAAAGAAAAGTTGACTGGAGCGGGATTCGAACCAGTGACTTCCGGAAGACCGTACTGAATACCAACTAATACCGCTCTAATACCAACTGAAGTATCCAGCCCTATGTTGGCAGTGTCCCTCATAGTCATTTATCTTTGTTCGTTTGGCAGTCAGAAGCCATGAAACCACTCACATACTACTATATCCCAAGGATCATTCAAGATACGTGCAGCATTACCAATGCTGTCTTGTTATTAGTTTTCACCTTCCATTCAAAATATCTCTTTCTTCCCACCCTGCCAAAAGAAGTTTTTGTAAACATGTCTTGGTATTTGGATTTGTTCACAGGAAGAGACCAAGGAGAATTTTTCTAAGCCATCTCAGAGGAAGGCTCCGGCCGGCAAGATCTCAAAGAAGAAAGCACCTCGTGACAACAGTGCTAACCGGACGCCGCGATCCAGAGTGCCCCTTAGGGTTAATAACTCATCAAATGTCTAGTTTTATATTTATCACGATACAGGAGTTGATTTCACCAAACTTATCGTAACTTTCTGTCAGTCGTTGGACTTGTGATGCATTGCAGTCTTATATAGGATAGCCCCCTACGATGGGTTATCCTTCGTAATTCAAGTTACGATTGATCGTAGGGCTTAGTGAAATCGACCCCAAGCCATATTTACTCAATAGCATAAAGATTTCTCTGCGTGGCTGACTGAGAGGAGATTATGGCCCTCTCCAAACCTCGGCTCTGGCTCCTGCTCCATTTCATGAATCCATTCTAAAATAACCAGCAACAAAATAGAGGCTTTTGGCTGCATTTTGGAAGTAGATTCTTTAGTTTGAAAAGGAAAACAGAGCTTCAGCTTCAATGAAAAACCACAACCTTTGTTTACAGTATATGGATGACAGAGCCGGAGCCTGAGCCGAAGCTGATCAAGGTTTGGACAAGGACCTAGGAATAGACCGATCCAGTAAGCGCTGCCCCATTTGTCTCTGGCCAATCAAAGCCATGGCTTATGTCCGACATGCGTTCAATAAAGTCTGACAAATGTACATGTGCGTATAGACCGTGACTTGAACGTGCAGTGAAGCATTGGAGAGGAACGCATGTTCATTTCCCACGTGTGCAGTGGGAGGGGCTTACTGAGCAGTGGGAGGGGCTTACTGGATCGGTGTACTGTAAAGGTTGGTTTGCAAATTGGCTTTTTGAGCTTCATTGTAAAGAAATATTTGCCAATGTTTGCCAAATTTGCATAATATTAAGTGAAATACATCCCATGCAAGTTTGACCTATGGTAAAATTAATGATTTTGATTCAACCAGAGGTTGAACTATGGTTATTTAACTTTAATATCAAGGAGATGCTAGAAGATCATGAACTGTATATTTCAAAACAGCTGTAAAGATTTTAAAAGCCTACTAACATGATTCATTTATACATTCATATTTAGAATAGAATTCTTGTTAATAAATGCCTTATTCCGCTACATGCATGTAAATAATGCTGTAAATATACGCTAGTTACAACTTTGAATGCTAAAGTGACAGGAATATGTTTCGCTGTTTACAACATCAAGGCGATAAGAATGATGATTCTTTGAATCAATTGTAATTTGCAAAGGTTGATATTTTTGGTGCTGTTTTTCTCTGCCCTACTTCATGAAAGACATCTTAAATGTCATCTTGAACAGTAACTAGGGGTGCGTTCCGCTTGCGCGAACATACGTGAACATGTTTGCTACGTTTGCGTTACACTTGGATTTTGTAGAGGAACGCACACGCAACAAATGGCGAACATGTGTTGCGTACTGCGTTCATCTTTCATTCAATCTTTGCCAACTTCAGCAAACACCTCCTCTACACCGTTAGCATGTTAGGCGAATGTTGTGTGCGTGTTCGGCGAACAGCGCGTTCCGGTTTGATAACGGTGGCACACATTGTGCGCGTAGTTAGCTGGAGTGGAACGCACCCTAGACGAAGCTAAGTTTTCTAAAATTGATGTGAATACATAGATATCATTTTTTTTTTTGGTGATTACATCGTTTTCATCAAATCAAAGGCCTCTGAAATTTGTCAACAGAAAGAGTAACTGACCGGCTTTGAATGATAAAGTAATACCTTTACGTGTAATTATTGCACTTTTTAATGATGATAAGTTAACTAGGGGTCAATTTCACCAAACTCATCGTAACTTGCTAACAATTGTAGGACTTGCAATGCTTCACAGCCCTACGTAGGATACGAAAGGTTATCCTTCATTACTCGAGTTACGATTGATTGTAGGGCTTCATGAAAGCGACCCCAGGACGACAGTATAATATTAAAAACCAATGTACTCCATGCATAAAATACACCTTCAACTTCTTGTTCATGCACCCCCATTATTATCCATATTAACAATTAATCCACATAATATGCGACATGTCAGTGTTGTATTTTGACTTAATTTTTAGTATCTGCATTTATTATAGCGTAATTAATTGTATAATGAAAGTTGTTTTTTAATTCATAATGTAAAAAGAGGCATCCTTAATTGGTATACCGAGCCGCATTTGTGTGTAGTGTGTATGGGTGATATTTGTTGGCATGCACCAGTAGTAAGTTGTATGCCTTCTAACCAGCAAACACAGGACTTGTAGCAGAGGAATAATACAGGTATACTTCTGCATAAGCTTTGAAGTGTCCTGGTTTATTGAAATTTTCTTCTTCACTTCAAATCATTGTACATAAATGTATCAAGTAAAAGCAAAAAGGATGTTACAAAGAAGGAATACACTTTCGTCAATTTTCTCTTATTTTGTTTGTTTGCACACAGTGTTGTATATTTAGTTCTTTTGAAAAATTGTTTTGGGCAAAAAAAACTGGCAATTTCAATTTTGAATCACTAAAAAAGTGGATGAAGTGGCATAAAGGAAATGACACTTTAACCGCAGATGAGATAGGAACATTTTAAAGTCAAAAACATGAGCCATAAATATTTGTTGGGGATGCTTTTCCTAAACCAGCCCAACATCCCAGAATTCAGGAGCATAGTCTTTACGAGACTGAAAGATGCAGACGAAGAAGGATAATCTGTAGTTTGCCAATTTCAAGTACTTTCCATTTTGTATTTGAAACAACTCATCTGCCAATATTTTCCTTTCACAAATAAAAGGTTTTAAAATAAAATGAAAACGCAGCTTGAATTTGAGACAAAATTATAGTTTTATTCATTTTACAGCTGTACTGTAACAGAGAAAAGTACATGTTGACGAAATATAAATTCTTAAACCTGTACTCTTCTATTATGTGTGAATACAAGAAGTGCAAAGAAATTCTTTAGCATTCCTGGATTGGGTCGCATTTGATGTACATTTTAGTAAATAACAGAATAGGGTTTAGGCTTAGCATCATCGTAGTTGTAATACCATACGGTAAAGGTTATGATGCCAGCCTTTAATGCATCTAAGATAACAGCATGAGTGAGAATAGCAATGATACAAGTTGCAACCCATTCCCAGAAGGCTGTCCAGCACATACCATGGATGGATGACACTGACCACATTAAGGCTAATATACAGGATGCAATTAGAAGAGTATGTATGGTGAGGACAATGGCAAATAGGAACGTTTCCGTGTAGTCTTTGTTTGGTGCGACGTCGGGTTCGGCGTCGTACATGGCTTGGAAGTATTCATATCGATTCCTGCCAGCCTGATCCTCTGTGCTAGACAGGGTACTGACATCCGAGCTGCTCGCAGTGTTCCTGCTGCAGATGTCGCTGCTGCTGCTGCTGTTTTCACGGAAGGAACTGTTTCTTGTAATGTCCCTCTCCCTCGCACTATTGCTGCAGCTGGTCTTGTTAGCATCATCACTGGCACTGGAGATACCCTTACTGCTGGAGGTCTGTTGGCTGCTTGTTGACTTAGGGTCCAAGGAGGAGGATGCAGACTGACTCTTGCTATTGTCAAAGGACAAGTATTCATCAGAGGATGGAATAAAAGACAGAGATGTAGACATGGCAGTCTTTTCAGTACTGTTATTGTTTTTGTTTGAGACTTCTGCATCTAAGCGTGGAATGAATCCGTTACAGGGAGCATCTTGGTGTGATGAGATGCTGCTCCAGCTGCCAGAAGATGCCACACTGATGGCTTCTGGTTGGTACTTGATCAGACCGCTTGACGATTGGAAGATAGATCCTAGGAGATGATCATCATCATCAGCCTTGACCGTCTTTGCCTCGCCAACGGAAGACAGACAGGTGTTCTCGTCTGTGGTCTTCATGGCGGTATCCATCTCTTTTACTTCCAGCTTATAGTCATCGCCAACAATGACTTTTGGTTTGAGGCGTAATCCTCCTAGCCACTTTCTCAAATGGAAGAGGAATGATTTGTGGCTGCCGCTGCACTGTATGGCCACATTTGGCATTTGAAACTCAAGGGGCAAGTTGGTGAGGTAGTTTGAGCCAGATGTTGGTGACCCATTCCCAAAAGGTGACTTCTCTATGATGCGATCAATCTTGGGCCCTGCACTAGAGGTAGACAGGCTAGACTTGTGATCAAACAGTTGAATTGTGTTCAAACTGTCAATTTTCAGGACTGCATCGTCTAAGCTTTTCACATCTCGCACGGGCAGGAAAACCACCTTGCCTTTTCCCATGTCACTGAACCTGTTGATGTAGTTCTTGGTACGCAACACTTGGGCTGAGTTGACATCGGTACAATGGAGAGCCGCACTGTATCTCTTGAAGCCCATAGTAGCATCTGTGTCTTCCTGCTCCATAACGCACTGCTCATCATGATACTTGGTTGTTTGCCATGCATCACCAGCTTCTTGTTTATCAATGATCCTGTGTTGATTGTTGAACATACCAGATACTGATGGAAGTAGATTGTTGTCATTGTGTGATGAGGTCTCAGTTACTCCTTGTTTTTCATGAGAAGCAGTTTTATCCAGCAGTTGCTCAGATGAGAAACATGATGATGATGATAAATCAATGGATGAAGACTCACTTTGAACATTACACCTTAAAGATGACAAGGAATTCCCACTTGATGCGGTTTGGATGATGCTCGCCTGTGCAGGGAGGCTGGGCAGACCATCCTCTCCTGAATCTAGTGTGGAGCTGGATATTCTTAAACTTGTCTTTGTTCCGCGTTCATATTGGTTACGCCTGAATGTTACAACGCCCGAAAAGCTAGCATCTGCATCACTATACCTGCTCCTCTCTGTCTGCTTGCTTGTAGGACACTTATGACAAGCAATCTTGTGAGGACAATTAGGAATATTTACAGAACAGGATGACTGGTCGTCTCCACTTATGTCAATCGAGACAGTGACAGCTGGATCGTTGCAGGAGCTCACAGATGGTGTAGCATCCTTCCTGAAGTGGATGGTATCATTCGCATCTTTACAGACATAGCTTGATTCGGGTTTTGTCTTGTACATCTTGTCGCTTGATGATGAAGTATCATTGCTCTGTTTGTTGTTAAAATGACTGATTTGGCCTCCCATCCTCTGTATTTCAGGAGCGCTTGTTGAGATACGTGGAAGTCCTTCCTCGATGCTCTCTTCACTTCTGTCGAGGATTTCCTCCGGAGCGGAGCGTGCACTAGTTGGTTGCATTCTGTTGTTAAACAAGTTTTCGGTCTGGATCCTTTGAGACCAGCAAAGAGGATGCAATGAGAGGAGGGCAGGTGAACAATGGAATACGGTCTCCATGATGCCAACTAGTAAAAACACCACGATGCCGACCATTAATGCCCTGATCATGATGGCCAATGTAATGTCTGTGTCCGTCAAGCTAATTAAGATGACCTCCTCCATGAATGGTTTCAGAGCCAACCCAGACATCGCCTGAACAATAACCATGGTGTAACTGATGCAGGCAAACAAGCAAGTGATATGCCGGGTACCGGTGAAGTTACCCTCACGCCAAGGCATGAAGGTAGAGGTCCAGAGAGAGCCATGCTTGAAGTAGTAAGCAGCGTACTTGACCCTGGATGATGACTGAATGTTAGAAAGCAGCAGTCGAAGGACGATGATTATTCCTTGCTCTGTGTAAGATAGAGGACCTTTGCTTGCTTCACAGCCAATGATGAAATGATCCTGGGTCTTGGTATCTGTCACTTCAATGTTCTTGATCTCACTGTGAACAAACCAGAAATTAACCTTTATAAATCAAAAAGAAAAATTGACTGGAGTGAGATTTGAACCAGCGACCTCCGGAATACAGTACTGGTGCTCTTACCAACTAGGCTACCCAGCCGGTACGGTATGTCAGAGGTCACTGTTCAAATCCTACTCCAGTAATGACTTAAAATTAACCAGTCAGTTCCCCTTGTGGTTATTTGATGTCTATAAAAGCCACATAAAAGTCTTCTCGGTACTGTTTTGATTGAAAATGTGAAGTCAATTAAAATAGTTTAGTTGTGCAAACTTCTTATATTAATTTTTTCTTTATTTATTTTAATCAGTGGCGTAACTAGGGAAAATGGCGCACGGGGCAAGCGCTAAAATTGTGCCCCTAATACCAACTTCTGATTCCAATGACAAAAGAAAATCAGACAATTTAAAATTGAAATTTTTCTTTCTTTGTTCAAACTTCATCGGAATAGATTTCCAAAACTGCAACAAAACAGCTCCCTCAAAACAAAATTGCCTTTTTGCTATTTTGCGCCCCCTAAATAGTGACACCTGGGGCACATGCCCCTGTTGCCCCTCCATTAATAGTTTAACACACTGATTTTAATTATTTGTTAAATAAAATTATTTTCATTGTTTTCAAAGAGACTGCTGGAGACTGCTTTTCCAACCCAAACGACCTGAATGTAGAAATTAAATAAGGAAAAAAGACACTCACATGTCATATGCTCTGTTGATGAGTCTACGCAGGCAAGCTCCGATGTTGGTGGAGGGTAGCTGCCTGCAGTTAAGTCCAGCGCCCGTTGATGGGTACATCATCTCCACAGCAACGAGCTTACCAATGGAGCGAGGTGTTGTCACGATCTTGTGCTCTGACCTTGATCCAAGAATCAGATCAAAAGACAACCTGTACGTGAGAGTCAGGAGACAAAAGTTCAGGAGCAGAAGGAATTCTGGATAATTTAACCAGATAGAGGTGCCTCTAGTAGAGTAGTTTCTGGGCATGGAGATCTTAACACAGGCCTTGAATTTGGTTTTGAAAGGGCCAAGGCCACTTTTCCATTGCAAGGGGCACTGACTTCCATTGGAAAATCATAATGTCTATGGAAACATTTGAAGGGGCACCAAGGCCAAGAACCAGGGCAACAAAGGCCATAGCCTCCGTTAAATCCAAGGCTTGCTCTTAATTGAGATTTGAGAAGTAATGCACTTTTAATTTCCGTATACAATACTCTGAATGTGTTTTGGTCATCAACTTACCAGTCGCTGAAGCCAGTAGTTCCTTGAAGTCTCATCTGACATTGGTTTATGCTTGCAGTAGACGACAGATGACAGCAACGAAGGAATGAAGCCCAATATGAACGGCCAGAATATTCTACGTCAATGACGTAGGTACGTTCCTTTCTGGCCCTGTTTCCTCTGATGGTACGGCAAGCTGGAGGGCAGAAACGATTGCTCTGTCATCAAAGAAAAGTATGGAACTTGTAAGAGGGTTAATGGAGAGTGAAGCAGAGATTGACGGGGTACAAATAACAAGTTGGAGATTAGGGAAGCAAACAAAATAAGAAACAAAGGAAGATTTGGCCTAAAACTGTAATAAGAGTTGAAGATATCGTTTGGAATTGAAATTTAGGTTGAAAGTTCATAATAATGTGACAATTTTTTTCCAAAGGCTGGTCTACTTCCTTACCTTGTGGGCCTGTCTAAGATCTCGCAGAAAGGCCAAGAGCAGGAACAGTCCAAAGCCAGCAGCTATTGGAACTGCAGAATAGAAGACGATGTCATTCCAGTCAACTGGTGATGTGCAGTCTTCAGGGAGGGCGGAGATGGAAGGACTGTTGGAAGTACCCTGGGTGGTGGTGGTCTGGGAACTGTGAAGGAAAATTGAAGGTAACATCACTCATTTGAGACAGAAATTACCTGGCTAGTCTAACACTAATTAACAAATAAGTAACAAACTGCTACAAACTGCTCATCAGCCAAATAAAAGACTTATGAAATGCTTGGAGTCAGGAGGGCCTGATGTTTCAATTCCTAACAGGATCTTTCTCAAAGGCCAAAAGGCCTTATGGATAGAAACATCCGCCTTTGAGAAAGATCCTGCTAGGATCGAAACGTACAAATTTATGGATGAGAGGATCAGGACAAAGGAGATTAAAAGGAGGCTCCCCCTAACCCCCTTTTGTCCCAATCCTCCCATCCATTTAAAAGTGTTTCTTTACCTGCATGTTCTTGTCCTCTAGTCATTTAGCCTTCAGTAAAGATGCTGCTAGGATCAAAAAGTGTCAGGCCCTCCTAACTCCAAGTCCAAGCATTAAATAACAATGTTATGTTATGACAACATTGTCTAATATAATAAAGTGGTAAAGCTAGTAGTAGGCCCCTATAGTAAAATTAAACAAGCCAACACCCTTAGAGCAAAACATGAAGCGAGAAAAGACAGCGTTTTGGAACAGTCTGGCAAAGACTGATAAAAAGGACCGAGGCAGACATATTTAATTTTCAGTCAAAATTTGTATCACAGCCTAGGCTAGGGCCCATAAATAATTCAACACGGCCTAAAACTTGTAAAAGTAAAACCATTCCCAATGTAATAATTTGGCCTAGGCCCTAGGCCTGGGGTGCGATCCGCTTGCGCGAACATACGCGAACATGTTCGCTCCGTTTGCGTTACGCTTGGATTTTGTAGTGGAACACATACGCAACAAATGGCGAACATATGTTGCGTACTGCGTCCATCTTTCATTCGATGTAGTTAGCCTAGCCAACTTCAGCAAACACCTACTCTACACCGTTAGCTTTGTTAGGCAAACGTTGTGTGCTTGTTTGGCGAACAGCGCGTTCCAGTTTGAAAACGGTGGCGCACATTGTGCGCCGTGCACGTAGTTAGCTGGAGTGGAACGCACCCTTGATTTTGTCTGTACACTTTACAGAATATGTTACCAATCAAAATTAGGCCTAGCAAGTGTTAATTTAATTGTTGGATAAACTTTAACACAATAACAGCAACACGTACCTGACGGTCCTGCCGACGAATATCCACAAGCCAAAAAGAATTTCAATACTCAGGAAAGGTTTCATTGCATTCTTCAGGAGGTAGGCCTATTCCCGAAAAAATTGTCAAAGGCGTTCATACTTGCTTAACACATCACACAGCCTAAACGCAAACTACCAAACCCATTCAGCGTGCGCGCTGCTCGAATTTGCAGTGCGGAATAAAATAATGCGACGCTGCAAGTGCAACGATGACGTGACAATAGCAATGGAATTCTTTGGCAAAAAAAAGCTCGTCCACGTCCATAAAATGACTTTACATTTGATTACACTTCATTTCCATCACTCTGTGTGACCTGCATTATTGAAATGGATCTTTCTTACCTGTTTTTCAGCTTCTGCAGCAAGTGCATTGTTTACAAACAAATGCAAGCGATGCAGTCAAAGTATTTAATTTTTAGAACTTAACTTTTCGCAAGGAATTGTGGGAGACTGTCATTTCTATAAATATAGAGGGCGCGCCATACGCTGACGCTCATTGCACCTGCCACATTAATATTTTGCACATGCTCCATCAATCTTCACTTTATTCCATTATTCTTGAATAAGTAAAGCTAAAAAGTAAACCTCAATTTGAGCTTATTAATCCCCTGCCATGTTCAGCTAATTTCTAATTGTTTAGCATTTTATTTTGACTGATGCAGATTCACATGTTTTCAGGTAGCAGGTGTGTACATGTATGAATAGCGGTTGAGCGGAGACGTACGTACGTACGTACGCCTACACCCCTGGCATACGGCGTACAGTCACCGTGCTTTAACTGCTTGATGGGGCCCTAGAGATATATCGTATGGCCGGCGGGCTACAGAGTGCTGCCCGGTGTACGCGTAGTAGTGTGGTCATAGCGTGGCTATGTACAGTAGGGGGTGACGTGACCGACCACACTGTATGATGCAGTGACCGACTCAGTACGATTTGTTTCAGGCCTCGACTGAGCAGGGAAACTACTCCTATCAAGTTGTCAGCCTTACTTGGCCAAGACACTCTAGTATATGGGATGGGTTTATACAACACAAAAATTACTCGCTGCAAGATCTTTCCAATCGGTAATATTATTTCCTTTCAAAAATGCATTTAATAACGCATACACATTTTTATGAATTTCCAGCAACTTTGTCATGGCATGTGAGCAAACTAATAGGTAAACTTGTTCCAAACCACAGTAAAATGCATTAACAAGCCACTAACATTACAGTACACGATCCCAGACGTGCAAGTGTCACTGGGATATATATGAGATATATATAAGTCTAGACCTATTGTTCCAAGTGGCTGGATCCGGTTCCATCCAGTTCACTTCACCAAATTTTGAAGGCTGAAAATAAATCCCCGCCGAAACTTATAGCTTGGACATATGCAAATGAGCCACGCACTATCCTCCACTGAGCATGGCCAGACGCCAGACGTTTGGCGCTTGTTCTCAAAACTAACCAATTGGAGTAGCCCAAAAGTCTAACTCATGAATATTAATTTTCATCTCCCTGGGCGCGAGAGCGGAGTTTGTCATTCTGCTCTCTGAAGTCAGTCGGGGAAGGTTCGTGCCACTTGCTCCGCTCAGCCTTCACATTTTGGCATCATTTTATCTGCCAGAAAACGGATCAGAATCTTACGAAAAACGGTCCTGCCACTTTCCAGAATTCCCTGCAGGTAGATGTGACAGGACAATTTACGAGTGCACTTGTTTTAGGAGTTGTGGGACTTGACTTTTGCGTCAATAGTCAACCGTACACGTACATGTACATAGAGTCTGACACTGACAGTACCGCACAGCCGGCCGGCGACCACTACTCACTAGGGTCCTCTGCAATTGAGGTGGTGAAACTTCGACGCTAATCTTCAGATTTTGTCAAACTTGACCCAGATGAACACTGACGAGATGGTGAACCGAGGTGAGCGGAAAATAAGTTGCAAAAATTAGTGTTTCCATCGAACATGTTGAATTTCTATGGGCTAAAATTCCTGGGAAAAACTTTTTTCTCCCTAAATTTCCTTCCAAAAGAATTAGGTGTGCTTAAATTCAACATTTTGTGATAACGAGAATCTGTTGGGCAGCGTAAACCAAACGAGGCTAGTCAGTTAGTATGACTTTGCTAATATAATGTCAGGATGTCTGTCTATGAAAACCACTTTGCATCATCAATTAACACATCGGATCATGTCAAGAGTTCAACGTTCTTCAATACATTCATACAAATTTGCATATGAATTGAAATGCCAGGTGCACCACTGGCAGGTCGCGCGCGCCTATTATGGGGCGCGCACTTATTTACTCATCCATTGCATGATTGTGTGATACTGCTAGCCCATAAAAAGATGTGTCAAAAGATGGACATTTCAGAAAAACAAGCCATTATTCGCCCACATTCCTCAACTTCCTGAAAATAAGTCCAAATCATTGTAATGTAACATGTGAAGTTTGTTAATAAGTTTGTTAATATTCAATGGGTTTGATGAATGAAGAGGGGTTCCTGAAGTTAAATACACTTAGGTTAGCTGGTACCCAGCTTCTACTCACCTAAATTCTAGGTGTGTGGAAGCTGGGTACCAGCTAACCTGAGTGTACTAAACTTCAGGAACCACAATGAGGAGAATTGAATGAAGCTAATTTCATTAGTCATTGCAAATAGTTTGTAAGTGAATCTGTCTTGCATTTTTGTATTAGCCAAGATCTTCAGGGGATCTATAGAGTCCAATATCTACATGGCATTGGATGAAAGATGTGCATAAGATATGGACAGCTAGTGAATCATACCATCACATACTGAGGAAGTAGGGGGATGCAAGACTCACTGATGAGTGACCCAGCTTGATGAGCTTGCCATTGATATTCCTGAGGGTGAGTTTCTGTGAAATAATGACCTCACAAATTGCTTGAAATGTATTTATTTGAACTAGTGAATCCATCATTCTGCCAACAAATTTACTTGTTTAATTTCAAGTACCTTTTGAGCTTATCTTGCATTAATGCTTAAATTCTGAACAAAAGGTAAAAAGGCACTGAATATTGTATAAAATACAGTCACCTGTCATGCATGAAGTGCATTCAGTTGTTGATTGCAGATTAATTTTGCACCGATGTGAGGAATTGGTAGTAACCTGTGGAAATGCATCACTCATTTATTTAATCGTTATTTCTGGAACATTCTTATAAGTGTAACGCAGCTTAGGTAGGCTGCGCTTCTACATAATTATACAGGGATGAGATTTCTGAGTTCAATTTTTTTGTTTTGCATTTCAGATTGTTTGTTTTCCTCAGTCTGTGTACACAAGTATAGGAGATTTCATAGAGTTCAGATTGTTTATGTCCCCTGATAGTTGTTTTCAGATTATTTTTATCATTGGTCAATCTCATCCCTTCTTTTAATCCCAGGTACATACTTACCGGTGGATGAAAGATGCTGCATGAAGGATGGAGAGCAACATCAGACACTACCCCATCACAGATGATGCTAAAGAATCTGATGCAAGAGTCACTGATGACACTGCTTGATAAGCTTACCATTACTGTTTGTGAAGGTGAGAATTTATGAATTTAGAAATCTCTTTAAGGCATATAATATAGGACTGGTAAGGCTAAAGGAAATCGCTCAAAAACTAGATTTGCTGATCGGAGGTTACATAAAAATTCCTTCAGTTTCCCTTGTGGTCATTTGATGATTTTATTGATTAAAAAGCTGTATCATCTTTGAGTGATCCCTGTGAACTGTTTCTAAGGTTGCAACGTGTATCGATGAAATGATCCCTGAGATATGGCAGTGTGTGCATTGTTTCGTGGCTTTTCCTTTCCAATTGAACAAAGATAATTGACTATTAGGGACACCACCAATGTAGGGCTGGATAGCTCAGTTGGTAGAGCAAATGTACTGTATTCAGGAAATCATTGGTTCGAATCCTGCTCCAGTCAATTTGTCTTTGTTCATCTTTCAATGACTCAAAAATTCATTTAGTTTCCCTTCTAGTTATTTGATGATTACTTATTTTAATTCATTTAAAAAACAGCTTGTCCTGCAAAGTTTTGATATCAGCACAGTTTAATTATTTTGAATGGAAATGGACAAAGAATTATAAAACAAAGCTTTCTTGTATTGGATAGTGCCCTTTTAAAAAAGAACATAAAATCTATTTTGGCAACGATGCTTCATTTTGTAAACCACAGTTGAACTATTAATGTATATTTTCTTTTCTTTTCTTTTCTTTTTTTCAGGAAAGAAATGGTTGTCAACATCTTGGATGGCTCTGCTCTGAGGAAGATGACTCCTTCTCATCAAAGCTTCCACAGACGATTTCTCTCTTCTGTCCAGCCATGGGAGGGATTCTTGAATGAGTCACATATACATCCAATACAAGAATCTTCATGGATCCACTCAGGTGATATTCACTCTTTATAAGGGTCTCACTACTGTATGTAGTGAGAAGTAAAATGATTTCATCAGTTTTTTTACTGTACTCATCATACATGTTCAGTATACATGATCATGAAAACGTTTTCATTTTGTATATTGCAGTACATTATTACACTGGACGTGTACTAATCTATATTTTTCTCCCCATACCGAGTGTTCTGTCTCTATTTTGTCTTATTCGTAAAGTAAGGCTTGTAAATGGTGGTATTAATTTAAGAGTCATCTCAGATAGTACATGTGAAAGTGCCATATTAATGTACTTGTGATTTGTTGTTGGGAGCATGTACGAATCATTCCCCCCCCCCCCCCAAGCTTTGTTCCATATTCCTATGGAACATTGTAATAAAGTACATTGATGGACGCGCACTGATATACATGTATCTACATGTACAAATGGTTGTCAAAAATTAACGTGTACTAATTTTTTTTCTCCCCATGTTAAGTTGCCCAATATTTTAATTGTGTAGGTTTATAATGTGCTTGATATTAAAAATGGGTCTTGATTTATAGCGTACATGTTATTGACTTGTCACAAGAAGACATCTTGACTACACAGTCTTGATGTGACATTATTGCTTGGCTTGTGTTAATATCAAGCTTGGTACATTGCATATACTCCCCCATGCCTTGTCCCAGCATATTTTAAGGACATGTACTATTTTATATGTTTTTCTCAATCTTTTGACATTATATCTTTTAAGGTGTTTGTAAATGGTGTATGATTTCAAGTGATATGCATAAAGGTTTTAAAATATTTATTGTATGTACAGGTATCATTCTATTAGGAACATGCATATATACTAATCATTGTCTCCCCATGTATTAATGATGTGCTCTTTATTTTTCTGAAGGATTATCAATGGAATTCAAAGGTGGTTTCCCGTAATGATCCATGTACTAATTCCGTACTTTTTCCTTTTTCCACAGACTTTGCCCCATACTTCCGTCAGGACCATGTACTAATCAGTTTTACTCTCCTTCTTTGTCCTGAGCATTTACAGGCAATAGACTTCTTGTTGTAATGGAACTGACGTCAATGTTATCACTGTGTAATGGCACAAGTGGTATGAGCAGGGTTGATGTTGATTGTCCTTACAAATTGAATCGGCGTGTGATGGGTTTGATTGTGTTGCATTTATCAGAAGATAGTGATTGATTTGTGTTTTTCTTTTTTTTTTCCAGGTTTGTCTTAAGCACTTACCAGGTATTTCTAATAAGTGTCAATGTTGAATGCTCCTTAAAGGTAAGCCTCTGAGCAAGGTTAGTAAAGGTGAAGATTATTTCACCATAGGGCCTACTGCAATTAAATGTTTGTGTCACTTTACATTGAAGTGCTTAATTGCCCTAAATTGAGAATTCTCATTGTAATACATCTGAATATTTTACTTATGTAACCTAGCTCTGCTAAGCCGAATGTTTCTTGTTTTCCTACATTATAGTCAAGAACTTCAGATGAAAGAACCAATATCTACCTGTCCTTAAATGGTAGATGTTGCATGTAGAATGGACAGCTCCAGGAAGACATCACACCTAATGCTAAGGATTGATGGACTTGCTGTTACTGTTCCCACAGGTGAGAATTTGTGTTGTGTAAACCCCCACCACAACTCTTCAATCTAGACACTCCAATTTGGTCAGTCAATTATAGACCTGCCCAACTCAAATATCACCGTTCCTTCTACAATTCTGATTTGGCCAGCAACCAAACATTTCAAACAATTCATCAGTCCGTCAACACACTTGCTAGTTTACTTTCAAGTCCCCTTTTGGCCTATATCAAGTGTATTCTCAAACTATTGTGGGGATCTGGCAAATGCTGACTTGAGAAAAGCCTAACTGTTTGATTACTACAGTTGTAAACAATATGTAATAATTTTTCTTCAATGAAATATAGTACATTCGTTAATTGATGATGTACCTTTGTCCTTACAACAATTAAAGTACCGAAGAAAATAGAGAAAAGATAAGTGCGGATATAAGGTTATACTTCTCAGTGCCGAATTTCTCCCTGTATTCTTACCTTTTAGTCAAGAACTTCAGGTGAACCAGTTTCTACCAGCTGGATGAAAGATGCTGCAAGAAGATGAACAGCCAGTGAATGCCATTATTACAGATGAATGCCGTGGAACCAGAAGGGCCCTTACAACGGTGGAGCATCTCAGAAAATACAGATAAGAAATTGCATATATAAGGTAATTCCCTCTCGGTGCATAGCGCTGACTTACAGAGGGTCCTTACATTAAAGTTTCTAAGAAAATTCAGATATAAAATTGCAGAAGAAAGGTAACCCTCTCAGTGCATAGCGCTGACTTACAGGGGGTACTTACAACAATTAAAGTACCTCAGAAAATAGAGATAAGTTAACTGCAGATAGAAGGTTATACCTCTCAGTGCATAGCACTGACTTATGGGGGCACCTTCTCTGAAAAACGATAAATGCTGGCCACAAAGAAACTGCATATAGGGCATTATAATCTGCAAACCTGTAATAGTGCCTTGTGCATTGTTACTTATATAAGGTAACCTCTCAGTGCATATCAGTAGCGCTGGCTTTCAGAGGCCCTTATCTGTGGATTAATAATGATGAATACTTGCAATTTTTCTTAGAAGTCATTGCCCAAATATAATTTTATGTATCATTGCCTAGCATCATGGTCATCTTAAGTGAAAAAAGTTTTAGGAGGAATATTGCTACTTTATAGATTTCAAATTTTACTAATGTAACCTAGCTCTGCTAGGCCGAATTTCTCCCTGTTTTCTTATCTTTTAGTCAAGAACTTCAGGTGAACCAGTTCCTACCAGCTGGATGAAAGATGCTGCAAGAAGATGGACAGCTAGTGAATGCCGTTATCACAGATGAATGCTGTGGAACCGGAGGGGTCCTTACAATGGTGGAGCATCTAAGAAAATACAGATAAGAAACTGCATATATAAGGTAACCCTCTCGGTGCATAGCGCTGACTTTCAGAGGGTCCTTACATCAAAGTATCTAAGGAAATTCAGATAAAAATTACATATATAAGGTAACCCTCTCGGTGCATAGCGCCGACTTACAGAGGGTCCTTACATTAAAGTTTCTAAGAAAATTTAGAAAAAAAATTGCAGAAAAAAGGTAACCCTCTCAGTGCAAAGCGCTGACTTACAGGGGGTACTTACAGCAATTAAAGTACCTCAGAAAATAGAGATTAGTTAACTGCAGATAGAATAATAATATGCAAATTAGGCTTGCCCTTCAGATAGAAGGTTATACCTCTCAGTGCATAGCACTGACTTATGGGGGCACCTTCTCTGAAAAACGATAAATGCTGGCCACAAAGAAACTGCATATAGGGCATTATAATCTGCTAACCTGTAACAGTGCCTGGTGCATTGTTACTTATATAAGGTAACCTCTCAGTGCATATCATTAGCGCTGGCTTCCAGAGGCCCTTGTCTGTGGATTAATAATGATGAATACTTACAATTTTTCACAGAAGTCATTGCCCAAATATAATTTTATTTATCATTGCCAAGCATCATGGTCATCTTAAGTGAACAAAGTTTTAGGAGGAATATTGCTACTTTATAGATTTCAAATTTTACTAATGTAACCTAGCTCTGCTAGGCCGAATTTCTCCCTGTTTTCTTATCTTTTAGTCAAGAACTTCAGGTGAACCAGTTCCTACTAGCTGGATGAAAGATGCTGCAAGAAGATGGACAGCTAGTGAATGCCGTTATCACAGATGAATGCTGTGGAACCGAAGGGGTCCTTACAACGGTGGAGCATCTCAGAAAAATACAGATAAGAAACTGCATATATAAGGTAACCCTCTCGGTGCATAGCGCTGACTTTCAGAGGGTCCTTACATCAAAGTATCTAAGGAAATTCAGATATAATTGCATATATAAGGTAACCCTAGCTCTCGGTGCATAGCGCTGACTTACAGAGGGTCCTTACATTAAAGTATCTAAGGAAATTCATATAAAAATTGCATATATAAGGTAACCCTCTCGGTGCATAGCGCTGACTTTCAGAGGGTCCTTACATTAAAGTATCTAAGGAAATACAGATAAGAAACTGTATATATAAGGTAACCCTCTCGGTGCATAGCGCTGATTTTCAGAGGGTCCTTACATCAAAGTATCTAAGGAAATTCAGATAAAAATTGCTGAAAAAAGGTAACCCTCTCGGTGCATAGCGCTGACTTACAGGGGGTACTTACAGCAATTAAAGTACCTCAGAAAATAGAGATAAGTTAACTGCAGATAGAAGGTTATACCTCTCAGTGCATAGCGCTGACTCATGGGGGCACCTTCTCTGAAAAACGATAAATGCTGGCCACAAAGAAACTGCATATAGGGCATTATAATCTGCTAACCTGTAACAGTGCCTGGTGCATTGTTACTTATATAAGGTAACCTCTCAGTGCATATCAGTAGCGCTGGCTTTCAGAGGCCCTTATCTGTGGATTAATAATGATGAATACTTGCAATTTTTCTTAGAAGTTATTGCCCAAATATAATTTTATTTATCATTGCCTAGCATCATGGTCATCTTAAGTGAAAACAGTTTTAGGAGGAATATTGCTACTTTATAGATTTCAAATTTTACTAATGTAACCTAGCTCTGCTAGGCCGAATTTCTCCCTGTTTTCTTATCTTTTAGTCAAGAACTTCAGGTGAACCAGTTCCTACTAGCTGGATGAAAGATGCTGCAAGAAGATGGACAGCTAGTGAATGCCGTTATCACAGATGAATGCTGTGGAACCGAAGGGGTCCTTACAACGGTGGAGCATCTCAGAAAAATACAGATAAGAAACTGCATATATAAGGTAACCCTCTCGGTGCATAGCGCTGACTTTCAGAGGGTCCTTACATCAAAGTATCTAAGGAAATTCAGATATAATTGCATATATAAGGTAACCCTAGCTCTCGGTGCATAGCGCTGACTTACAGAGGGTCCTTACATTAAAGTATCTAAGGAAATTCATATAAAAATTGCATATATAAGGTAACCCTCTCGGTGCATAGCGCTGACTTTCAGAGGGTCCTTACATTAAAGTATCTAAGGAAATACAGATAAGAAACTGTATATATAAGGTAACCCTCTCGGTGCATAGCGCTGATTTTCAGAGGGTCCTTACATCAAAGTATCTAAGGAAATTCAGATAAAAATTGCTGAAAAAAGGTAACCCTCTCGGTGCATAGCGCTGACTTACAGGGGGTACTTACAGCAATTAAAGTACCTCAGAAAATAGAGATAAGTTAACTGCAGATAGAAGGTTATACCTCTCAGTGCATAGCGCTGACTTATGGGGGCACCTTCTCTGAAAAACGATAAATGCTGGCCACAAAGAAACTGCATATAGGGCATTATAATCTGCTAACCTGTAACAGTGCCTGGTGCATTGTTACTTATATAAGGTAACCTCTCAGTGCATATCAGTAGCGCTGGCTTTCAGAGGCCCTTATCTGTGGATTAATAATGATGAATACTTGCAATTTTTCTTAGAAGTTATTGCCCAAATATAATTTTATTTATCATTGCCTAGCATCATGGTCATCTTAAGTGAAAACAGTTTTAGGAGGAATATTGCTACTTTATAGATTTCAAATTTTACTAATGTAACCTAGCTCTGCTAGGCCGAATTTCTCCCTGTTTTCTTATCTTTTAGTCAAGAACTTCAGGTGAACCAGTTCCTACTAGCTGGATGTAAGATGCTGCAAGAAGATGGACAGCTAGTGAATGCCGTTATCACAGATGAATGCTGTGGAACCGAAGGGGTCCTTACAACGGTGGAGCATCTCAGAAAAATACAGATAAGAAACTGCATATATAAGGTAACCCTCTCGGTGCATAGCGCTGACTTTCAGAGGGTCCTTACATCAAAGTATCTAAGGAAATTCAGATAAAAATTGCATATATAAGGTAACCCTCTCGGTGCATAGCGCTGACTTACAGAGGGTCCTTACATTAAAGTATCTAGGGAAATTCAGATAAAAATTGCATATATAAGGTAACCCTCTCGGTGCATAGCGCTGACTTTCAGAGGGTCCTTACATTAAAGTATCTAAGGAAATACAGATAAGAAACTGTATATATAAGGTAACCCTCTCGGTGCATAGCGCTGATTTTCAGAGGGTCCTTACATCAAAGTATCTAAGGAAATTCAGATAAAAATTGCTGAAAAAAGGTAACCCTCTCGGTGCATAGCGCTGACTTACAGGGGGTACATACAGCAATAAAAGTACCTCAGAAAATAGAGATAAGTTAACTGCAGATAGAAGGTTATACCTCTCAGTGCATAGCGCTGACTTATGGGGGCACCTTCTCTGAAAAACGATAAATGCTGGCCACAAAGAAACTGCATATAGGGCATTATAATCTGCTAACCTGTAACAGTGCCTGGTGCATTGTTACTTATATAAGGTAACCTCTCAGTGCATATCAGTAGCGCTGGCTTTCAGAGGCCCTTATCTGTGGATTAATAATGATGAATACTTGCAATTTTTCTTAGAAGTCATTGCCCAAATATAATTTTATTTATCATTGCCTAGCATCATGGTCATCTTAAGTGAAAAAAGTTTTAGGAGGAATATTGCTACTTTATAGATTTCAAATTTTACTAATGTAACCTAGCTCTGCTAGGCCGAATTTCTCCCTGTTTTCTTATCTTTTAGTCAAGAACTTCAGGTGAACCAGTTCCTACTAGCTGGATGAAAGATGCTGCAAGAAGATGGACAGCTAGTGAATGCCGTTATCACAGATGAATGCTGTGGAACCGAAGGGGTCCTTACAACGGTGGAGCATCTCAGAAAAATACAGATAAGAAACTGCATATATAAGGTAACCCTCTCGGTGCATAGCGCTGACTTTCAGAGGGTCCTTACATCAAAGTATCTAAGGAAATTCAGATAAAGATTGCATATATAAGGTAACCCTCTCGGTGCATAGGGCTGACTTACAGGGGGTACTTACATTAAAGTATCTAAGAAAATTCAGATAAAAATTGCATATATAAGGTAACCCTCTCGGTGCATAGCGCTGACTTTCAGAGGGTCCTTACATCAAAGTATCTAAGGAAATTCAGATAAAAATTGCATATATAAGGTAACCCTCTCGGTGCATAGCGCTGACTTACAGAGGGTCCTTACATTAAAGTATCTAGGGAAATTCAGATAAAAATTGCATATATAAGGTAACCCTCTCGGTGCATAGCGCTGACTTTCAGAGGGTCCTTACATCAAAGTATCTAAGGAAATTCAGATAAAGATTGCATATATAAGGTAACCCTCTCGGTGCATAGGGCTGACTTACAGGGGGTACTTACATTAAAGTATCTAAAAAAATTCAGATAAAAATTGCATATATAAGGTAACCCTCTCGGTGCATAGCGCTGACTTTCAGAGGGTCCTTACATTAAAGTATCTAAGGAAATACAGATAAGAAACTGTATATATAAGGTAACCCTCTCGGTGCATAGCGCTGATTTTCAGAGGGTCCTTACATCAAAGTATCTAAGGAAATTCAGATAAAAATTGCTGAAAAAAGGTAACCCTCTCGGTGCATAGCGCTGACTTACAGGGGGTACTTACAGCAATTAAAGTACCTCAGAAAATAGAGATAAGTTAACTGCAGATAGAAGGTTATACCTCTCAGTGCATAGCGCTGACTTATGGGGGCACCTTCTCTGAAAAACGATAAATGCTGGCCACAAAGAAACTGCATATAGGGCATTATAATCTGCTAACCTGTAACAGTGCCTGGTGCATTGTTACTTATATAAGGTAACCTCTCAGTGCATATCAGTAGCGCTGGCTTTCAGAGGCCCTTATCTGTGGATTAATAATGATGAATACTTGCAATTTTTCTTAGAAGTTATTGCCCAAATATAATTTTATTTATCATTGCCTAGCATCATGGTCATCTTAAGTGAAAACAGTTTTAGGAGGAATATTGCTACTTTATAGATTTCAAATTTTACTAATGTAACCTAGCTCTGCTAGGCCGAATTTCTCCCTGTTTTCTTATCTTTTAGTCAAGAACTTCAGGTGAACCAGTTCCTACTAGCTGGATGAAAGATGCTGCAAGAAGATGGACAGCTAGTGAATGCCGTTATCACAGATGAATGCTGTGGAACCGAAGGGGTCCTTACAACGGTGGAGCATCTCAGAAAAATACAGATAAGAAACTGCATATATAAGGTAACCCTCTCGGTGCATAGCGCTGACTTTCAGAGGGTCCTTACATCAAAGTATCTAAGGAAATTCAGATAAAAATTGCATATATAAGGTAACCCTCTCGGTGCATAGCGCTGACTTACAGAGGGTCCTTACATTAAAGTATCTAGGGAAATTCAGATAAAAATTGCATATATAAGGTAACCCTCTCGGTGCATAGCGCTGACTTTCAGAGGGTCCTTACATTAAAGTATCTAAGGAAATACAGATAAGAAACTGTATATATAAGGTAACCCTCTCGGTGCATAGCGCTGATTTTCAGAGGGTCCTTACATCAAAGTATCTAAGGAAATTCAGATAAAAATTGCTGAAAAAAGGTAACCCTCTCGGTGCATAGCGCTGACTTACAGGGGGTACTTACAGCAATTAAAGTACCTCAGAAAATAGAGATAAGTTAACTGCAGATAGAAGGTTATACCTCTCAGTGCATAGCGCTGACTTATGGGGGCACCTTCTCTGAAAAACGATAAATGCTGGCCACAAAGAAACTGCATATAGGGCATTATAATCTGCTAACCTGTAACAGTGCCTGGTGCATTGTTACTTATATAAGGTAACCTCTCAGTGCATATCAGTAGCGCTGGCTTTCAGAGGCCCTTATCTGTGGATTAATAATGATGAATACTTACAATTTTCCCAGAAGTCATTGCCAAAATATAATTTAATTTCTCATTGCCTAGCATCATGGTCATCTTAAGTGAAAAAAAGTTTTGAGAGGAATATTGCTACTTTATAGATTTCAAATTTTACTAATGTAACCTAGCTCTGCTAGGTCGAATTTCTCCCTGTTTTCTTATCTTTTAGTCAAGAACTTCAGGTGAACCAGTTCCTACTAGCTGGATGGAAGATGCTGTAAGAAGATGGACAGCCAGTGAATGCTGTGGAACCGAAGGGGTCCTTACAACGGTGGAGCATCTCAGAAAATACAGATAAGAAACTGCATATATAAGGTAACCCTCTCGGTGCATAGCACTGACTTTCAGAGAGTCCTTACGTCAAAGTATCTAAGGAAACTCAGATAAAAATTGCATGTATAAGGTAACCCTCTCGGTGCATAGCGCTGACTTACAGAGGGTCCTTACATTAAAGTTTCTAAGAAAATTGAGATAAAAAATTGCAGAAAAAAGGTAACCCTCTCAGTGCATAGCGCTGACTTACAGGGGGTACTTACAACAATTAAAGTACCTAAGAAAAAAGAGATCAGTTAACTGCAGATAGAAGGTTATACCTCTCAGTGCATAGCGCTGACTTATGGGGGCACCTTCTCTGAAAAACGATAAATGCTGGCCACAAAGAATTAAACTGCATATAGGGCATTATAATCTGCTAACCTGTAACAGTGCCTGGTGCATTGTTACTTATATAAGGTAACCTCTCAGTGCATATCAGTAGCGCTGGCTTTCAGAGGCCCTTATCTGTGGATTAATAATGATGAATACTTACAATTTTTCACAGAAGTCATTGCCCAAATATAATTTTTTTTCTCATTGCCTAGCATCATGGTCATTTTAAGTGAAAAAAGTTTTAGGAGGAATATTGCTACTTTATAGATTTCAAATTTTACTAATGTAACCTAGCTCTGCTAGGTCGAATTTCTCCCTGTTTTCTTATCTTTTAGTCAAGAACTTCAGGTGAACCAGTTCCTTCTAGCTGGATGACAGATGCTGCAAGAAGATGGCCAGCCAGTGCATCACTGACATACCATCTCAGATGATGCTGAGAGGGCAGGGAAGATGCAAGACTCACTGATGAGCTGATATTCCCAAAGGTGAGAATTGATGAAGTTCATTTCATTTCTTTTGTTTTGAAGTGGAGGGCTGGTGAGTCCTACAGTCAATCAGCAGTTTACCATTTTAAGTACACTCTGTCTGTGAGTGTCTACATGTTTACATTGAGGCATTTTACAGTCACTCCCCCAATTTTCCAATTTGCCCATTTAACACTTTGCCCACTCGCCACTTGTCATTTCTGGACAATCTTTCATATATGGCGTGCATGCCAAGTGGTGGGTGAATTGACCAACACCCTGTAGAGCATTAGACCTCGTACAAAATATCATGTACTGAGCTGTAGCTTAGTGCCTGTTGTATCTTGTAATTACCAGTCATAAAAGTGCGGTTAGTTGTTGATTGCATTGTCTGTGCTGTTTACTAAGAGTTGGGAAATAATTCATGTATTCTGAACATGTGTTTGTACTTTGTAGAGAGGACGGATATCTACCTGCCAGCGGATGATAGATGCTGCATGAGGGATGAAGAGCAACAAGACACTACCCCATCATAATCTGAAGCAAGGAGGATGCAAGACTCACTGATGACCAGAGCTGCTGGAGGATGAAGAGCTTGCCCTTATGTTTATTCTGAAGGTGAGAATTATGAGAAATCCCCACACAATTTACTGGAAATTCCTTGTTTGAAGTAGTTACTGATCAGTCAGTAGAAAGCCAAGCCCAGGAGAACAATCACAGTCATGGTTACCCATTCTACCTGGAGTATTTGTGGTCAAATTACAAATGAGGAACTTATTAATTGGTGGCTACAATTAGATCCTGAACCAAGCACCTCCTTACTTTGGAATAAGTTCCTACCCTTTTCTTGCTTCACTATGTTGGCTTATTATACTGTTGGTCTGGAAAGTCTTAAGTCAATACCATCAGCACCACCAGTATCACTGCAGACTGCAGACATTATGTATATGCAATCTCAGTGAATTTGTCTTTGTTCACTTTTCAATGACTTAAAATAAAACCAGTCACTTTCCTTTGTTGTTGTTTGATGACGGTGCAATCTTAACCATCAAATAACCACAAGGGAAACTGAGTGAATTGTATATCATTGAAAAGCGAACAAAGAAAAATTGACTGGAGCATGCAGGACTCGAACCACCGATCCAATACCGTACCGGAGCTCTACCAACTGAGCTATCCAACCCTACATTGGTCAGGTGTTCCTAATAGTCAGTTGTATCTTTGTTCGTTTGGCAGTCAGAAGCCATATGTACTGTGGAATCTTGTTTGATTGGAAGGGGACAAATTATCAGAATTGAGCTGAAATTGCCCAAAACTGGCACTACTTTCATGATTGGCAGGGGTCTGTAGATCTTATGACATATCTTCATTGTAATTGTAAGTTGATCAAAAATAGCTATTTTAGGTATGGTGGTGTACAGACAAAAGGACTGCACCCTGCAATGATGGAATTTGTTCTGGTTTTTATGTTTCCATTTGCATGAATATTTATTTCAGAATCCACCTGCTGTGTATGGAAAAGACCAACAATGGGCTCAGGACTGAGGGCTTACAGACACTCTGCAAGAAGGAATCACAGTTCATCATCCACAAGCTAACATCAATCATGCATATTTATCATGCTGTAGCTATTATTGTCTGCTCCCATGGAATCCCAAATCTTTATAAATATCTGAGATATTTCATGGACAAATGAATGACAATGGCTACAGCAAGGTAAATCCTGTAGTAAAGGGGCTAATCTGTATTAAAGGTAATATCATACTTTAGCTTTTGTCAAAGAAATGCAGATTCATAGGCAAAAACATCAAGAAAGAACAGTCATCTGTGAAATTTTCAGTCCAATACGGTGCACACTTTTTGAGAAAACAGTGAAAAACACCCCGCACAGTATTTTAAAAATCTTTTCACCGAAAAAATTGAACAGTATTCTACCACCATCTTTATACCCAGTAAGTTATAGGTACATCTGTGACGATGTCTGTTTCGGTATGATCTCAAAGTATGATTGTACCTTTAAAGGTGGCTACAAATTTGTATTTAAAACAGAAGATTGTTGGAACATTCCTGATGACAGGTTAGCCCCCAGATGTTTTCTAATATCAGGGATGTGAGACTTAAACTGAATTCCGACTTTTTTTTGTTTAGATTTTAACTCAAATTTTCAGCTTTTTTAAGCGTGCTCTGTACAAAAGTATAAGAACTTTGAATTTCAGCTTTTTCCCAATTTAGTTTTTTTTGGGGGGGCCACTCACATCCCTGTAATATGTAATAGTATGCATCTATATAACAATACATAATAATATCTGAGCAAGATTGACATAATTATGATGATTGGCAAATATATCTTGTGAAAATAGAAACAATTTGGAGGTAATTCTAGCTACCCGTAAGTTGCTTAGAGAATGTCAATTAGTTCAAGGAGCTTGTGCTTTGTTCAGAAACAGCTGTATATTCCCACTGAAGAGATATTCCCATGTTACATTTCATGAATCTGTTAATGAATCCTGATGGGGTGAGGGGTTAGGTTATTATAGTTAATTACATACAGAAACTGCACCTGATATACTCCCCTATTTTTTCAATGTTGAACCAGTGTATCTAAGCAATAAGTCCCATTTAGGTATGTCTCCACTCTCTGTTGGTATGTATATAACAACGGATTTCCTTTTTTTTCTTTTTTTTTAGTGAAGAAAATCATTGGTTTTTGGAAAACAGGTCTGAAGGTTCAAATGAAGTTTGACCACAGCCATAATCAAGTACACTTGCAGGTTGACACCATTCCTCCTTTTGTGGGTTTTGTTAGCATGTTACCATCTCATGTTCTTGCACTTTTCATTCATCCAGCACTGCACCTTCATCCTGTTGATGTTATTAACCCATTTTACCAACAAAAGGAGAAAATGTGCGTGCTTGCAAGTGTCCTTGAAAACAAATTTATCACAATACAGAAATAAAACTTCATTTTGGTGAATGTCATGCAACTGTAATCATTTTAATGAAATTAGGACCCAAATTTGATTGAAAAACACCACGGTGTGAAGACTTTATTTTTTCAATACATGTACTTTAAAAAATAAAATTGTATCCAATGGGAGTGAGACAGTGCACCAGACTCGTAATCTTGGCCGATTCATAAGGGACAGTAAAAATCATCTTTTTTGAGTGTTTGGCAAAATTTCAGTATAGATGCATAAAAAGCCCTGGGGAATTTAGTTTGCATAAATATTCTGCCCCTTTTCCTTTGGACTGATTTGGTATGGTAAAGACATATTTGTATCAAAGAAGTATTGTACTGGTCATACTGATAGTTGGTTTAACTTAAAGTGATATAGGAAAGCTTATCCAAGCAAAATTTGTAAAGAACTATTTTAAAGGAATAATACATGATTGGTAAAGGTCATAGAATAGCACTCACACTATGTGCATGAAATAATAAACCTGTGAAAATTTGAGCACAAATCTGACTTCTGAGTCACAGGAAAATAGCAAAAACCAGACTCAATTTTTCTTATAAAATATAAAGAATGGTTTTGATCTTATTTTAGAGATCAAAACTGTTTTGGCCTTTGCTTCACTGATTTCTGGATAAATATTTTAGCATGTTTCTACCAGCACCATCTTCATATCCTGAAAGGTATACATAAATCTGTGAACATTTCTGTTTATGTATGTTACCAATCCTGTACTGTACCTTTAATTAATTTGTTTTTCTAATAATAATTCATAAATTATATATGATGAAAAGACCACCAGTGCATACTTTATGATAATCTTTTTTTAATTATTAGTCTAACAACATTTTCCCATTTTGACCTGTACATAATGTTCCCAAAGCATTTTAAAATCTGATTTCATGTTATTCCAACCGGCATCATTATCAGTCTGAACGAGGGACAGTAATAGACAAAATAACGAGTCCTACCCAGAAACCTTATATCTCATGTTGTGCTATTAGCAGATGGGTAGCTTTCCTTTATCTTTCTGTAAATGATTGACTACAATAATCAAACTGAGGCCCAGGGGAAACAAATCATGTCATATTTTATCCTTCACTTTAGTTAAAGGTAATATCATACTTTGGTTTTTGTTAAAGAAATGGGCCCTGTAAGTTATAGGTAAATCTGTGAGGATTTCTGTTTTAGTATGCTACCAAAATATGAAAGTACCTTTAACTAAAATGAATTTATGTACTCCACCATCATGTGTTGATCAATTTAATATTAACTGATTGTTGAACAAAGATCAATGAAATTTAATCTTCAACCTAATTTAAAATTCAATTGTCAGCATTTAATGTAATAGAAAACAAGGTACAAAGTATTCGCTTAAATTCCAAAAATACAAGTTGTTTTGCAATTGTAGCCATGAAATAATTCTTTTAGCAGAAATGAAAACATTGACTTTCTGAGATGCATAAATTAACATCTATATTTAAACCTGGAGCTAAGAATGCTTGATCGCTCTCAAAGAAAGATAAGAGGGTCGGAAAGGACTTTTCAGAACTTTTTCCCTTGAAGGGTTTTGTTCTGTTTTTCACCTTTCCCAGGTTTGCAGTTGGAGGTTATTATTTCCATACAAAAACCTCCTCTCCTGATGGTATCTTCAATTTCATGAAGATGCTTAATTGTGACAAGGCAATGTCACAGTTAAAATGGTATTAAACTATAATGTACAGTTTAACAATCTATAGCATGTTATGTCCAATAAAAGAATAACAATGGCTGAATTCTTCAAAAGACAGAAATTTGTTGTGTGCATGAATTTATTGAAGTCCAAGTCCTTTGTTTTGATTATTATATTAGGGGCCTGTATTGTGTATCTTATTTTATCCATATTTTATTGAGAGTGCAAAACTTTTAATTTCCATGGCTATTGCTTCAAAAGTAACAAAAAACAAACATGATTCTATTTTAATAATCAAATATAAAGGGAAACTGATTATCATTGAAAAGGGAAAAATTGACCGGGGCGGGATTCGAACTGGCACCTCTGCATCACCATATCGGTATGGTGTTCCAGAGGTCGCTGGTTCAAATTAATTATTCAATCTATTTGGATTTATTTGGGGAAGATTAGAAACCTTTGATTTGTCGAGATGCTATTTTCATTTCTTTTTCTATGATATAATTTTTATAATAACTTATCAAAAATGTGGTGCAAGCGGTCTATTTGAACCGCCGATATAGTTGATTTTCTACACGGCTGACTGTGCACACACGTAAAGGCAATAGCAGTTAGAAAATCAGCCAGTTAGGCGTTCTCCCAAATACGGAAGCTTAAAAAGACCATCCGAGTTTCCGAGATAATTATCTCAAAAAGGGCATCTCGAAAAGACGCCTTTCTGGGATAATTATCTCGGAAACTCATATGGTCATTTTAAGCTTCCGTACGCTTCCTTAGTCTAGAGGGCGGCCTTCCTCTAGAATCCATGTGGCCGACGAAAGATAACAACATTTCCCAAAACCACAGTGCAGTGTCTCAAAAAACAACGTTCAACAGAACAGGTACTGTATGCTGGTTTATTGTTGCCTAAATTTGATAGATTTTCCCTTGTTCAAGCTTTTTGTCATGGGTTAAAGAAACGTATTGGTCGATAAAAACATGAATTTTGATAGAGAATGTCAGTTGTCAGTCTCTGTTGACCAATAGGCCCCTATATAATAATGTAATGTTTTGAAAGCAGACGTTCGTACTAGTATTTTTAGTAAGTAGTAGTACTACTACTACTACTAGGCCTAGTCCCACTGGCACTACTAGTCTGTTTTCTGGTCAACTCGGTCCGTAACCAACTCGGTCCGAGTCAACTCGGTCCGTGACCAACTCGGTCCGTAACCAACTCGGTCCATGACCAACTCGGTCCGTAACCAACTCGGGCCAAGGCCAACTCGGTCCGTAAACAACTCGGTCCGTGACCAACTCGGTCCGTGACCAACTCGGTCCCTATGGGAAAATGCACGCAAAAACGTCTGGTATCGTCCGGTCATGAGTTTCCGATGGACATATGTTTTCGATGACGAAATTTGATTCCCATTTACCGCGAGACCGTGCGTGATACTTCGTGACCAGTATGCCTGAAGTGATGACTACACTCAGGGCCATCTCCAACATTCAGGATATTGAGAATTAAGTTTTCAGTTGTGAGTGATACTCAAAAGTAAAAAACTATGTAATTTTGGGTATAGATTACTAAATGCATTTTAAGGCTAATGTTCAAACGTTTATAAAAGACACAATCTGTACGGTGGTCAAATATTTCAAACTAAACTGTCGTCTGCTCAAACAACTTTCATTCTTCCGATGTCAGACGGCAGGTCACGTGATCCCAGTGCGATCTGGGTTTTTATGGCATGCCAATGTAACAAAAGTGTTAAAGTCTTTATCAAATCGAAGTGCCATAATTTTATTTTTCTCTTTTTAATTTGAAACTTTGCTAAGCTGATGAACTTAAGCTATCCACGTTTAGGCCTCTCATAATGATGCCATATATTATAAAAATGTTGTGATAATAATTTTACCTACCATGATCTGTACCAAATTCTCATTTTGTTGATTCAACCATTTATTTATAAAAAAATTATTTATCATTCACGATCTTTGAATCAAAACCGTTTCAGGACCTTTTATAAATAACTCCATCGACCCAGTTCGATCAAATCAAGTCAGGACAATATTTCATCAATTTTTGAGTGACTTGGCACGCCATAGCTACTCCGATGTCAACGAACTTTGCCGCACAACCAAGCTATCGAAAACTGGTGACGCTTTGTTTACATAGCGGAATCGATGTCGCTGTAAATGACGGACAATATTTCCAAAGAAAAGACTTCAACTTCGATGATTTTTACAGAGTATAATCTGGAAGTGTCCAGTTCAAAGTTAGTGAAGTGATTTTCTGAAATTTTATTTCGTTTCTGTTTTATAGAAGTTTTCCCGTTATCCCATCGGAAACCGATGACTGCAGGCTAATTTTGTTGCAGCAAAACGAGTACGTAGTCTCGCAAATTGCGTGAATTTAACTATTTATTTAGGCTTATTTATTTATTTATTCATTTATTATCTTAAAAACATTATAAGAATACAAAATACATTGGCAGGTGCTGCCCAGGGATGACAAAAAAGTAAAAAAAAAAAAAAAAAAAAAAAAAAAAACCTGTCATCAAAAGACGTGCCTTCCCAAACACCTGCCAATTATAAATCTTATATGTTTATACACAGATTAATTAAAACAAAGCTAAAAAAATAAAAAACAAAAACACAAAACAATCATCATTATTATTCATTAATTGATTTATTAATTTTAAACATAAAAAACACGTTTTCATAAGGCATTTGACTTCGTGTATAATTTAATTGATATTTTAATTAAAATTGTATTGTGCCATTTTATCAAATAATTATGCTTTCAACATAATAAGACATTATTTATTTCTTCATGGTTTCAGCCACAAGCAAAACTTATATCTTATGTTATGATAACATTAAAAAACATTAATGCAAGTAGCCTACATGTTGTACACTGCTGCTGCAAACTGGATTCTTGTTTGTGTACGTTTTCCCATAGGGACCGAGTTGGTTACGGACCGAGTTGACTGGCACCCACTAGTCTTAGGCCTACTGGATTTCATTAGCATGGTTAAATTGCTCCTTTTAAACTATTTTTGACTTAGTTCTTCGCACTAACGTCCCACATTAAATATTAAGTAATGCAGTAAAACATAAATCAGAAACAGATCTCTTCAAAAATGCCTGAAATCAAGTCAAAACACTCCATTAATTTAAACTTTATTGATAAGACCCAAAACTAGTATAAAGGAAAGGAAAACTACTTTTTTTCTCATTATGTGATGTCATCGCTCTGACCAAAAATAGAAGTTTTCATGAATGAAACTGACACGCATGGGCACATACTCAGCGATGCCCACTCTAACCATAGTTACTTCGACAGACCTCACCACGATCTTTCGAATGGTACCAAAAACCTACAAATGTGTACATTCCTTTGACCTTTTGACCATTTTTTGTGGTATCAACCGAGGTTCGAGAACTCATGGACTCCGCGGTCGTATTTGAACTTTTGTTAGCTGTATTTTTGTTGCCATTTTACCGCGAACTCACGCCACAGTCTGAGTGTGATTGTTGGGTCGTTGAATATTCATATAACGTGTGTTGGGTCTATTGCATTGGTTGTGTATGCTGAGAGCGCCACATGAATATGCATAGAATTGCATGGTCGCCCAGAGATGTCGTACGGCCGACCGTTGGTGGCTGCGTAGTCGTACACCGTGTGTGTTTGCATAGGCACATTGCGCGATGTGTGCTCCGTACGTGCCTGCAACGGCCCTCCGTGCGTGCGTAATAGAGTTGGGCCAGCACATGGTTTCCGTGACGTCACAAGCACTGCCTTGCGCGCTGACCAATCAGCGCAGCGCTTTTTTACACACAGCACTGTTCCCATCCGTGTTACAGCACATATTTGGAATATTTTGCTGTGTAACAAAAACAGTGCCCAAATTAAAATTAAATGAAAGATCATTTCTCTGGCTACAAACTTTGTGCACAACATTTTTCTGTAAAACAAAGTCTTCATTTCCAAAACCAGCCTTGAAAGTCCCTACCGCTGGAAGCAGTGGTTTGTGTAAAGGAATTCGGTTCTGGGCTGTGCAGCCTACACAAATGTAACCGACCTTCGCTGTCATCCGAGCGGTATGTCTTGATCTTTACCGGAGTCAGCACCGGTCGGTCATTGGGTAGCGTGGCGACAGTGCTGACTCCCAGATCCTGTAATTGATTATTATAGGCCTAACTTACACAACTACAAATACATGTAACCACACACAAGACTCACACGGGACACGTCTGTTTCATTTCAAGTCCAGACTCAATCTAATTTAATTAATGCAAGCAAACAAGCTTCTTACACTGTTGAATTATATCCAACATACATCCAATACAACAATTAGCAGAACTAAGCCATGCCCCTTTACTGTGATTGGCTGAAAGGTTCAAGGGACGTGACCAGTACACAGGAAAGTCAATAGAGGGCGCATCATTTTCCACCGGTGGGAAAATGGGGGGGAAACAACTGTGCAGTATAGGAATGTTGCTCACGGCGATGATGTCAATGCAATTCAGGTACTAAAAAAATAAACTGATAAAGCATGAATTATGAAACGATTTCATAGGGACGACTGCAGGTCGTCACACAAAGAATGCGGTCACCAGTGTGTGTGTGCACATAAAGAATGTGGTACTGAAAGGGTTAACACCCCCTCCCAAATAGAAGAAACAAATCAGATAAACATTTTGTTGTTGTTTTTTTCTTTCCATGCAGATAACTATTTTAGCCTAGAAGATGTCCGCCAAGAAATTGCAGAAATGGGAGACTTTTGAAAAGGCCTGTTGATAGAGGGCAGCAAACTACCGGTCTCCTGAAAACTTTTGTACACGCTTTAAGTACGGTGGTTGTCCAAAGAACTCTCCAAAAGACGCAGGAAAATACTGTGAATATTAAATTCAGGCCAGATTTAGATTCACCCCGATTTTAAGTCAACGTTGATGAAGATGTAGCCGGCATTCATCCGCCTCACATCTGTAGGCCATGTGAGGTCAAACACAGGACGTGATGGGCTTCAGCCAAGAAGAAGCATTCCAAAGCAGGTGGGAAACGGAACTCAATACGGAAACGGAACTCAATACATTGCAAATGGCGGATCGACCTCAGTTCATGAAGATGAATGGTGAAGGCATGCCGTCAGTATTCTTCGCAATTTTCAGCGATTGACGGTATCTGGCATCAATGTTCAGAAGGATCATCCTATTTGCTCTACGCTTCCAGCCAGACTGAAAGTTGAAGATGTCAGGGCTATATATTGCCAAAGATTTGCTCTTTGTTGGTTGCGATGGCAACAGAGACCTACCCAGCTTGGTTGATGAGAAGAAGTGCGCAGACGGTCAGATTCCAGCAAGTAAACCACGAAGGCAACCAGTCATCAGGCTGTCTGTCAGGAAAAGACAGTCGCCAACCACCCAGCCAGTGAGAGTGTGACTGTCCAACTAGCCAGCCTCTAAGGAAGCAGTCATCCAGACATTCAGGCAGCCAAGAAGATGCCACACACTTGGATTGGGACAGGTACGTTTTGACAAGTCTTGTTCATCCATGTTTGTTAACTTTTGGCTCAAAAATCGGCTCATCTGCTTGTGTTTCTCAAGAGAATCTAGCAAATACTATTCTAAATACTAATGTTTTCAAAAAGCCTGTATCTCTTGCAGATTTAAAAAAAATCAGTAGGGTTATTCATTGCGGTAGTTGAAATGGGAAGAAGTTAATTGGTCTCCAGGCGTGTGCTGCAAGGGGGGTCGACTCCCCTTAGTTGCCTGCAGTGGGTCGTGCAACTAATCGTGAAGCCCACGGTCCTTTGCAATCCCATGGTGAGGGAAGGCACACCCTAAAACTGGTCCCTCGTTTTTATCTGGGGGCAGAAATTCCATGCTTGATCTCCGTGCACCGAAGATTCCTGTGGTTCAGCCACTTGGGAGTGGAGTGTCGATCCCCAAAACAACAACAACAATTTGCATAATGACTGCTCACCCGTTTTGTTTGTTTGTTTGGAATTTACTTAACCTAGATATTGTACTTGCCCTCCTTACAATAAAATAAACACTAAAACAGGGGTGGATCTAGCTTTCAGGAAACTGGGGTTGAATATCGAAAAGTGCCATTTAAATGAAATCGAGTCCAAAGGCGCTCTGTTTTGCTGTGGAGTGAAGGGCTATTTCTTTAATGTGGTGCCAGTCCATTTGGCAGGAGTATTTATTTATGGTATTTTCACCCTCAGGTCATTAGTTAAACTATAAAAAATTGAAATGCAAATTGAAGTTTGGAGCTTTATTTGGCTGTATGGCTTGATTGCCTCAGAGAGTAATGTGTCTTTTTAATAATGATTTGAGTTGGTCATTTTGCATGAGTGCCTATGGGAAATCAAAAACTGCATGGTCTACAGCCTTTTGCTTTTTGGGGTTTCATTTTTATTTTGTTTCTGGTTTGATTTGGGTTTAGCTTTTTTTTAGCCGTACTGAGAGTTCCCCACTTTACAATGCATGCACAGGCCTCTTATGAAGTCATTCTTTGGACGGCCATGCAAATGAAATCAAAATAGATTTGCCATTTGCCATTGTCAGGAATTACATACAGTTATGAGAACATAATGCACAATGCACCTCTACGTCATCAATTCACAATCAGGATGGTTCTCCATGGTACGAAATATAAGTCCATATTAGGTAATGGAATGATCATGGAAAAGTAGTTCCGTCAGTTTAAATACAGTGTTTGTGTTCAAGTCATACAGACCTGCTGTGCCTGACCTAAAGAGTGTTTAAAAGTCAGAAACTTTCGATCGTTCCAATGTAGTCGTTTCAGTTGAATGTGTATAGAACTTTGCATGATCGGCCCTTCGGGCTGAAAAGTCTACTTCTTTGATTGCTGTGCTATATGGACAATCTGTGACTGAA
The DNA here is from genome assembly GCA_963971285.1 of Astropecten irregularis. Taxonomy (NCBI): domain Eukaryota; kingdom Metazoa; phylum Echinodermata; class Asteroidea; order Paxillosida; family Astropectinidae; genus Astropecten; species Astropecten irregularis. Next base: position 18,626,329 of record OZ020254.1, on the reverse strand, counting down.
CCTGGCTCACAAAATGACTGCAACTGACCAAGGATTGACCATACAGAAACCTGTGCACAAAACTACATAAGATGGGGACTACTGCAAACAAAATGTAGATCCTGTATGACTACAGTTAGGTACTTTGTCTGTATTCATCCTCGGGTTTATGCACTACATATGCATTACCTGGTAGACTATGTAACATGATGGTATGGCAGTCGCATATTGTTCCTCATGACTCCACTACATGCACTGCTCACTATGCAACAGGTTTGCAGTCACGAAGCTACAATCAACTGAAAGGTGACGGAGTTAACTTGGCGCACCCTTGACTCAACACACATCAATGCATTGGTGTACATGTACGTATAAGCCTATGTCTTATAGTTAAGCTTGCTTGCTCACCTAATTTCAGTAAATAATAAATAAACAATTTTATGTTATGTGGACAATTGTGGAGGATTAGAAAATAATTCGCAAGTTGTCAAGGGATGCAGCACTTGAAAATAAAACCACAAAACAGAATTGCAATTATATCTAAGTATATTTCTAGACTCCTCAGTGAGCCTTAGGGATGCCGTAACGCTATGTGTTTTGAGAAGATTTGTGGAGTGCTGTGGCCTAGTGGTCGAACTCAAAGTCTTGTGGTCAATCTACAGATTGTGGGTTCAAAACCAGCCATGGGCTAGTGGTGCTTGCATCCTTGGGCAAGATTCTTTATCACATATTGGTCCTCTTCACCCAGGTGTAAATGGGTACCTGCGAGGGTAGAGATGGCTTTGTGGTTTGATTAGCCTCTGTGTGCTTTAAAGTAGCCAGGGCTGTACGTATACTCCCCAGGGAGTTGAGATGGTTTCAGGAATGTAAATTATGGCCCAATGACCAGGGATAATAATATGTGCGCCACGAGTGTCTTGGACAGATGTGTGCGCGGAATAAATTCCGAAGTATTATAATTATTATTATTTATTAATGAAATGTTGGTGAAACATTGCAGCACTCCTAGATCATTGAATTCACCTGTATTATTATTTTGTTCTTTAATTCGGATTGTGTACAATATTATTAAGACCATTCAATCTTGTCTCAATCTGACACGGACCACTATATATCTCGCTGACAGAGGGTCACCTGGTATTGGTAACAACAGCAAAGGTTGAAATCTATATACAGGCCCTAACTTTCCTATTGAATTGCATCTTCATTGCTGTCTGTAATGTCAAGAGATTTTTGCTTGCCATTTCACAGGCCTTTACAAGTCTTTCTTTGAAAGTACACACATAATCTAACAGGTTACATTCCTTATCCTCATCTAGAAATCTTCCTTTAATGAGTTTGAGTATGCCTCGAACCTCGTAGCCGTAAACTAGCCGTTAACTAGCTCGACTCATAGGTGTGTCTCTGCTGGCAAATAAGACCAATGATATGAATTCCCTTATCCAATCTTCTGGCTATTCTACACAGAAAGCTCGGAGCATGGTTGTTAGTATCAGGGCTCGATTTCACTAACATTTTGGGATCATCATAAAGCCCAAATCCATCGCTAAACGGAAAATCGATCGCTACTTTGCGTAGCAATTTTCCGTTTAATGATGAATTTGGGCTTTACGATGATCGCAAAACGTTAGTGAAATCGGCCCTTTGTGTTATATCGTTGTATATAATGCTCCCAATAGGCCCTTAAGTATTATAAGCTGTCTAATTCCTAGTTCCTTCATGACTTGCCTAAATATTCCTGACATGAAATTGGAACCCCGATCTGACTAAATTTCTTTATGCAGTCCATATCTCGTTAATAATTCTAAATTAATATTTAGAATTAAGTGTTGAGGGCTCTTTGGCATATGTACAGTAGGTCACTAGGTGTATGATTTATGGTATTTTCACCCACACGTCTTTGGTTTAACTATAAACAATTTGACGAAAAAAATGAAAATTGGAGATTGTGGGGGGTGGGGGGGGGGGGGGCACGTGCCCTGAGCACTGTTTTTAGGGGGCGAAAAAAAAACACAAAGGTAAAAAAAAGGTAGCTGTACTGTCATTGAAGTTATTGGAAATCTAATCCAATGAACAAACAAAGAAAGATTCAGATTTCATATTTTCTGATTTTTTGTTTCATGGGCATCAGAAGTTGGAATTAGGGGGGCAATTTTAGCGTTTGCCCCAGGCGCTGTTTTCCCTAGATACACTGCTGCATATACCATGAACTCAATCTGTTGGCATGTTATTGATTTCAATGTAAACTTCAACACTGAAATCAACTTAACCTTAGTGAACCTAGCCACTGCCATTGTCAGTAATTTCAATACAGCACCTCATTTGAATAACCACCCGGAGAGTTACAGACCTATGTGCATGATTTATAATGTAAAGGAAAATGCCACTACACAACACAGCAGTTTAGGTGAATTTAGTAGTTACTTCCTCGTTTACACCCTTATTCTGTGTACGCAGTAAAATAAATCCATGAAAACCATTGATATAACCATTAATTACCAATAAATCAATTGACACCCTAAACCAATTGCCTTGGTATGTATTAGGTTATCAGTGAAGTATTTATATTCTATCATTATTGGATGATGCTCCACTTCATTACATCTGATGAAGTAGTTGTTACTACGAAAGCTTTTCTGTAGTTTTTCTCCTAGTTAGTCTTTAAGTGCTACCCTAATTTTCTTTATCATTATTCGGAAAAGCATTATGTTCTGTTTTCAATATTCACAAATTTCTGATTTTGTTTTTGTTTTTGATTTGGGTTATTAAGTTTTTTCCTTTGTATCTTGCTTCAATTTCTTTTTCAATCTGCTCTCGGATTTGTTGTTCGTACTCTCTGCAACAAAAACAAGAGAGTGTTAATTGTTGTTGGCATAAATTGCATTTGATTCCTCAAACCAGGATGCAAGAAATGTGATCTTTTTCCTCATGAGAATATTACTGGCCTATTTGTGCTATACAAGTGAAAGTGGTCTTATGAACTTTCTATGTAACAACTCTGGAGTCCTATATACCCTATACTATACTGTCTTAATGTCTGTTGCTAATTCAAAACTTTGAATTTTTTTCATCACTGTCATACATCACCATGTGCATGCAATGCAATTAATGTCCACAGTGTGGTACTTTAACTTGGCAGCCTTGGAAAAGTTTGACAGTAAAGTTTGAGGTCAAAGGTTGCATTTATCCTCTTCCACAAATTATAAATGTATAAGCTATGTTCTCAATAATTAGGATGTTAATCAAACTTGCGCCCCATGTGTTCTTTGCAAGAAATAAGGCAATTCTTTGCTGCCTTCATTTTTGCTTTTATTTTCTGTTTTTTTTTTTACTTGCTCGCTTGGCTAGTGAATCAGACATTCACAAGCACTCATTTCACCAGCCCTCCAATTATGTCGGCATTTAATTTATATTTTCTTATCATAGGTTTGACAATCACCCCAGATACCAGCAAGGCAGCCAGTCATCAGGCTGTCTGTCAGGAAAAGACAGTCACCAGCCCAGCCAGTGAGAGTGTGACTGTCTAACTAGCCAGCCTCTAAGGAAGCAGTCATCCAGCCATTCAGCCGCCAAGAAGATGCCTCACTTGGTTAGAAACAGGTACATTTTGACAAGTGTTGATTGAAGACAAGAACATGTAAGTAAAGACACTCATAAATGGATGAGAGGATCAGAACAAAGGTGGACAGAGTGACCAGGGAAATGGGGAAAGCACAAAGAGAGGATAGAGGTGGGAAAATGTGGCCAGGGGAAGGGGACAAGGGGTGTTGAGGGTAAGATCAAAGGTGGACAATCACAAAGGGGTGAAGATACATGCTGGCTGAGGGGAACAGGGATGAAAAGGGTAATTAATGGGTATAGAAAGAAAAATATAGACAGTGGAGAAGTAGGTAAACAATGGGGGATAGAAGGGTATAGAAGATAGATATGAAAAGGAGAGAACAAACAGTAATGTCAGTCATTTCCTTCCTGGATGTTGAGGCCATGGGGTTGAATGGTCTGAGATTTTTACGGACCATTCAACCCCATCCTTTTTTCACTTTCTTTCTATACCCATTAATTACCCTTTTCATCCCTGTTCCCTACTAAGAGCTCTTATCTCTACCCCTTGTTATTGTCCACCTTTGATTTTGCCTACCCCCCCCCCCCATCCACCTTTGATCTTGCCTACACCCATCAACCATTGATCTTGCCTACCCTCCACGCCCCTTTGTCCCCTCATGCTTTCCCTGTTTCTCTGGTCACTCTGTCCCCCTTTGTTCTGATCCTCTCATCCATTTAAATTATGTGTATCTTTACTTGCATATGTTCTTGTCTTCTTGTCATTTACCCTTTATAGTGAAAAAGATCATGCTAGGATCGAAACGTCAGGCCAACAAGCAACCAAATAATTCAGTAAGGCTGTACTGTCCCAATTCTCTGGCTGTGGCTGCAAATTACGCATGTACCTATGGCAGCCACTAGCCAGTGACTGCAGCAGTTTCCATAGACTTGTGTGTTATTTGCGGCCGCAGCCAGAGATTTGGGACACGGCCTAGCTGATGAGCATCATCAAAAGGGCAATTGATCTGTTACATGGTTAATGACCGGTGTTTTTGTTTGGATTTGTTTGTTTCAGTGCGGAGTCTACTCTGAAGGTTAATTATACAGCCGTGACCACTCCAGTGCCTGGAAATAACAATGGTTCATCCGTTGCAATTGGAGTCATAGTCCCAATAGTAGGCCTCATTATTGTCATATGTAAGTTCATTGGTTACCATTCATGTAGTATGGTGTCTTTGAAGCTTCTACATAATATTAATAGACCCCTTGCAGATGACTGAAATCACTTTATCATTTTGGGAGTCAAAATGGAAACACAACATACATCATGTTGGCGTTCAGGCAGTGTTCTAAGAGCACGATCGGGTTGAGGCTAGCTAGGTACTTAATGGCCCTTTTCCAAATCTCGGCTCTGGCCCTGGCTCCCACACAGGTTCCATTTCGTGAATCATTCTAAAATAGCGAGTATCAAAATAGAGACTTTTGGCCACGGTTCGGAAGTAGATTCTCTGTTTTGATAAGGAAAACAAAGTTTCAGCTTCAATGAAAAACCACAACCTATATTTTCAGCATATGGATGACAGAAACGAAGTCAGATCCTGAGCCGGAAACGAGGTTTGGAAAAGGGCCAATTAAGGTGTAAAACATGTACACAAGCTGGGACCACTTACGACTACTGGACTACTACTGGACCGCTTACAGATTCTGTGCAAGTTGAGTAAGTGCTTCACGGTAGGAATACACGGGTCTTTCAGTTTTATCATTGACGAACACAATATATCAGTAAACGCAATTTTACTGGTAAAATTCCCCTCCCCCCAAAAAAAAGAAATTAAAAAGAATTAATAAATGAATAAATTGGAACAATTCAAATTTCTTTTCTTGCATAGGTGTCTGCTGTTACAAGTGTAGAAGATCTGAGAGTCAAGGTTAGATGGATATTTGAAGTACATTTATCTTTGTCCTACTTTTCATTGGTCTGAGTGCATGAATATTCTAATCACTTGCCAACATTACTATTAGAGGCAAACTAAACTACACTGTGGTTACAAGCAGGTATCTGAATTTCTATCATCACATGTACTCTCTCATTTCAACCCTGACCCTGAACCCCCTCTTGCAATTGTCAGTGGTGAATACAGACTATGAGCTCAACCATTCATCTACCCAAAATGGCTCAACCCTGACCCTGAACCCCCTCTTGCAATTGTCAGTGGTGAATGCACACTATTGAGCTCAACCATTCATCTACCCTAAATGGCTTCACGTAGAAACTCAAATTTCAACCATGACCCTGACTCCTCAACCCCCCCCCTTGCCATTTTCAGTGGAAATCTTCCAAAATCTATAATCATTTAAAATTGATTATAGAAAAATTGACTGGAGCGGGATTCAAACCAGCGATCTCATGAATACCGTACCGGCACTCTACCAACTTAGCTATCCAGCCCTATGTTGCCGCGCATGCTCACAAATACGTGCGCGCATGCTCACAATTGCGTGTGCGTGCAATGTTGACTTGAGGACCGGTTCTCCAAAGTCTCCCATTATCTTTGTTTGTTTGGCAGTCAGAAGCCATGAAACCACTAAAATACCGCTATATCCCAGTGACCATTTTTTTTATACGTGCAGCATTAGCAATGCTGCAACATGAGAGACAGTACATGGGGGATCATTCAAAGAGGATACAGCCTTTTAATCAATATAATCATCAAATAACCATAAGGGAAAGAAACTAATTGAACTTTTAAGGTTCAAATCCCACTCCATTCAATTTTTCTTTGTTCACTTTTCAATGACTTAAAAATTCATTTTAAATTATCATACAGTGTAATACACTGTATGATAATTCCTACACAAAATATGGATAGCTGTAAGAAATGTATCAGATTGCATGCATTCTGCAACTTAAGACAGACTTTGGTACCATGCTGGTACTGTGTAGCAGAAGGAAGCTATATGTGATAGAACATCAGTTGCTATGTGTATTGTGCATTGTCTTGTTTCTATATGTTGCTATGTGTATAGTACATTGTCTTGTTTTCATCTGTTGCTATGCGTATAGTTAATACATTGTCTTGTTTCTATATGTTGCTATGTGTATAGTACATTGTCTTGTTTTCATCTGTTGCTAGGTGCATAGTTAATACATTGTCTTGTTTCTATATGTTGTTATCTGTATAGTATATTGCCTTCCCCACATTGACTTGGAAACATTGATTAATCCATTGGACAGAAACTAGTGCTTTGATCCCACCGGTGACAAATGAGTCTTCTAGTTCCGGCACTACAGCTTGCCATCGCCCAAAGTGCAGAACTTGCGATTTCGTCCACAGCCCCCGTCAAATTGTTGGTCCTAAAGGCAGCTATACCCCAAGGGGACAATACACCTGTACCACTAGCATCCTGGTGTATTGCATCTCTTGCCAACGGTGCGGGATCCACTACGTCGGTAAAACTGGGCGGTGTCTATATGAAAGATTCAAAGAGCACCTCGATAGTGTCAGTCACCAGCATTCCGAACTCCCCGTAGCGCGACATTTCACCGAGCCAATGCACACGTGCAATGATATGCGCGTGTGTGTCCTGATGGCCACAACCAAAGCTCAACTCTCGGAGGAAGAAAAACGCGCCATCTTACAACTGGGGACGCTCGCACCTGGTGGCATTAATCAAATTCTCTAGACCCAGTAGGGTCGATATATTGGCCAACCCTTCAATTGGTGAGCACTTTTTTCTTATCTCTTCGATGTTATTGATGAATGCACATTATTGAGCTCAACCATTCATCTACCCAAAATACTGCACTAGCACTACACAACTACTGTACATCAAGTGCATCCCCCCATCACAGCTCCACATATATCTTAGAACTATGTGCAAAACAGCTGAAGATCTGAGGCCGCTGAAGGATATTCTCCTCTGTCTTGATAACAATGCATTCGGTTTGGATGCAGTGAAATGTTTCGTGACTGCTTTTGGAAATTGTCTTTACACACTGACATGAACCGAATCATGTATATAGTGTTTGCTATAATATAATGTATGCATTTCTGCATATACAGTACAATCGTGATTCGATCAAATATTTGTATATAATTTATTCAGTTCTACTGTTTGCTTTTTTCAAGTCTTACATCTCACATTCAATCCAAAGCAAGCTTTCCTGCATTTTGAGAAAGTTCAATATCTTCACTCAAGTCTGGGCTTTTTACCTCAGTAAATGGGAGATATGAAATGAAGTGACATAGGCGTTTATGTCAAGACTAGTCCAGCTTAATGACATGTTTTCAGTGTGGGTTGAGTGGTAGTTATTAAAACATGTTTGTCGTGTATATAGCTGGCTGCTGCAAAGGAATATTACAATTAATGTCAATAGGTCGGCTGATTTCGTACTTTTGTTATAAACTACTGATGTCAAAATTAAGTTGATAAAATGCAAAAATAATTAAAGATAGCTGAGCATGAAGGGTGTATATTGATTATTAAACTGAAGAGAATTGTTAATGTTTATCAAATGAACCAGATAATAGATACAGCTACAAGAGTGACTGATCATAGTTGTACTTGTATATTGACCACTTTAGGACCAATCAGCCCAGTCTGTAACTTAATCATGGGGTTGTTGATTTGAACTTAAGTGACCATTCCCTGATCTTTGCATCATATAAGTCTTAAGGTACAATGCAGCATTGTGAATATGTACAAGCCTTTGTTAGTGATCTTAATGCTGAACCTTGGTATTTATTATATAGAGCTGACAGTCCTAATACAGCCTGGTGTTTGTTTAAAGAGTTGTTTATGAAAGTTTGCGATGTTCATGCCCCAATGAACAATGAGAGATTTTCAGCAAAAGCAGAATGGATTAATGATGAGCATTTGGACCTGAGACAAAGATCAATCAAAGCCAGACATTGTGTAAATATTTAAATGTTTTTATGCTTGGGAAAACTATTGAGAACTTAAAGCAATGCTTGAATCAAGATATGGAAAGTACTACTCAGTGGCTCCACAATAACAGACTCTTTCTGAATGCTAATAAATCGAATTGTATATTGATTGGCTCTGCTCAGAAACCTGCAAGAAATGGGCATACATCCTGATATTAATGTTATTGTCAATAACGTTCGCCTTGAACAGGTTTCATTGAGTATATATCAATTGTAATTTAAAATGGACCCATCATATTGATCATATTATTTTTGCGATTGATAAAGCGTATATATTCTTCACAGAGTTCAAATGGTTCTTCCTATTGATTCACTCAATCTCATGGCTAAGACTTTTATATTTCCTCAGTTTGATGATTGTGATTTAGTTTGCAGTATACTTGCAAGTCAAACCTGCAAATATTACATGTACTTCTCAATAGAATAGGCAAGATTATTCTTCAAGTTCCGCCCTGGACTTCATCATCATTTGTGCTGAATTCACTGCATATGGGTTGGGTCACTCTGTCAGACAGACGTGATTTTCAGCTGAAATGTATGGTCTTGAAGTGTCTTAAGGGGATTGTTGCAAATTATTTGTGTGACATTTTCACTCGGATTAGTGAAGTCCATTCATATAATACTAGACATGGTGTTGTGGGTAACATTGTTCTTCCACACCCATGAACTGAAAGTGATAAGAACATGTTTAAATATCGTTGATCTATACCAGCTGATATCAAGACTCCTCTCCCTAATAATGTAAAGTCTTTTATTAGATTATTGGATGACTGTCAGACATTTTAGATTATTGTCTCTGGATCTGCCGTTTCTTACTTCATTTTGTCGCTGGTTGTAAACTCATACTTTGTTTGTTTTAATGTAGTCTACATGTATTTTGTCATTAACTATGCAACGTTACTTTTAGAAGGTTTTTGACGGTAATAACATACTAAATCTTCACAGATTTACCTATAGCTTACAGGGTATAAGATGATGATGGTAGAAACATACCGTTAAAATTGTTCTGCCTGAAATGCTGTATTTATCCAGAAAAGAGTAAAAACAAAGACCAAAGACACTTTTGATCAAAATTCCTGTGAATAAGTTTGAAAATACCATGAGAGTTTTTCACTGTTTTCTCAAAAAGTAGGCACCTATATGGGACTGGAATTTCACAGATGACTGTTACTGTATCTTTCTTGATAGTTTTGCCTATGAATCTGCATTTCTTTGGCAAAAAACAAAGTATGAAGTTGCCTTTAAATCATATCTTTTTACTTTTCTGTATAATACTTGGACCAATGGGAGATCAGTTTTATATGAATGGTTAACCCTTGGTCATAAATCAAATAAATAAATAAATAAATAAATAAATGTAAATAAATAAATATTTTTTATTTTCATTGAAACCATCCAAATGCATTGTAAGACTATGCAAATATAAATACTGTATTTACTTTATACAAGTGGATATTTGACTAATAAAACAAGTAAAAGACAGAAAGAAGCACGTCTTGAATGGGATTTAATCTTTCAGTTTGTTTGGCACTGCCCTTTTAGCTGGACCAACCTGGAAAATGAACAACTTCTATATGAACTAGTACCTTGTTATTCATGTCTAAAATAAAGGAAAGATTTGAAGGGGTGCCAGTTCACAACCCAGTGTTTAATCTGGTTCTGGCTTGATTTTGAAGAAGTCAAATATACATATAGTATAGGAAATACAATTGGTTATATATTTTGGAAAGAACATTGACTGGAGTCAATTTCATGGAGCTATTAAGCACACAAAATTCAGCTTAGCAAAAAATGTCTTAATCAATAAAACAAACCACCATTAAAAATTCCATTTGATATTCATGGTCAGCAAACAACAGCCAAAGAACAATCACAAGTGATCAGGCGTGGTTCTAGAGCCAATAATTATTTTGGAGGGCTAAGAGCCCATTTTATATTTTTTTATGGGGGGTGGAGGGGCTAGAAGGCCTCATATATATATTTTTTTTTGGGGGGGGGGGGGGGGCGAGGGAGGGGGTGGGGGGTATGGAGGCTACACCCTTCGCATTCGCTTCTGTTGTGTTATTAGGTGTAGAAAAGCAACCTATAGCTCACATAGCGCGTTTTTCAATTAATGATGCATAATAATTGTTGAAAAGATCCAGTATTTTCCTAATTTCCAGCATTTTTGTTTCAAGTTGCATGTTTTCGGGAGGAGGGGCTAAACAAAAGGATACACAATTCACATGAAAATTTGGTTATTAATCCTGTTTTTATTAAGACAGAAATTTCATGTTTATCAAATTTGTGTGCTTAGCGAGGCCGTGAAATTATACATGGCGGGTGCAGAATTAATCCCTTGAACTTTTTTGAAGCTTAAAATTAATTTCATCCTCCACAATTAATGGGCGTAACTAAACTCCCTTGTTTGCAGCTGTGAATACTCAACGAGAGAGGGCGGCCTTCATTTAGAAGCCATGCAGCAGACGAATGGCAATTTCCTCACATAAACACAAGAAAAGACAACTTATTTCTCCATGGTTCAAGTAACAGGTAATGTATCTTGGTATAATTTGGCTAAAAGTTGATAGATATCCCCTTGTTGAACCTTTCTGTCATGGATTAAATAAGCGTTTTGGTCCATAAAAACGTGAATTTGGATGGTGAGAGTGCCAAGTTCTAACGTTATTTATATTTGCATGAGCAGTGTTATTTTATTATGATGTAGGCCTAGGCCTAACTATGTTGTAGGTGTTTGGCAATCAAGCACTAAACTTGCCGGTCAGGAGGTGAGTTGGTAAGAGGCTTACATAGACGAGCTGACCTGTTACTGTATTTGGAAAGAATTCCACTGACGGCCATGACGGAAACAGGGTTAGGCCTGTTTCCTCCAAGAGTTAACTTATTTGATGCAAGTCATGATGAACTTCAATCTCAGGAGTGAAAACTGGTGTAGCTTAATGCTTATCTTAAAAGTGACATTTTCAGGTTTTTTTGACCTACAATTATACACTTCCAATGCAGCAGTAGCCATTTTTCTCAAAACGCCCTCTGTTGGTCCCATAGGTTTGTGCACAAGTGATGGCCGTCAGTGGAATTCTTTCCCTGTAGCTGTATTTACATACACCTACAGTGGAAGCCCGCTATAACAAATACCACTATACTGAACATTTGGCTATAGATCAGCGCGGAGTGACGTCATTTCAGCTCGCCGACCTTGGAGCCGATGAAAACAAAACATTAAGTTGTACAGGTTTTAAGACAAAAAGCTGCCAGAATTGTTTAATCTTATAACAGGGTACTTCAAAGAAGGATATTGTCTTCAGGAGGAAAAACTATGACTCAACAATGAAAGTCATACAGAATACAATTTCTGCTTCTTGACAAAAATATTCGAAAAACAATTTTCTATGACGGGCGTTTTGTGCGTGATTTGTCCGTAGTTTGCGCCGGCTTGTGCCATCTACACGTTAGTTTTCATCGGTTGTCAAGTTATGAGAATGAAAGTACCCGGATGTCCGCGCTGATCTATATAACAAACATCATCCTTGGCTCGCAATGTTTAAAACTTTAAGTACAATGTATAGATCAACGCGGACATCCGGGTACTTTCAATCTCATAACTTGACAACCAATACAAAAAAAATGGGGAGATGGCGCAAGCTACGGACAAATTACGCACAAACCGTCCGTTGTGAGAATTGTTTTCCAAATATTTTTGTCAAGGAGCAGAAATCCTGTTCTGTACGACTTTCATTGTCTAGTCATAGTATTTCTCGGACAATAATCCTTTTTTGATGTACCATATAGCCTACTAAGATTAAACAATTCTCGCAGCTTTTCGTCTTAAAAACCATACAACTTAATGCTTTGTTTATCGCTCCAAGGTCGGCGAGTTGGAATGACGTCACTCCGCGCTGAGCTACAGCCTAGGACTGCTGAACATTATTCACTTTAACAAATGACCACTATAATATTTCTGTGAATCCCGGCGTGTTCGTTATAGTGGCGTTCCACTGTACTGATGTAGGTCTTGTCTGTGTATTGTGTGTTTGAGCTTAGGCGTAAGAATCCAATTGATGTCAACACTCCTGATAAGTTTGTTGAAAGCGGGCAGAATTTCTATTTTTCGAGACCATGAGGGGAAGTACGTAGGTATGTATTAAGACAGCAACACAAAGACTGATTCTTACAGTGTTTGTATTGCAAATTATTTTTATCACAAGTTATTTGTTCATTCACCCATATCTGCCTAAAATCCAATGCTTTTAAAAAAAATGTTCCTGTCTTAATTGTTTGATGTTGCAGTGAGCCACTTTGAGAGATATTTGAAACAGCAGACCATTGGGAATTCATCCATCACCAGCCACAGACCTAGTGGAAGATGACCTATGGCTTATTCTGCCCAGCCAGACAGAGAATGGGCTTGCTGGTTGTCCATCTGCAAAGGGTACAACCATGTAATGTGAGCCAGTTATCAGCCTTGAACCATCCACCTACAACCCACTCAGCTACCCAGCATGTAAACCACCAAGACAACCAGTCATCTGGCTGTCCATCAGGAGAGACAGTCACCAGCCATCCAACCAGCTATCTTGTCTGCCAAGGTCATCATGCATCTTGCCAGTCATCAAACCAGGTGGAGAATGATTATCCAACTAACCAACCGGCCAGCCAGCATACCAACCAGCTGGCCATCTGATATATCTGGGGAGACAGTCACCAGTCAACCAGAGTGTTACTATCCAACCAGCCAACCAGCCAGACACACAGCCAGCCAGCCAGCCAAGATGCCCCACTGGAATTGGGACAGGTACTTTTTTACAAGAATTGATTTATTATGCACATTGTTGCCAATGCTGGATTGCCCACTGTTCTGACTCACCGGAGCGATACCGGAACACAAATATGTTGATTTTCGGGGACCAGTACTAATACAGTAGTACTATGGTTTCACATCGTTAAGAATGGTTTCAGTCACATCGGTAAGAACGGTAGTACATCAGCAGTACACCAGTATGGCTTCTATAAGATCTGTAGAGCACCGGTACCACCCAGTTAATCAGCGGCTCTCCGGTGACCTCAATGTTGCCGTACTAGTACTGATGTGATACCATAGTCCTGCCGATGTACTAACGATGTACTACCGTTCTTAGCAATGAAACTGTAGTTCTACCATACTAGTACTGATCCCCACAAATCGACATATTTGTGCTCCGGTATCGCTCCGGCGAGTAAGATCAGCTAGGTGGGGCTTTAATAAGTCAAGTGCTATCTTGACGGAGGTCTACCAGTTTTCTCGTGGTTGTTAATTTTGTGCTCCGGTTTTATAGCTCTAGCGAGCCTCATTGGTAGTGTGTGACAGGGTATTTATGCTGATGGGAAGGTAGTCAACCAGCAATTGGTGAACAAATACCAAGGACAAACACCCATCTTCTTATGGTACATGTACCTGTACTTCAGACTCTGATGAGCTGTGCTTGTTTATCAGGTGTTCTTTGCAGGAAATTTAGGCAGTGCATGGGTTTCCTCATTTTAAATGTTTTTCACAAGCACTCATTTATGTCTATTTTTAATATATCTATTTTCAAAATAAGATAATTGACTATTAGGGACACCACCAACGTAGGGCTGGATAGCTCAGTTGGTAGAGTGCCTGTACGGTAATAAGGGGCCATCCATAAAGTACGTACGCATGAAATGCCAATTTTTTTTACCCCCCCTCCCCCTCTGTACGCAAGGCGTACGCAATGGTCCAAACCCCCCCTCCCCCCGTACGCATACGCATATCACATTAGGTTTTTCACTTCTTGCGGTACCTTGCTTTAGCATCATTAATATTTCACAATAATCCGGGCCGGTACCGTTATTGGGACGTCACTTTCAAATTTTGAAATGAATGACTAAAGTGTAACAGGTTTTTAGACATTTACCATAGAGCTATATTAAAATTACTAGAGCGCTAGCTCTGCGTTCTCTGTGAGTAGATGTTTTGAAGCCGTCTGGGCGCAGTCATTTTGAATTTGTGTGCGTGTCTGTGGAACAAGAACACTTTGACTGGAATGCCTTTCGAAGAGTGTACTCTATATGCAACGCTCAAGTATGCGCGAATAGTACCTAGCGCGTCTTTATGATCATTGCATGACTGAAGTGCAGAGCGTGTGCGCGCACGGTCCTAAATGAATGCGTTTAAACATGCATTTACCGGAGGTGCGTCGGATTTCAGGCGTATTTGGATTCGATGACACACCCGTATAGAACACAACGCAGTATGCAAATGAACGTACAAAAAACGTACAAAATTGTGGGCTTTCCATAGGTTTGTACACAAACATGGATGCGCCCAGCAGGCATCACTTTCTACACGGAGCTAGCGCTCTAGTAATTTTAATATAGCTCTATGACATTTACAGATGTATTTTACTATTTTTTATCAAATTGAATAAGAAAAAAAAGGAAAAAACAATAAATCCTGGTGCTTTTTCTCGTTTGTTTCCCTCTCTTTTCGCGCGAAATGATTATGCAAATTTTTCGTTTGCGTACGGTACGCATTGGCCTGAACCCCCCCTCCCCCCCTGTACGCATGGCGTACGCATCGGTAACAATCCCCCCTCCCCCGCTCCGTGCGTACGTACTTTATGGACGGCCCCTAAGGAGGTCACTGGTTCGAGTCCTGCTCCAGTAAATTTGTCTTTGTTCACCTTTAAATGACTTAAAATTCATTCAGTTTCTCTTATGGCTATTTGATTACTTTTTCTTATTTCACTTGCTCGCTTTGCCAGTGAATCAGACATTCGCAAGCACTAATTTTCACCAGCCTTCCAATTATGTCAGCATTTAATTTATTTACAATTTGCTCTTATCCTAGGTTTGACAATCAACTTTGTACAGCCTGATCTCAAATCATGCCAAGACCCCAGATACCAGCAAGGCAACCAGTCATCAGGCTGTCTGTCAGGAAAAGACAGTCACCAGCCACCCAGCCAGTGAGAGTGTGACTGTCCAACTAGCCAGCCTCTAAGGAAGCAGTTATCCAGCCATTCATCCAGCCAAGAAGATGCTACACACTTGGATTGGGACAGGTACGTTTAAACAATTATTGCTAGATTTTCAGACCTGTTCATCCATATGAGGACCAAGTTGCAAATTTTATCTGGTGGTGCTTGCATTTTTGTTAACACTCTGTTGACTTTTAATGCTGTTTTCTTGTCACAGATTTGATCTAAGTCAACTTTGCTGAACCTGATGTCCTGATCTGAGCTGATGCCAGACCCCCTGATTCCAGCAAGGCAACCAGTTATCTGTCCATCAGTCAAGGGAGACAGTCATCATGCAGCCACCCAGCCCAGCCATCTAGTCTTACTGTTCAACTAGCCATCCCCTTAGGAAGCAGTCATCCAGTTATTCAGCCAGCCAAGAAGATGCTACACTTGGACTGCCACAGGTACAAAATAAAAGTTACGAATTTATAGAACTTGCATCTTGAAGAAGCATGAACGTTGCAACAGAAAGACTTTTGCCAGCACAATTAAGCTTCAGGGGAATTGGAATCAGTTGCTTGTGAATTTGTATACCTGTACCTTGTACATTATCAATTACTGAGGTTAAGCTGATAGGAGAGTATTTATTTGGAGACCATACCCATTTGACAATTCCATTTTAATGGTGTTTTCCTATCACAGGTTTGATCTCAACTGATGCCAAGACCCCAGATACCAGTGCATGTACTCACTGTATTTCCCATCAGTAAACACAACATGGCTGGTACCATGAGCATCATCTGGAATCAATTATGCATCAATCAAGTAAGTATGACTACTCCTACTAAATGTTAGTCAAGACGAGTAACCTTAAAGGGATAACACATGATTGGTATGATCCAAAAACCAGAAATCCTCACAGATTTACATGTGACTTTCACAGTATGACGATGATAGTAAAAACTTTCCATTCAACTATATCTGCCTGAAATATAAGAAACGTATGATCAAGTAGAGAACTCAATCCACATTGTGCCTCGGGTGGGAGTTGAACCAAGGACCCTCTTTATGCTAACAGGTCAAAGCTTAGGTCATCAAATACACTTGTGTGATTATAGTGAAGGATATCAGAATCCACATGTTGCCTCTGGTGGGACTGAACCTCTGACTGAAAGACCATGAAGTATCTGTTTCCTATCATTGAATACGTTTTCATTGATTAATTAACTAAATGTTATTATTTCATGTGCACGTCACATCTGTTTAAGTGTGAGTGCTGTTGTGTGACCTTTACCAAACATGTGTTATCCCTTAAAACAACACATTTACCATCAATTTATATATATTTGATATGGATTTAGTCAGTTTATGTAAAATGATTTACCAAATTATGTTTCTTTGACTGTATTAGGTGATCTTGTCAAGGCATTCTACCAATGAGATGTCACCCATTCCAGTGATGTTGCCTGTCCAGTACTAGAAGGAGTCATCATAAAGTAAATAGAATTATTATATCATCTATTATTGCTACAATATTTATGTAAACAATGGATAATAATTGTACTTCTATGTAACCAAGAATCCATTCAGCTTTAAACATTAATGTCAGATGTCAATGTAGGTGGTAAATCTCAGCAGGAATACTCATGAAAACTTGCAGCTATCAGGCCCCTCTGGTGGGATTTGAACCAGAGACCAACCAAATGTGATATAAAACAAAAGCATCTCAGAATTGTAGTGTTGCTGAAGGACAATTACTTTGTTGCAAATGTGATGTAAGGATTTCAACACTGATATAGTTCCTCTGGTGGGATTTGAACCAGAAACTTTAGGTTAATGCTCAGATTATCTGAGAAACTTGTCTGATCAAGTAAAACCCCAATCCACATTGGTTCCTCTGGTGGGATTTGAACCAGGGACTCTTAGGTTACTGCTTATATTAGGTATGTTAGATAATTTGTGGAGCTTACATTATGAAGTAGCGAACTCAATCTACATTGGTGCCTCTGGGTGGATTTGAACCAGAGACCCTGTTTATGCTCATAGGTGAGAGTTTAGGTGATCCGAAGACAATTGTGTGATTATGGTGAATAATGACATATCCACATGGTGCCCCTGGTGGGATTTGAACCAGACACCCCTGAACTGAAAAACTATGAAATGAACCTTATCTAATGAACCTTGCTAACCAAGTGGGCTTTGGTTTACCTCCATACATTGACATCTAGTTTTGTTTATTTCATTGATGTGTGATTTATTGTATCATACATTTGTATTTTTTGCTTGCTGTACTGGAGAAACACTCAATGCTATGGCAGCTGAATGTTCGTGTTAATCATTGCTGAACAAGGAAAGGATTATTCGGCGCAGTAATTACAGTTAAGGAAAAAGGTGATCGATGTCACGTGATGTTGTGTTGCTGGTAGCGACGTTTCGGCTGCTGGAACTGTTAGACCCCCGGATTCCGGCTTCCCGCCATCTGGCAACATGACCATCGCAACGCCACTGACGGAACCACCGAAGCGCACCGAAGCCATGCCGAGGACACGCCCCTGACCACCCATGGAGTGAAGCATATGACGCCCACCCGAGCGGACCAACAGGATATAACAGACACCGCAGCATCCAGTTCTTCAGTTGCCTGATGAAGGCTAGCAGTTCCAGCAGCCGAAACATCGCTACCAGCAACACGACATCACGTGACATCGATCACCTATTTCCTTATTGCTGAACAAGTTGGCTTTTGCAATTTACGTAAAACAATTCAAATTCTTCCCTGAAATGGCAATGATATGAAGAGAAAAATAATTTGTAGATTTGGTCTTTCTTGATCCACAACTATGTGCAGGTTTTATGCATGCAAAGAAATGCCAATAACTCTTAAACTTGTGAATTTCGTCAAATGCAGTGTAAAGTGGTCATGTGCATTGTGTGTTTCTGACAGCTAGCTAGGGTTTATGTCAAAGTTGGGATGGATTCATGATATTTTAGCATTTTTTAGTCCCCAAATTATAACACTGCCTTGGTGGCAAATCAATTTCAATTCTTATTTCTGTATTGTGTGTCACACCTTGTGTCCATGTAACACAAAAACCATGTCCCCTGGGTGGGAACTGTTTATCGGATTTACTTGCCACTTTGCTTTTTGCTCATGTTAGTCCCTTTTCCCCTGGTTGGGGCAACTTTCCACAATGATCAGGCTTTTCCTCTGAACAAATTCTAAATGTGGCATCTGTGAATCCCAAATTCTGCCATCAAATTTTATCAAGCTGCTGCGCCATAAATTGTTCACCCATTCCTCTTTCCTCTTTTCCTTCACAAATGGATCCATCCCTTCTCATTGTAAAAGGTTCTAAAACTTGCATAGTGGTTCAGGATTTGGTATCACATTTAGACATGTAGAAAATATCAATTTTTATTTCCCTTTCTTGCATGAATTTCTTTGAGAGCTATTTTAGAAAGCTTTTTTCCCCATTTGATCTCCATTTCTAAAACATCAATTCTAGTCATTTTTTGAATTGTTCTGAAATGTCAGCATCATTTTCCTCTTCATGGACATAATACATGTAATTAGACAGTATTGAGTCCATTCGTTTTCACTCACAATCCTTTCTACATACATATTTCGTATAAATTTCTCATCCTCTGCACAATCTCAGACTCTTACCAATTGTACCCCTGGGTGGGACTTGATGAACAAACCTTTTTTATGGCAATATTCCATGTCCACTTTATGTTTAAATGTGATTCACAATCCTGAACCATATCTTTTTCTAGAATCTTAAGTATTAAATTTGTAAATGTTTTAGGGTTCATTCATTTGAAGTGACAGGGGTTGGAATTGTACATGTCTGATGTCCAAAATTTGGGTTTGACAAAAGTTTCAAATTTATACTTTTCAAATTCTTTTTAAATTATACCAGTATTCATTTTTATGACATTTTTGGGGTTGAGGTCCAAATTATTGATCACATTTTTGTATTCAATTTGGGGGTTTCATTTGTTCTTTTTTTCTTTTCATGTTTTTTTTTGGGGGGGGGCCTGAGGGGGGCAATTTTTACCCCAAAATTGTTTTAAGACCTTATGAACAATTCCATCATTTCAAATGAATGCACTCTAAAATTGTATTTTATTGCCTTTTTCTTAAAAATGTTTTCCATGTGTCAGTATGTGAGATTCTCCAACAGACAGATTGATCATGCGCCGCTAAGCAACAATAACAAACTAAAATTGTATGTACTCGTACAAGAAAATGCATGAAAATTCATGCAGAAGCACTGAAAAAAGCATGCAAATATTTGCATATTTCACACTCAATACTATAATTTCTTACAAAAATTTGTTCCAAATCCCTTAACTTTGTGTATCTTAAAATTCGAAACTTTTTCAAAAACATGACAAAATTGATTTATGCCAAAAATAAAAGTAATACATGTATGTTCTTTCCAAAACTACAGATGCCAAAAGCAATTGTTCATCAGGACAGAACAAAACCTGTTTTGTCTAAAATTTCCTTCCCACGTAGATTGACACGTTAAGGAGCTGATATCAACTCTGTTTGTTGGAGCAATTCTCATACTGTTAATTAAAACTGTTATAATCTGTTGTTAAAGTGTTTAAATCCTGTACAGATCAAATACACATAGGAAAGAAGCTCAGACGAGCATGTGAGTGCCGGTTGGTGCGTTCCTCTGCTGTCTATAGGATGTGGAGCAACTTTAATGACCCGGGTGCATTGGTTGATATGCGTCAGCTTGAGTGAAACCTGTCTTCAGTGTTGCTGGTATTCTACTCTGTAAGTGTTCTGCCTCACATGATTTGACAAGCTCATACCCAAATTCTGCTTGCGGCAAAAACTAGAAGAAAGGAATTGATTGTTGTACACTAAGATGCTGATAGCGCTTGTATGATTGGTGCGAAGGACAGAGGACCCTTTTTTCGCACAGTTTTTTTCGCACTGATACTTTTGTTATCCTAAGTTGGTACCCTTCATCTTACTGTTCCTGTGTAACCAGGTCTCTTTTTAGGCCGGTCTTGATGACCAACCCTTTTGCATAGGACATCTGCTTCTGATCTGAGGGGGCTCTTGACCTGATAGATGATGGTGACCTCTACTCAGTTGTTGATGTGATGGTTAGAGAAACAGTTTTTTGGCATTTCTGGTTTACTTTGCTACAATTCTCAGGTTTTGACCATTGGTTTCACTTGTGTAGTAGAAATTAGGGTTGTGTAGGAAGGCAAGAGGGACCACTTAAAATATAAAGCAAGCTGTAGTGCTGTGATAAAAAATGATAACATAATTTTCCTTAGTGCTGTAACAAATATTAAATCTTGCTACGAAGACCACAGTAATTTAAGCAACAAAAATCCACAGCAATGAAAATATAGAGGCTAAAATAACCATAGAATAACCTAGCAAGTTATCTTCATGTTCACTTGACCCTAAGAATACTGACAAAGTCAGTACAATTAGTTTGAAAACTAAATGAAACTGACATATCAAAGAATAATCAGATCAAAATTAGCAACAAACCAATATGGGGCATTTTCAGAAACCCCTAAAGGCTTGCAAAGAAATGTCTTTTTAAAAAGACATTTATAAATTCCACATTGCAACAGTAACAAACAATAATAGAAGTTAAACATACGAAATTTACGTTAACTTCAATCTAAACATTAATTGTGTAATAGCGATTTTAGATAACAAAATAATTAGGAACAAACCAATATGGGACCATTTTCAGAAGCCCCAAATATATATGGCCAAAATTATGCAGATGATGTCGCAACAAAAACAAATAATGATAACAACAGAATTCAAGTTAAAGAAAGATGCATTAACTTCAACCTAAATATTAGTTGTGTAGAAATACAGATTTAAAATAATTCAATTCAGGAACACAAGAACGATTTCCACGTTGAAACAAAAAAGAAAAATCTCTCAACTATCTTGAGTAATAACATATAAATAATCTTTAAGGACATGCATCAAGGCTTTATATAACCAGTGGTGTTCTCAACATTTTGACTAGTATGCACCAAGATTAATTTATTCACGCAGATCTAGAATAAATCAATAAATCACTTTAAAAAATATGCTACCAGTACCATAGGATACCTTGATTATTGAGACTAGAGAATGCAATAGGTTTAGGATTCCTAAACCTATGGTATAAACCATCTATCTACATTAGGAGTCAATTCACTTTAGTTCACTTTGCAGTATTTATTTCCACATAGGTGAACATATTGATAAAGTTAGTGTAAATATCGAGATTAAAAACAAGCAAGATCTAAATAGAAATAATAAACATATAAAAATCAGTCATGCATCAAGGCTTTATATAACCAGTGGTCTTCTCATCACTTTGACTAGTATGCACCAAGATTAATTTATTCACGCAGATCTAGAATAAATCAATAAATCACTTTAAAAAATATGCTACCAGTACCATAGGATACCTTGATAATCGAGACTAGAGAATGCAATAGGTTTAGGTTTCCTAAACCTATGGTTTAAACCATCTACAGTATCTACATTAGGAGTCAATTCACTTTAGTTCACTTTGCAGTATTTATTTCCACATAGGTAAACATATTGATAAAGTTAGTGTAAATATCGAGATAAAAACAAGCAAGATCTAAATAGAAATAATAAACATATAAAAATCAGTCGCATCACTGTGACAAACAAAAGAAATAGGAATAAAACAATAGTTATAGAAATGTCCATTGACTAAAAAGAACATAGATGATCTATGTTGCAACAGAAACAAATAATAACTAGACATTTAAGTGTTCGTCCTGTGGACGAACACTAAGCTGTTCCAAGTTTGTTTTAATTTGCTCATTAGGCCAATTTATAACAACGTTCTGTAGCTTTGGTTGTATCCGTAGCCGCGGTTATGATTACTAAAATATAGGGGTGTAAAGCCTAAATTTCATCTTTTAAGATTACTTTTTCTTCCATTCTGTATAGCAAAATCATCACTGAAAATATCAAACAGTTTTGACATACCGTAAATAGGTTGAATTCTAAAGAACGAACGAATAAAAAAAGTTAATAACTCAATATCTGATGATGTCATGACTTCGTCATTAAACAGGTAGATTATATAGCACAGATATCATACCCACCAAATGTCAAGGAGATCTGCCATTATTCCGGGGGTAAAATGAAAATTGTCTTTTTGATGACACCATGATGATGTCATATCTACAAGATGTAGCAGTACTATTGCAGATGAAGAATAGGGCTCATAATTGATTAATTATGCCATGTTCCTAAAAAACAAATGATCAAATTAGATAAGTTTTAAATGCCAATTTGCCTCATAAGCTTTCATATGATTCACCTTTTGAGCTTTAAAAATAAAGCTTAGAATTAGAAGTGTAGTATTAAAACAAAAATCACAACATAAAAGCTAGGGAAAGGTGATAAAGAATAATGAAAAATAATAATAACAAAAATAATCCCAAGCTATTTAAAACCTGTTCCGCCCTGGAACACGTCGGAACAGCCAATAAAATTTTAGCACCAAGATGGTTAAAAGGTAAATTAAGCTATAAAATTAACAGGTTATTGTAATAAAAATTCTGGTAGCATTCTTCTATTACACAATTGAAACCAAGAAATCCATGAGGACATGATTGTTTCATTACAGCGCATGATTTCATGTTTTTTAGTGGGTAATTTGTGATTCAGAATATAAAAAGTATCAAATTTGGGGGCAAAAACTTTAATCACAAATTTGAAGTAAGCTGCATGTTGAAATTTTGTTTCTCTGGTCAGCACATCATCATCTGGGCTGAAGTTGTTGTCATTTTGAAGGTCAAGGACTCAATTAGTGATGGAGTGGAAGTGTCCAAATGAATCGGCCTTTATTTTTGCTTTTTTGCCACCAAAGTTCACCACCAAAATGTCTTCCAAGAACATATAGCGGCCTAGTTGCCCGAACAGGGGGTGAAGTCTGAAGTACACCCATGCAGGTCTATTAAGATTTAAGTGTACAACAATGAATCCTTTCTGAGCTTTGTTCAGGCCTTTGTTAGTCTTTTCAATGCGCGGCATTTGCATGCCAACAAAAGCCTGCATAGGCAATGAGCTTGTTGAAATGTGTGTTGCAGAACGCCTATGGAGCAGAATACCAGGAACACTAAGTCTGGTTTCAACACGAGAGGGCGCTTTATCAGCCGATGTGCTTGGGTCATTAAGTTGCTTCATGTTCTGGACAGCAGAGGGCGCACCAACCGGCACTTGCATTTAAAAAAAAAAATAATAAAAAAAATAATTGACACGATAGACAGTGATCTCTTTTTGCATTTTTATTTTGTCAATACCTGAAGTACCCCCTCTATTTACAAATATGTGTGGTTAACCAAGAGTACACTTAACTGGTTTTAAAGGGACTACATTGCAAACAGCCTCTCTGAAAAATGGTCAACAGTAAGAGGGCGCTATTTGAGCAGACTTTATCCTGCATCAACAGCGCCCTCTCACTATGGACCATTTTCAAAGATGCTTATTGAAACAGTTCCAACAATACAAACTTCTGGCAATTTCCATGTGACCTCCATACATATTAACATGACACAGCACAGAGGTCATATGTAAATTACCTAAAGGTTGTATGACTGGGACACATTTCAACTTGCAATGCAGCCCCTTTGCAAAGATGCCATTTCAAACCTTATCTGTGACCTTGTATTTCTTATCAGAGCGCAAGCAATGCAACAGAAATATAATGGTTTTAGGATTGTACGAATGAGAGAACTTGCCAAATAGCAGAACAGATGCAAAGAATATTGACTTTTGAATGTTTTTATCTATGACCTTGTATTTCTTATCAGAGCGCAAGCAATGCAACAGAAATATAAAGGTTTAGACTAGTACGAATGAGAGAACTTGCGGAATAACAGAACAGATGCAAAGAATATTGACTTTTGAATGTTTTTATCTATGACCTTGTATTTCTTATCAGAGCGCAAGCAATGCAACAGAAATATAAAGGTTTAGACTTGCACGAATTAGAGAACAGAACAGATGCAGAGAATATTGACTTTTGAATGTTGACGCGCATATCAAAGTTTCTTTCTTTGTATTCCTTTTTGTATTTGCAGGAAAGTGATTTTGCGGTGTGCAACACGACTACAGTATTTCTAATGTGGACGAACACGGTCAAGCACTACGCAATTCTGATTTTGGAGCGCAGACAATTTGGAAAGGTCACAGAATAACTAATAACGACACAGAATAACGGCACCCTTGAAACCAGTAGTAAGTAACCTGCTACCTTAATTGAGTCAGATTGTCCCTTCAAAACTTGGTGTATTTTTTACACTAAATCAAAATGTGCAATTCAAAATGAAAAAAACAAACCAGTAACTAAGAATCTTTTGTTTAGAATGAATTTTTCTTTGTCGCTGCAATGTATCAAAAGTCCTGTAAAAATTCCTAATGGGAAATGTATTTGCAAAACAAACAGTTGATGTTAGGAAAGAAATTTCAGATGCAGATATTTACAGCAATC
Source organism: Astropecten irregularis (assembly GCA_963971285.1). NCBI lineage: Eukaryota > Metazoa > Echinodermata > Asteroidea > Paxillosida > Astropectinidae > Astropecten > Astropecten irregularis. The sequence goes on along the minus strand of OZ020254.1, from coordinate 18,601,369 downwards.
GCTACAGCAGATATTTAACTAAGAATCTTTTGTTTAGAATGAATTTTTCTTTGTCGCTGCAATGTATCAAAAGTCCTGTAAAACAATTTTTAATGGGAAATGTATTGGCAAAACATGCAAGAAATTTCAGATGCAGATATTTAAAATTTGAAGACAAATGTTGACGCTGCGTACAAATAAAAACCAGAAAGTATAACACATGTTAACATGCCAAGAGAGGTTGCCAATTTTAGCACAGGTAATATTTGAACTCGCTTTGTACTGACTCAGTTTATGGTAACAGGTTACATGTACCTATGGTTAACCACTTAAGGTATGGTGAGAATTTGCCAGCTGATAACACAACTCTTGTTAATCGTTGATGAGGTTTTTTGTTTATCATTCCAAAATTGCCCAAATATCCTTATTTCATGAAAATTACTTTTGTATGCAGATGAATAGTTGCTGAATAATGTTGCAGTATTTGACACAAAACCATCTCAAAATTAACTGTACGTCAAATTTGTGACTTTTGGAGATGTTACATTGTACAGCCTTCGTTAACAAAAACGTCTTTTGTTTAGTACGTGAAACCTACAATGGGCCATTTTAAAAGAGAAAAACCCTTTCTTATAAACCATCTTTTTCTGTTATTTCAAAAATCTTTCAAGAAAAAACATTTCACTTAATATTCATTTATTATGACAGCAAAATCATTACTTGTAAAAATAGGCAACAAGGTCAAGGATATCAACTGGCAAATTACCTACCATTCACATCATTTCAATGCAATGCCAAAAAAGACTGGAATCTGGTCAATAATGTGCATTTCTAATACTTCATTACTGCTCAATTTGTAAGTTTGGTACATGCATATGATTCAATCTAATTTTAACTTGTAGATCGTAACAGATTTGCATAGAATTCAATTACTGCTTGCGTTTGATACAAGTCAACTTCAGGTCCATTTTGTTTGGATATTGACAAGAATTTTCCCATCGTGAACAAATGTAAAAGCAAAAAAGGCACACAGTTGAAATGAAATTTTCAAAATGAACACTTGGCCTAAAATTCTTTGCCATAGCTTTTCCAAAGTAAATATGACCAGATACCAGAGTTGTTTGGTTCAAATAAAGCACACAACAAATGAGTGCACCAGGCACTCATATCTTTAATCACTTCAATGTACAATAACTGTTAACGAGTCCATAAACTGTGAAACACAGTTTGCCAAATTCAGTCCTTGAAGTTGCATATTGCATTGTAAAGTTTCTTCCAAGGCAGGAGTCTCTGGTTCAGATGGAGGCATAAATATTTCTTGAATCAAGTTGAAGGATCAATTTTTCCACAAATGAATCGGTAGTATAAATTCATCTTGGTTAAATTGAGATTTGTAGGTGAAGAAATTTCCAGGAGATGTTCAAACACATGCCGACACTTCACTTCTGATGTCATTCAGGTAGATTTACACAGAGGTCATCGCTTGTGTCTTCAAACGTCAAATCCAAACCATCTCAGCCTTTTAAAGATCTGAACAAGAAAAAACAAAACAAAATGATGTGATTTTTCAGAGACCACAAATAATATGCTTCTTTGAAATGGAAATTAACTTGACTGAGCAGAATGCACATTCTGAGAATCCTCCGCAAATGCATAAGAACGACCCTTCTGTGATTGAAAATTGAAATACTAAGCACTCCTTTCTTTTTTAATTGTTAAAACCCTGGTAGTTCTCATGTTCTTAAAGAGTGTAAGAGTTGCACAGATGACCATCACTTTGCTAGTAATGTGCAAAGTCATGAGTCAATGTCTAAAAAATGAGTCATTATGTTTTCCAAATATATTGTAACATTTCAAAATATGATATATTCTTGTATATTCTGTATTTACTTGTAGGAACCGACCAGCATTTAGACTCAGAGGGTCACCTATGAAAGTCTTCCTCTTTTACAAACAGTTTGAAATTTTGTGTGTGATTTTTATATATGAAGCCAGAAATCTGAGCTGTTTCTCAGACAATAAAGAATATCTTATTGAAAAATGATTTAAGACATTGCCTTCAATTTTGTGGCTTTATTCTTGTAATTGTTTAATTTGGTTTATATCTTTGTGGTTCTAATTGTGTTTTATCAGAAAATATAATTTATGTCCTCTACCGTAACGTTATTAACATTATCATTTGGTAATGTTTGAGCCTGAAAAACGGCATGGTGCCGCACCCTGAAAATATTCTGCCGCAGCTCTCGGCAATAAATCTAATAATTTGGTCAGGAGAGTAATAAAACCTACCCTTTTGGCCTTCAGAGTTTCTTAAAAGACAAATCATGTCTAGAGCTTTCTCAATATGGCGGGAACCTTCCATTTTATTGGAGTTTGTGAAAACACGGATGAAGAAATTGGTGTGATTTCTCCCGTGGTGCAGACTTCGTGTTACCTCGACGGAACGCAGGCGTGAAATGGCGCGTCTTGATTTGAACAAAGCATTATTCCCATCATGCTCTAAAAACCATTCAGAATCACTGGGGCATTCAATAAAACAGCGCCCTCTATCTATTGTTTGAGGCAAAAAACAATAGGCCAGGGGCTACGTCACTCTGTTGCTAGTCTTGTTTCAAGTCGTTACTATCCCCGTTGAGCTTAAAAAGACCGTACATTGTGGTCTATTTCACTACTATCGGGATAGCAACGACTTGAAAAAAGACTAAACACAGTTGTAACCTAGTCTCTTTTCAAGTCCGAACTATTCTGAGCGAGGTGAAATGGACCACAAAGTACGGTCTTTTCAGCCGAGCCCAAGATATTTCAGACTCGAAACAAGACTAACACTGCCCACGTGTTCCTTATCAAATAGTCAGTAGTTAGTCTCTTTTCAAGTCTGAAATGCACAGAGCGAGGTGAAATGGACCGCAAATTATGGTCTTTTAGCCGGTCACGTGTTATTTTGTACTCGAAACAAGACTAGTCACCGCCCACGTGATTCCTGTCAATTTGTAGGTTTCTCTGACACAGTGTTAGTTTTAAAGTCGTTGTTACATTAAAATAATGTTTAGCAGGCATTCTAAATCTTTATTTGGTTATCTGAATCAAGCAAATATCTAAATTAAGGAAATTAGCAGTCCGTTAAACTTAAAAATAGACGAGGAACACGTGTTCGGTGTTAGTCTTGTTTCAAGTCTGAACTATCTTTGGTGCGGCTGAAAAGACCGTACTTTGCGGTCCATTTCACCTCGCCAGTGCATTTCAGACTTGAAAAGAGACTAACTACTGACTAGTCGATAAGGAACACGTTTGCAGTGTTAGTCTTGTTTCAAGTCTGAAATATCTTTGGCGCATCTGAAAAGACCGTACTTTGCGGTCCATTTCACCTCGCACAGAATAGTACGGACTTGAAAAGAGACTAGGTTACAACTGTATGTAGTCTTTTTTCAAGTCGTTGCTATCCCGATCGTAGTGAAATAGACCACAATGTACGGTCTTTCTAGGCTTACCGGGTTAATAACGACTTGAAACAAGACTAGCAACAGAGAGACGTAGCACCTGGCCTATTGTTTTTTGCCTAATACAATAGATAGAGGGCGCTGTTTTATTGAATGCCCCAGTGATTCTGAATGGATTTTAGAGCATGATGGGAATAATGCTTTGTTCAAATCAAGACGCGCCATTTCACGCCTGCGTTCCGTCGAGGTAACACGATGTCTGCTCCACGGGAAAAATCACAACAATTTCCGTCATCCATGTTTTAAAAAATCCCTGTAAAATGGAAGGTTCCCGTAATATTGAGAAAGCTCTTGGTTTGTCTTTTAAGAAACTCTGGAGGCCAAAAGGGTAGGTTTTATTACTCTCCTGACAAAATTATGACAATTTATTGCCGAGAGCCGCAAGTGTGGCACCATGCCATTTTTTGAGGCTCAAATATTCAACTATAAAATTATGCTTACATTTTTACAATATCACCTTATTTTTATAATGTTAATAACGTTACGGGAGACGACATAAATTATAGAACCATAACACTGAAGTCATTTTTCAATTCTTTATTGTCTGAGAAACTGCTCAGAGTTCAGACTTTCACATACCTGCCTAAAATCACTTCAACATTTAAAACCGTTTATAAATGGAAGACTTTTACATGTACATGTATAAAGTATTAGTGACCCAGTCTTATAAAGGCAGTATCATATTTTGGTAGCATACCGAAACAGAAATCTTCCAGATTTACCTATAACTTACAGGGTATAAAGATGGTGATGGTAGAAACATAACGTTAAAATTGTTCTGCCTGAAATGCTGTATTTATCCGGAAAAGAGTAAACCCAGTGACCAAAATTATTTATGATCTTTTAAACATCAAAAATAAAAGAGAAAAGACTAAGAAATACTGTGGCCATTTTCAATCCTTTTCTCAAAAAGGTGGGCACCGTATGGGGCTGAAATTTTCACACATGACTGTTATTGTATCTTCCTTGATATTTGTGCCCATGAATATGTATTTCTTTGACAAAAACCAAAGTATGATATTACCTTTAATGCTGGTCGGTTAGAGAAAAAACCATGAATATCTGTATAATTATCTGTAATAAAACATATCTTGAAATACTGTAATCATCAAATAACCATAAGGGAAACTGATCCCACTACAGTCAAATTTTCTGTTCACTTTTCAATATTTTGAAATGTTACAAAATATTTGGAAAACATGCAAGACTATTTTCTGACTTTGACTCATAACTTTGTGCATCACTGGCAAAGTGATGGTCATCTGTGGAACTCTTCCACTCTTTAAGAACATGAGAACTACCAGGTTTTTAACGATTAAAAAGAAAGGAGTGTCTAGTATTTCAATTTTCAATCACAGAAGGGTTGTTCTCGGCATTTGCGAAAGATTCCCAGAATGTGCATTCTGCTCAAGTTAATTTTCATTTCAAAGAAGCATAATATTTTATGTAAATCATATTCTGTTTTGTTTCTTGTTCAGATCTTTTAAATGCTGAGATGGTCTGGCTTTAAAGACGCAAGAGATGACTTCCGTGTAAATCTACCTGAATGACATCAGAAGTGAAGTGTCGGATTGTGTTTGGACATCTCAACATTTCTTCAGCTACAAGATCTCCACTTAACATCAAAATATAGAAGAAATATTTCAAATTATAACTACAAAATTATTCCCAAATTTCAGGAGCAAATCTTGCCACATGACAGAAGCAAATTGACCCACGGCCATAGACAATGGTATATTACACTGTTTGAATTCTTTTACCAAGATGAACAAATATAACCAATTCATTGGTTGAAGAAAATGGAGCATTCAACTTGATTCAAGAAATATCTATGCCTCCATCTGAACCAGAGACTCCTGCCTTGGAAGAAACTACGATATGCAACTTCAAGAACTGTATTTGACAAACCGTGTTTCACAGTTAGATGATCTCGTTAACAGTTATTGTACATTGAAGTGATTAAAGATATGAGTGCCTGGTGCACTCATTTGTTGTGTGCTTTTATTTGAACCAAACATTTCTGGTATCTGGTCATATTTACATTCAAATAGCCGCGGCAATTTTTTAATTTTCTTTTCAACTTTGTGTCTATTTTGCTTTTAAAATTATTCAGAATTTGAAAATTCTTGCACTTCCAAACAAAGTGGACCTAAAATACTTATACTTTTCTTGATGAGTATCAAACACAAGGAGTTATTGAATTCTACACAAATCTGTTGAAATACAAGTAAAATTTAGTTTCTTCAGATTGATTCATATGCATGTACTAAACTTACAAATTGAGCAGTAATGAAGTATTAGAAATGCACATTATTGACCAGATTCCAGTCTTTTTTGGCATTGCATTGAAACGATGTGAATGGTTGGTAATTTGCCAGTTGATATCCTTGACCTTGTTACCTATCTTTTCAAGTAATGATTTAAGCTGTCGCAATAAATGAATATTAAGAGAAAGGGATTTTCTTGAAAGATTTTTGAAAAAACAGAAAAAGATGCTTTATGAAAAACAATTTTCTGAAAAAGTGGCATGTTTTAAGTTTTATGTACTGAACAAAATCCGATTTTGTTAACGAAGGCTGTAGATTGTACAGCTCCAAAAGTCAAAATTTGACAGTTGATTCTAAAAATGGTTGTGTCAAATAGTGCAACATTGTTCAGCAAACAATACAGCTACCAAAGTAATTTTCAAGAAATAAGGATATTTGGGGCAATTTTGGAATTATAACAAAAACGAAAATACAAAATCCTCGTCAACAATTGACATGAGTTACGTTATCAGCTGGCAAATTATCACCATACCTTAAGTGGTTAACCATAGGTACATGTAACCTGTTACCATAAACTGAGTCAGTAAGCGAATTCAAAGAAATATTACTTGGATCATCATCAAACAACCACAAGGGAAACTGACTGATTTTTTTTTTAAGTCGAATTTTGAAGTCATTTAAAAAAGAAATTTAAAACCTGCATCTGAATTTTTTTTCGTAACGTCACCGGTTTGTTTTGCAAATTATACATTTCCAACCAGAAATTTGTACCCAAATTTGTATACATTGCAGAGCAAAAAAACAAATTATTCTCAAAAATTGTGAAGGAAAAGAGGAAAGTGAAATGTCTAAACAATTTAGAATGTTTTAGTGGAAAAGCCTGATCATTGTGGAAAGTTGCCCCAACCAGGGGAAAGGGATAACATGAGCAAATAGTTTCTGATATGTTTTCTATTTTAAATTGCACAAGTTTATTTTGGTTTAGCCACGTAAAAGAAAACCAAATTCGGAAACAACAATTTGAATCTGACTCACTTAAGGTAGCAGGTTTCTACTGGTTTAAAGGGTGCTGATCCATACATTATTCTGTGACCTTTCCAAATTGTCTGCGCTCCAACCTCAGAATTGCGTATTGCTTGACTTTGTTCGTCCACATTAGAATCATCGTGTTGCACCCAAAAGCACTTTCCTGCAAATACAAAAAGGAATAAAAAGAAAGAAACTTTGATATGCGCGTCAAAATTAACATCAGAATTGCGTATTTTGCTTGACTTTGTTTGTTCACATTAGAATCATCGTGTTGCACCCAAAAGCACTTTCCTGCAAATACAAAAAGGAATACAAAGAAAGAAACTTTGATATGCGCGTCAAAATTAACATCAGAATTGCGTATTTTGCTTGACTTTGTTTGTTCACATTAGAATCATCATGTTGCACCCAAACGCACTTTCCTGCAAATACAAAAAGGAATACAAAGAAAGAAACTTTGATATGCGCGTCAAAATTAACATCAGAATTGCGTATTTTGCTTGACTTTGTTTGTTCACATTAGAATCATCGTGTTGCACCCAAAAGCACTTTCCTGCAAATACAAAAAGGAATTCAAAGAAAGAAACTTTGATATGCGCGACAACATTCAAAAGTCAATACATGTATTCTTCGCATCTGTTCTGCTATTTCGCAAGTTCTCTCATTCGTACAAGCCTAAAACCTTTATATTTCTGTTGCATTGCTTGCGCTGTAGTAAGAAAATCAAGGTCATAGGTTAGGTTTTAAATGGCATCTTTGCAAAGGGTCTGCATTGCAAGTTGAAATGTGTCCCAGTCATACAACCTTTAGGTTATTTACATATGACCTCTGTGCTGTGTCAGGTTAATATGTATGGAGGTCACATGGAAATTGCCAGAAGTTTGTATTGTTGGAACTGTTTCAATAAGCATCTTTGAAAATGGTCCATAGTGAGAGGGCGCTGTTGATGCAGGATAACGTCTGCTCAAATAGCGCCCTCTTACTGTTGTCCATTTTTCAGAGAGGCTGTTTGCAATGTAGTCCCTTTAAAACCAGTTAAGTGTACTCTTGGTTAACCACACATATTTGTACATAGAGGGGGTACTTCAGGTATTGACAAAATAAAAATGCAAAAAGAGATCACTGTCTATCGTGTCAATTATTTTTTTTATTATTTTTTTTTTAAATGCAAGTGCCGGTTGGTGCGCCCTCTACTGTCCAGAACATGAAGCAACTTAATGACCCAAGCGCATCGGCTGATAAAGCGCCCTCTTGAGTTGAAACCTGACTTAGTGTCCCTGGTATTCTGCTCCATAGGCGTTCTGCAACACACATTTCAACAAGCTCATTGCCTATGCAGGCTTTTGTTGGCATGCAAATGCCGCGCATTGAAAAGACTAACAAAGGCCTGAACAAAGCTCAGAAAGGATTCATTGTTGTACACTTAAATCTTAATAGACCTGCATGGGTGTACTTCAGACTTCACCCCCTGTTCGGGCAACCAGGCCGCTATATGTTCTTGGAAGACATTTTGGTGGTGAACTTTGGTGGCAAAAAAGCAAAAATAAAGACCGATTCATTTGGACACTTCCACTCCATCACTAATTGAGTCCTTGACCTTCAAAATGACAACAACTTCAGCCCAGATGATGATGTGCTGACCAGAGAAACAAAATTTCAACATGCAGCTTACTTCGGCAAAGTTTGGATGAATTTTCTTGCCCCAAATTTAATAGTTTATATATTCTGAATCACAAATTACCCACTGAAAAAACATGAACTCATATGCGCAGTAATGAAACAATCATGTCCTCATGGATTTCTTGGTTTCACTTGTGTAATAGAAGAATGCTACCAGTATTTTTTACATTTATCTGTTAATTTTATACCTTAACTTTTAATTATCCTGGTGCTCAAATTTGATTGGCTTATCCGATGTGTTCCAGGGTGGAACAGGTTTTAAATAGCTTGTGATTATTTCCTTGTTTTTATTTTTATTTATTAATAACATCATGTTTTGATTATTATTTCATTCACTTCTTATTCTTAGCTCTAGTTTACAAGCTCTAACGGTAAATCATATGAAAGCTTATCAGGCAAATTTGCATTGAAATCTGCTTTTGTTTGTTAATCTATTATTTAGGCATGTGACAGTCATTTGAATGCTTAATAAGTTAATCAATTTGTTAGCACAATAGCATTTCTACAGAGTGCTGTAGATATGCATGCTGCCACCTTGAAACTCAGTGTGTATGATCTCTGTCTTACAAATAATCTACCTATTTAATGATGATGTCATTATGACATCATCAGATATTGAGAAAAAACGTCCATTGTCGGTGACATTTTTGTAACCATAGCTACGGATGCAAATATGCATTGAAATAGGAAATTCATACAATGTGTAGAAGCCATCGTCTGAAGGGCATTGCTTACTCTAAGTGTAGAATCGGTGCTTACAGATATAGACAATTCTCTGGTAGCAGCCTAATAAGCGAATTGAAACAAAATCGGAACAGCTTAGTGTTCGTCCATGGGACGAACATTTAAATGTCTGGTTATTATTTGTTTCTGTTGTAACATGGATCGTCTATGTCTTTGTTGATGGCCATTTTTATACCTATTGTTCTAACCTATTAATTTTGTTTGCCTTTTTCTGATTATTTTTAAATGTTTTTATTTAGTTCTTGCTTGTTTTTAATCTAGATAATTATATTGACTTTGTCAATATGTTTACCTATGTGGAAATAAATACTGAAGTGAACTATTAAAAGTGAATTGACTCCTAATGTAGATAGATGGTTTATACCATAGGTTTAGGAATCCTAAACCTATTGCATTCTCTAGTCTCGCTTATCAAAGTTTTCATATGGTACTGGTAGCATATTTTTTAAAGTGATTTACTGATTTATTCTATATCTGCATGAATAAATTAATCTTCTGATTAAAAATGGTTAATACTAGTCAAAATGTTGAGAAGACCACTAGTTACATAAAGCCTTGATGCATGTCCTTAAAGATTATTTGCATGATATTACTGGAAATTGTTCGGTGATTTTTTTAAGTTGAATTCTTTCTTGTATTCCACCTGCCTTATAAGAAATGATTTTATTATTTAAAAATACACAAACTAATATTTAGGTTGAAGTTAATGTATCTTTCTTAAATGCTTGGAGTTAGGAGGGCCTAAGATTTGGATCTTAGCAGGATCTTTAATTTTTATCAAAAAACCAAAGCATTTGATATATTTCAGGTCTTTGTTTTGGATGATGAGCAGTTTGCAGAAGTTTATTACTTGTATTGTGCATCTGTCTTTAACTTGATTTGTTTCATTATCATTTGTTTCTGTTGCAACATCGTATGCATACTTTTGGCCATTCATATTGGGGCTTCTGAAAATGCCCCCATGTTGGTTTGTTCCTAATCATTTCATTATTTTAAATCTCTACTACACAACTAGTGATATTTAGGTGCCTTTCTTAAGTTAAATTTATATCATTGTTTTAGGTTTCTGTTGCAACATGGATCGCTTGTATGTTTTTGTCAAAGGTTAAGCCTTTGGGGGGCTTCTGAAAATGTCCTCATATTGGTTTGTTCCTAATTATTTTGTTGCATCTGCACTAGTAAGCAGGAGGTCGTGGGTTCGAATCCCACCTAAGCCAGCACATTATTTTTTCATGTGCTTTCAAAAAGCATTTAGTGAAATGCTTATCTACGTCGGTGAAGGGTAATCAATTATTTGCATATTTCGTTATTGTTATCAGATTATTCTTTGATATGTTTTCACTAAGTTTTTAATAGTTTCAATCGCGGTAAATGTACTGATTTTGTCAGTATTTTTAGGGTGAAGTTAATATGAAGATTTGATTACATTATGGTTATTTTAGCTATTTTAGCTTTTTTTAATTTCTGTCCTTTGGTTAAATTACTGTGGTCTTCTTAGTAAAATTTAATATTTATTTTTATGTTATCATTTTATCACAGCACTACAGCTTGCTAAATACTTTAAGTGGTCCCTCTTGCCTTCCTACACAACCCTAATTTCTACTACACAAGTGAAACCAATGGTCAAAACCTGAGAAATGTAACGAAGTAAACCAGCAATGCCAAAAACTGTTTCTCTAATCATCACATCAACAACTGAGTAGAGGTCACCATCATCTATCAGGTCAAGAGCCCCCTCAGATCAGAAGCAGATGTCCTATGCAAAAGGTTGGTCATCATGACCGGCCTGAAAAGAGACCTGGTTACACAGGAACAGTAAGATGAAGGGTACCAACTTAGGATAACAAAAGTATCAGTGCGAAAAAAACTGTGCGAAAAAAAGGGTCCTCTGTCCTTCGCACCAATCATACAAGCGCTACCAGCATCTTAGTGTACAACAATCAATTCCTTTCTTCTAGTTTTTGCGGCAAGCAGAATTTGGGTATGAGCTTGTCAAATCATGTGAGGCAGAACACTTACAGAGTAGAATACCAGCAACACTGAAGACAGGTTTCACTCAAGCTGACGCATATCAACCAATGCACCCGGGTCATTAAAGTTGCTCCACATCCTATAGACAGCAGAGGAACGCACCAACCGGCACTCACATGCTCGTCTGAGCTTCTTTCCTATGTGTATTTGATCTGTACAGGATTTAAACACTTTAACAGCAGATTAGAACAGTTTTAATTAACAGTATGAGAATTACTCCAACAAACAGAGTTGATATCAGCTCCTTAATATGTGTCAATCTACATGGGAAAAACATTTTAGACAAGAAAGGTTTTGTGTTGTCCTGATGAAAAAAAAATGCTTTTGGTGTCTTTAGTTTTTCAGATTTCCTTGCAAAAATCAATTTTGTCATGATGTCTCGGAGTTTTGAATTAAACATTTTAAGATACGCAGCGTTTGTGTGTAGGAAATGATAGTTTTGAGTGCGCAACATTAACAAAAATATGCATGCTTTTTTCAGGGCTTCTGCATGAATTTTCATGCATTTTCTTCCAGGTGTACATAAGAATTTTAGTTTGTTATTGTTGCTTAGCGGCGCATGATCAATCTGTCTGTTGGAGCAATTCACATACCGACATACAGAAAAAGGCAATAAAATATAATTTTAGAGTGCATTCATTTGAAATGATGGAGTTGTTCATAAGGTCTGGAAAAGAATTTAAAAAAAAAAAATCATTGCTACCCCCCTCCCCCCCAAAAAAAAACCAAGACAAGAAAAAGGAAAAGAAAAATTTGAAATAATTGAATAACAATGGAATAAATATTATGTAACCCAACCCAAAAATTACCCGTGAATACAAGAATTTGAAAATAATTTTTGAAAGATGAATTTGAAACTTTTATCAAACCCATATTTTTTTGACATCAGACACAAACTTCAACTCCTATCACTTCAAATCAATGACCCCTAAAACACGCAAAAACAATATACTTAAGATTCTTTAGCAAAGATATGGTTCAGGATTGTGAATCACATTCAAACATGTGGAGATGGAATTTTGCCATGAAAAGGGTTTGTTTCAAGTCCCACCCAGGGGTACAACTGGTAAGAGTTTGAAATTGAGGATGAGAAATTCACTTAAAATACGTAGAAAGGACTGTGAGTGAAAACATAGACTCAATACTGTCGAATTACATGTATTATGTCCATGAAGAGGAAAATGATGCTGACATTTCAGAACAATTCCAAAAATGACTAGAATTGATGTTCTAGAACTAGAGATCAAATGGGGTAAACAAGTTTTCCAAAATAGCTTTCAAAGAAATTCATGCAAAAAAGGGAAATATATATTTTCTACACGTCTATATGTGATACCAAATCCTGAACCACTATGCAAGTTTTAGAACATTTTACAATGAGAAGGGATGGATCCATTTGTGAAGGAAAAAAAGAAAGTGAAATGTAAAAAACAACAACTTGATGGTAGAATTTGGGATTCACAAAATGCCACATTTAGAATGTTTCAGAGGAAAACTGATCATTTTGGAAAAGTGGACCTGATAAACAGTTCCCGCCCAGGGGAAATGGTTTTTCAGTTACGTGGACACAAGGTGTGATGAACAATACAGAAATGAAATTGATTTGCCACCAAGGCAGTGTTATAATTTGGGGACTTCAAAAAAATGCTCAAATATCATGAATCCATCCCAACTTTGACGTAAACCATAGCTAGCTGTCAGAAACACACAATGCACATGACCACTTTACACTGCATTTGACGAAATTCACAAGTTTAAGAGTTGTTGGCATTTGTTTGTATGCAAAAAACCTGTACATAGTTTTGGATTAATAAAGACCAAATCTACAAATTATTTTCCTCTTCATATCCTATTCTGAAATTTTTTTCAGATAAATTACAAAAGCCAACTTGCAATAAGGAAATAGGTGAGCGATGTCACGCGATGTCGTGTTGCTGATAGCGACGTTTCGGCTGATGGAACTGCTAGCCTTCATCAGGCAACTGAAGAACTGGATGCTGCGGAGTCTGTTATATCCTGTTGGTCTGCTTGAGTGGCTGTCGTATGCTTCACTCCATGGGTGGTCGGGGGCGTGTCCTCGGTGTGGCTTCGGTGGTTCCGTCAGTGGCACTGCGGTGGTCATGTTGCTGGATGGTGGGAAGCCGGAATCCGGGGGTGTAACAGTTCCAGCAGCCGAAACGTCGCTACCAGCAACACAACATCGCGTGACATCGATCACCTTTTTCCTTAACTGTAATTACCGCGAGGAATAATCCTTTTCTTGTTCAGCAATGATTAACACGAAGATTCAGCTGTCATAGCATTGAGTGTTTCTCCAGTACAACAAGCAAACAATACAAATGTATGATACAATAAATTACACATCAATGAAGTAAACAAAACTAGATGTCAATGTATGGAGGTAAACCAAAGCCCACGTGGTTCATAAGATAAGGTTCATTTAACAGTTTCTCTGTTTTCAAGTTAAGGGGTGTCTGGTTCAAAACCCACCAGGGGCACCATGTGGATCTGCCATCATTCACCACAATCAAACAATTGTCTTTGATCACCTAAACTCTCACCTATGAGCATAAACAGGGTCTCTGGTTCAAATCCACCCAGAGGCACCAGTGTAGATTGAGTTCTCTACTTCATAATGTAAACTCCTCAAATTATCTAACATGCCTAGAAGTAACCTAATAGTCCCTGGTTCCAATCCCACCAGAGGCACCAATGTGGATTGGGGTTTTACTTGATCAGACAAGTTTCTCAGATAATCTGAGCATTAACCTAAAGTTTCTGGTTCAAATCCCACCAGAGGAACTATATCAGTGTTGAAATCCTTACGTCACATTTGCAACATTTGTAATTGTACTTCGGCAACGCTACAATTCTGAGATGCTTTTGTTTTTATCTTACATTTGGTTGGTCTCTGGTTCAAATCCCACCAGAGGAGCCTGATAGCTGCAAGTTTTTAGGAGTAATCCTGCTGAGATTTACCACCTACATTAACATCTGACATTACATAGTTACATAGTTACATAAAAACTTAATGCACAAATATTATAGCAATAACAGATAAAATAATTCTATTTACTTTATGATGACTCCTTCTAGTACTGGACAGGCAACATCACTGGAATGGGTGACATCTCATTAGTAGAATGCCTTGACAAGATCACCTAATACAGTCAAAGAAACATAATTTGGTAAATAATTTCATTGATGGAAAATTGGTTGTTTTTAGGGATAACACATTTGGTGAAGGTCACAGAGCCGCACTCACAATTAAAGGTAGTATCATACTTTGGTAAGCAGAAATGTTGACAGATTTACGTATAACTTTCAGGGTATGAAGATGGTGGTGGTAGAAACCTACCATTAAAATGTTTCCACCTGAAATGGTGTATTTATCCGGAAATTAGTAAAACAACGACCGAAAATCTTTTTGATCTTTTAAAAGATCAAAAATAAAAGAGAAAAGACTTAAGAAATACTGTGGCCGTTTTTCATTGTTTTCTCAAAAAGTGGGCATCGTATGGGACTAAAATTTTCACAGATGACTGTTACTGTATCTTCCTTCATACTTTTGCCCATAAAATCTGTCTTTCTTTGACAAAAACCAAAGTATGATATTACCTTTAAACAGATTTGATATATATACATGAAATAATCATCAAAAAGGGTAACTGACTGGATATATTTTAAGTCACTGAAAGGGTGATGGCTGGTTCGAATCCCGCTTCAAATTTTTTGTGTCAACTTTTCAATGACTTTTCAATATCAATCTCGTCAGTTTCCCTTGTGGTTATTTTGTGAATGTATGACTTTTATTTTGTACCTGTCCCAATCCAAGTGAGGCATCTTCTTGGCTGGCTGAATAACTGGATGACTGCTTCCTAAGGGGATGGCTGGTTGAACAGTCAGACTAGATGGCTGGGCTGGGTGGCTGCATGATGACTGTCTCCCTTGACTGATGGACAGATAACTGGTTGCCTTGCTGGAATCAGGGGGTCTGGCATCAGCTCAGATCAGGACATCAGGTCCAGCAAAGTTGAATAAGATCAAACCTGTGACAAGAAAACAACATTGCAAATTAATAGAGAGCTGAAAGAAATGAATATAAATTAAATAGCACATCGGCCACTGTCTTATTTCATACATTTATCATCCTAACATTGATCAGTAACTGACAATAAAGTATGGATGAGGAAGTCTGAAAATCTATCAATAATTGCTCAAATGTACCTGTATGTGGATCGGTTTGCAGAAGCACCACGTAAGAATTGTTCATAATTTTGAACTTCTTTTATCGTTCGTACTTCTGGTTTAATAGTCTCAATGTTTCGACTAGCCCGCTCTAGCCTCCTCTAGTCATCATCAGGAGACTAGAGCAGGCTAGTCGAAACGTTAGACCTTACGAGAAGTGTGAACCAAATAAGAAGTGTGAAAGAATGATTCTAACATGGTGTTCCCGCAAACCAATCCACATACCAATTGTCATCATGTAAAGCCTCATAACTTTCTTAAAACGTACCTGTCCCAATCCAAGTGAGGCATCTTCTTGGCTGGCTGAATAACTGGATGACTGCTTCCTTAGAGGCTGGCTAGTTGAACAGTCACACTCTCACTGATTGGATGACTGGCTGGATGGCTGGTGATTGTCTCCCAATAAACCAGAAAGCTGTCCAGTTGGTTGGCAGGCTGGTTGGCAGGCTGGTAGGTAGTCTTGTAGGATAGTCATGGATACTCTGACTGGTTGGATGACTGGCTGGATGGCTGGTGACTGTCTCCCCATAACAGATACTGTCCACTTGGTTGGCTGCCTGGTTGGCTGGCATGTTGTCTGGCTGGTGGGTAGTCTTGTAGGATAGTCATGAATGCTCTGATTGGTTGGATGACTGGCTGGATGGCTGGTGACTGTTTCACAATAAACTGGAAAGCTGTCCAGTTGGTTGGCTGGCTGGCTGGTTGGCTGGTTGGCAGGCTGGTCGGCTGGATGTTTGGCTGGTTGGCTGGCTGGTTGGTTAGGAGGTAGTCCTGTAGGGGCGTCATGAATGCTCTGACTGGATGGATGGCTGGTGACTGTCTCCCAATAAACCAGAAAGTTGTCCAGTTGGTTGGCAGGCTGGTAGGCTGGTTGGCTGGCTGGTAGGTAGTCTTGGAGGATAGTCATGAATGTTCTGACTGGTTGGATGACTGGCTGGATGGCTGGTACCTGTCAGATGACTGGTTGTCTTGACATCATCTGAGATCTAATTGGCATCAGTTGAGATTCTGCTGAACCAAGTTAAATAACATCAAACCTGTGACAACAAATGACAAAACGTTGACCAATCAGCAAAAGCCTTGTATGAACTGGGACACACCCCCATATGAGGGTGGGGCACTGCACTGGAAAGTTATGACTTATCAATATCTGATTGATGGACCCAATAGAACTCAAAAATGACAAATGTCACAAATTGGGAAATCCCCAATCTGCTGAACTGACAGTTCTCCAGTGTTTTTATGAACGACCGTGAATAATTACGTGGCTTTCTGCATAGGGGTTATTGCAGATTGCGATATCCCACAACAACGCAAAGCATCACGGGGGCATCACGTGCACGTCGAGAATAGTGGATGCACCCTTTTAGTTTTATAGGGCGCCCCCTGTTGAAATAATCGATCGACAATAGGGGTCTATGCTATGCACATGTGCATGTGATAAACACAAAAAATAAAGGCCAGGGATACCGATCTTTCCAAGGAAAGAATTCCACTGGTGACCATTACGGAAAAAGGATTATATCCTCCAAGAGTTAACTTATTGGATACAAATGATGATTAACTTCAATCTCAGGTGTGGAAAACTTGGGTAGGATATCTGAAAAGTGAGTTTTACAGGGTTTTTTACCTACAAATTGTACACTTCCAATATAGCGGCAGCCATCTTGCTCAAAACGCCCTCTGTTGGTTCCATAGAGTTGTGTACAAATTATGGTCATCAGTGGAATTCTTTCCATTAACTTTAATTTCAGCTGTGTAGAACTGGAGTAGCATATCTGAAAAGTGACATTTACGGGTCGTTTTGACATCCAATGATACACTTTCGAAGCTGCATGCGGCAACCATTGGATGAGCAGTCGGGCTCATCTTTATTCCTCGTTGAGCCTATGCATAAAACGTCTAGGAACTAGACTTTAAATTGTTTTGAAAAAGTAAACGCTAGAGGGCGCTAGATACAAATTAAATGCCTGGGATTGTCATTATTAATTCGAGAAATCCCCGCCCACCTTTACAAAAACAATCTTCAACAATATTATTTACCTTTCAATGAAAAGTTATCATTTCGCAGTAGCACTGGCGTTTAAAAAGATTTTTTTATCATGATTAAAGTGGCTAAAAGGATACATTTACAATAATTGTAAAAGTTAATTGTATTGTTGGCTATTTTTTCAGGAGTATATTTTTTCAAAAGTTCAACACTTTGGTACTGAAATCCAGAGAAAAAAAATCTATTTCCCGTCCAAAAATGTGACTTTAAACCAAAAATAATAAAAAATTACATGATTGTAGATATTTATATTATGTTTAATTATTTATATTTATGTTTGGTATGAAACGATGAAATGGAAATAATCTTTAAAGAAAATTCTGTGGCCCTTCATTTAAAAATTATGAATATGGAGGATTGTGCCCCAAAACTTTTGGTAGCTATGCGGAAAATCAATTATTCCCACAATCTTTACAAAAAAAAGACTCATGTACCAAAAAATGACACAAAAACTCAGAGAAATTCAGAACCAAGAAATTCTTCTTTTAATGTCTCATTAAAACATTCATAGTTACCCTATAAAAACTACAAAATATCCTAAACAACACAAATGACAACACACACACAAAACATCATACTGTGGTAGCATACCAAAACAGCTGACATCTTCACAGATTAACCTATATAACTTACAGGTACAGGGTATAAAGATGGTGATTGTAGAAACATGATACCATTAAATATTTTCTGACTGAAATGCTGTATTTATCCAGAAACGAGTAAAACCAAAGACCAAAAACAGTTTTGATCTCAGGGAAGAAACCAAGAGCGTTTTTTTTTTTTACTGTTTTCTCCTGCAAAAAGTGGCAACTGTATGGGACTGGAAATTTCACAGATATGACTGTTAGTGTATCTTTCTTGACATTTTTCCCCATGAATCTGCATTTCTTTGGCAAAAACCAGAGTATGAACTGTTACCTTTAAAGCTAGTATCATACTTTGGTAAGAAACCAAAACAGAAATCTTCACAGATTTACGTATAACTTACAGGGTATAAAGATGGTGATGGTAGAAACATACCGTTAACATTGTTCTCCCTGAAATGTTGTATTTATCCAGAAAAGAGTAAAACCAGTGACCAAAATTATTTTTGTTCTTTTAAAGATAACAAATAAAAGAGAAAAGTCTTTAAGAAATACTATGGCCGTTTTTCACTATTTTCTCAAAAAGTAGGCACCGTATGGGACTGAAATTTTCACAGATGACTGTTACTGTATCTTTCTTGATATTGTTGCCCATGAATCTGCATTTCTTTGACAAAAACCAGAGTAAGAAGTTACCTTTAAGTTAAAGGACCATTGGTTCACATTTTGAACAAGTGGGCGGAGACAAGAAGTTTCAAGTTTGTAGTCAACAATAGTTTCATGCATCACTGCCACGGTATTACAAACATAATTCAGAGCAAAGTTGACAGTTTTTCTTTACACAAAATCACAATTTCATAATATTCATGGATATCATTTGAAAGAATGCTATTATAAAAGAAACCATACAGGCTTACAAAAGGCAAATTTCAAACACACTATCAAGCCCTCTTTTGAGTTTTGATGAATTCCCATCAAGAAAATTTGAAAATACAACTGAATGGTTCAGGGTAAGCAAAGACTCAGAGTGAAAGTGACATAGATAAAATTTAGATCAATTGCTTTTCCCACTTGAAGGTACAGTACAGGATTGGTAACATACCACAACAGAAATGTTCACAGATTTACATTTAACTTTCAGGATATGAAGATGGTGATGGTAGAAACATACCGTTGAAATATTTCCACCTGAAATCTTGTATTTATCCGGAAATTAGTAAAACAACAACCGAAAACAGTTTTGATCTCAGGGTAAGATCAAAACCATTCTTTATGTTTACTAAGAAAAATTGAGTCCGATTTTTGCTATTTTCTCGTGACTCAAATGTCTGATTAAGCTCAAATTTTCACAGGTTTATTATTTCATGTACTGTACATGCTGGATCAGACAAAGTGTGAGTGCTGTTCTGTGACATTTACCAATCACGTATTATACCTTTAAGCTTTAGACAAGCTTTCCAATGATGTCTCTGGTTTCAGGCTTTGGCTATAAAAACCTGTCGACAATTCACATAAATGGGGTATCGAGTCGTCAACACCAGACAAGTCTTTGAATAGCAGGACAGGCTGATGATGCGGTTGCCTGGCAACTAGTAGGAGGAGGAGGAAGGTGTAGGGAATCACAAGTTGGTCTGGCTGACTGGAATGAGGATGAATACATTCTTTAGGGTCTCCCCTTGCCTCGCTGTTTTCCTCTCTGTCCACCCTTCCGTCCACCCCTTTGTCCACCCTTCTGTCCACCCCGATTCATGTTATTTCCTTTCCTCCATCTATCATCATGGTAACCTCCGCCCAACCACGGTCCCTCATTGAACATGCCTCCTTGGAAACCACGAGGGCTTGTGTTCTGGGCGACTGCAAAATGAAAGGTAACACCACAAATGGTAGACATAAATTAGTCATTGGGTCTTGATTAGTTGATCAGTATTATAAAAAACAACCTCCAGAGGAATGTTGGTTAACCCTTGATAGGTCACATGTAGGTCACATGTAGTTAACAGGTATATCACATGTACATCACATGTAGGTCACATGTACGTCACATTTAAGTCACATGTACGTCACATGTAGACCACATGTAGGTCACATATAGGTCAAATAGACATCATATAGATGCCTTCATGTATAGCTACCCTGTAATATCGATGCCAGATTTTATAGCACAGTCTGAATAGAGAGTCACTAGGTATGAAGTTAACAGCTCGTCACACCGTACAAAAGGCCCTGTTTGTTTCATGAAGATCTAGATCTTAATCCATCATCTCATTTGCACCATTCAACAGTGGAATCCCGTACGGGAACCGATTGAGACCCAGATCCTAATGTAACCTAAACAGATCCTAAACATATCTCAGGTTTCAACAGACTAGTGGAAGATGATACCCCAAATGTCAAACATCCGTGAACAACCAGTCTGAACCAGTCTGAACCAGTTCAGTCCTGGCTGAACCAGTCCAGTTCAGCCAGTCCAGTTTTGGGTTTACTTTTTACTCATTTTGTGCAGTTGGGCAAAATGTATAGGATCAACAATACAGCCTGGCATCGATTTCACCAAACTCATCATAACTTACAATCAATCGTAGAACGTATGATGCATTGCAACCCTACGTAGGATACAATGGGTTATCCTTTGTAACTTGAGTTACGATCGATCGTAGGGCTTTGCAAAATCGACCCCTAGATCCTCTAATGATTTCATATATTTACCTCTGACTGGTACGTAGCCTGATGGACTATCTTCATAGAATGTCTCAGCTGGGTGCATACCAAAACCACTGCTGTAGTTTCCTGCAAGGGATCAATGTTAACAATCAAACCACAATAAGACTTGAATGAGATTTTAGGTTATTCAAGGAGAATGTAGCAAGACAAGAATAGTTTGTGTTGGTCTAGTGGTCTGGTGTGTCATACTCAAGATCTTGTAGTCAATCTACAGATTGTGGGTTTGAATCCAGCCATAGGCTAGTGGGGCTTGCATCCTTGGGCAAGACGCTTTGTCACATATTTCATCCTCTTCACCCATGAGTAACTGGGTACCTGTGAGAGTAGAGATGGCTCTGTGTGCTTGATTAGCCTTTGTGCGCTTTGTAGGCAGCAGGGGCTGTATACTCCCCAGGGAGCTGAGATGGTTTCAGAAATGTTAATGTAGCCCAATGACCATGGATAACAAATTAAATGAAGACAAGTTCGTGTGCACCAATTTGATCTGTTTTCGGACAATTTGAAATATCTTAACATCCAACGGATGCGTACACACAGCAGAGACTTGAATGAGTATAACAGAGTATGAACATCGAATGTAACATAATACATTGGAAGAAACCATTAGCGATTTTACTGTTTTCTCCTGCAAAAAGTGGGCATCGTATGGGTTCACAGATGACTGTTTAATACTGTATCTTCCTGTTGATATTTTTGCCCATGAATCAACATTTCTTTGTGTGTTGCACATGCCATGCATGCCGATGCAATAAGAACCGGCCTTAAAGGTAGTATCATACTTTGGCAGCATACCGAAACAGAAATCTTCACAGATTTACCTATAACTTACAGGGTATAAAGGTGGCGATGGTAGAAACATACCGTTAAAATATTTCTGCATGAAATGCTGTATTTTTCCAGAAAAGAGTCAAACCAAAGATCAAAAATAAAAGAGAAAAGTCTCAGGAAATACTGTGGCTGTTTTTCACTGTTTTCTCAAAAAGTGGGCACTGTATGGGACTGAAATTTTCACAGATGACTGTTACTGTATCTTCCTTGATATTTTTGCCCATGAATCTGTATTTCTTTGACAAAAACCAAAGTTTGATACTACCTTTAAGGCTACAGCTATGGACACAAGAAGTTAAGGCCTCACCTCGATCATGCTGGGGTCCATATGGCCCTCCGTAGGGGAAACCCCCGCCTCTTGTCCTCTTGAAGGGGGGTATACCAGGACCCATATCACTAGGAAGTCTCTTCAGGTTACTATCAGGCCAACTGTTAGGAGCTTTTAACTACAAATGAGGACACAAAGAAAATGGAAACAAAAGACAGAGCTAAAATCAGAGACTCTGTTGCAACCTATCTACAAATTCGACGAAACTATATCATAAACGCCCTCTATCATCCGATTCCTACTTTCAGTACCGAATTTGCAAATCCATTAAGTAGACACGTTGCCAGTCTCCACATTGTCGACAAAAACTATGGCCAGCGCCCTCAGCAGCAGTGAAAAGTTTAGACCAATGCTGCAGCATGGTACGTACATGTACCTGTACCCAAAACCTTACAATAGACTGGGAACTAGTCTATGGTGAACGATGGTGAAAAGTATTGCACTAGCTGAATGAAGGTGAACACAGGCGACGTGTTCTTACCCTCATCGTCCACCTTTAATGATTAAGCCCAAGTTGTTTTTGCCACAATTCTAACAACCACCAAATATAAAACCAATTCACTGGAAATACTGCCTTTAAGACATGACCACGAATTACCCCCTTCCTTGCACATAAACCCCATTTGAATTTACCAGACTTAAGACTCTGTTGATATGGCACGTGATTTGAGGCAAGCTTTTGCATTGCAATACTCGTCTCTGGAATGGACTGGTTCCTTTGCGTCATTCTTATCCATCATGAACAGTGCATTGGTGCAAGACATCTGTTAGTTATGTAAGTATGCAAAAGTTTACCTAGCTTAATAACTATCAAGTTCCCAAACAATTTAAAAATGGCGGTAAATTTCACACAGGATATCACATATAAACTCACCGTTCCTTTGACACGTAGCATACGGTTGAAGGCAAGTTTTTTGTCATGAATCGTGTGAGGCTCTCGCCGCTTCAAGAGTGCCATTGTCTGGCCTGCAGTTGTCATGGTGACAAAGCCATAGCCTTTGGATTTACACTCTCCGCCTTCCGTCTGTGGTGGATCGCGGACGATGACGCACTCATCGACCGTCCCGAAGGCGTTGAAGTGGTCTATCACATCTTGCTCTGTGGTCTTCTCAAGGTTCAGCCCGCTGAACCACAGCCTGCGGTATCTGTCTTGATCCTGCGTACATAAGTCATTGAAAAGTGAACAAAGAAAAATTGACTGGAGGGGGATTCCAACCTAGGACCCCTGGAATACCATACGAGGGGTCAATTTTACCAAATTCATTGTAACTTATTATCAATCATAGGACTTGTGATACATTGCAGCCCTGTGTAGGATACGATGAGTTATTCTTCGTTACTTGAGTTACAATCGATCATAGGGCTTCATGAAATTGACCCCAGTGCTCTACCAACTGAGCTATCCAGCCCTACATGTTGGTGCATCCCTAATAGTCAATTATCTTTGTTCGTTTGGCAGTCAAATGTCATGAAACCACTCACATACTTCTATATCCCAAGGATCTTTTATAAAGATGTGCGCAGCATTAGCAATGCTGCAACTTGAGAAACAGTACATTGGGGATCGCTCAGAGAAGATGCGACTTTTTTAATAATAACCATGAGAGAAACTGACTGGATTAATCTTAAGTCATTGAAAAGTGAACAAAGACAAATTGACTGGAGCGGGATTCGAACCTGGGACCCACTTGATCCTATGTGTACTGGTAATAGAACAAGAAAGTGAAAACTGTATTAACATGAAGTGTCCAAGATCAGACTTGTTTAAGGGAGGGCGTCATGAGGGGAAGATAAGTTTCATGAGGTTATCATAACTGGTTCCCTGACCTGCACGGTGTCCTGCAGCCAAACCTCCAGCTTCCTGCCTTCAACGTAATGCTCAGTCTCTGCGATGACAGCATCAAATTCCTCCTTGGAGTTCATTCTGATGTAGGCGTAGGATCGCTGGACCGTCTTGCAGTTGCCGACCCTGCGGCCGTGCAGAAGCTCTACCACAGTCCCAAACTGTTCAAAGTGCTTCCGAAGGGCCTTGATGGGGGTTACGCCGATCTGGAGGTTACCAACATATAGCTGGTTCTGCTTGTATTTCTGAATTAGGAGAGGTAAGAGACATTAAAAGTAATCAAAAGATTATCCTTCAACTTGTTTGTGTATATGAAAGTACATTTTCTTTTGGCAATTTTCTTTGCATTTTAGAAGGTTCATGAGCGATGAAAAAAAATGGAAATCAGAAATGGACTTTACGTTTGATATGACACGTTTGACGGTTGCTACGGCTCCATCAATGGTCTGCGTGATGCTGTCATTGTCGGCCAAAATGGCTTCCACATCTGCCACACTGGACATCGTCACAAAGCCGAGTCCCCGAGACACAATTTTGCCATCGACCGTGCTCATACTGACGTTGCAGTCAGTGACGGTGCCAAACTCACTGAAGTGCTCCCTCAATGTTTGTTGGGTTGTCTTCTCACGATCGAGGTCAGAAACGACGAGTCGAAGCTTCCTTTCGTTATTCTGAAAGAAAAAAATTAGTGAAAAGAAATAGAGCACACATGCTGTAGAAAGTTTGGTAGATTTCAATCTCCACAAAGAAAATTTGAGAGTAACACATTTCAGACATGCTTAAAGGTAACATCATACTTCACAGAAAATTCACAGATTTACTTCGTCTTACAGGGTATAAAGATGGTGATTGTAGAAACATACCTTTAAACGTTCTCTGCCTGAAATAATGTATTTATCCCAGAAAGAGTACAAATCAAAGACCAAAAACAGTTTTGATCTACACAAGATCCATAAGGACTATACCCCAAATTCCATGTGGATGTAATCTACGTCAAACAGCTGTGTTCGAAACTCACAGATTGCAGTCTGCTCAAAAATGGCGATCTATTCAAATGCAAATCTAGGGGTAAATGTACCACAATGAGCAAACTCAAATAAAGGTTCATTGAACCTCTTGTTCCAGAGTCCAGACAGTACCCCCATTCAGTGTATTTCAATGGAAATAACAAAGCAATCATGAATATTCTCACACCACGAGGCACACTGTTATTGATGCTTGCCGGGTGGAAGTAGATTTAACTTACATTGGCAGTCCTTGGGACGTGCTTCTTGACTATGATAACACGACCCTCCAACGTAAGTGGTTCCGGGGGATTCATTAACGCATCGGCCTCCTCATCTGTGGACATCCTGATGAAACCGTAGCCTTTGGAACCACCCGCCTTGGTTGTACCCACGATGCACTCCAGCACCGTACCGTAAGAGCTGAAGAAGTCCTTCACAGCTGCCTCTGTCGTCTGACGGGCAAGTCCGCCAACAAACAATTTCTTGGTGACTTCTTGTGCTTGACCCTATATTCAAATTTAAAAAGCGTGAATTCAATATCTTGAAAATGGAAAAAGTGGTCTAATACTTGTTGTGTTAATATCTGGGGGGAGGCTAGGCTTGTTCCATCAGGTTTATGATTCTTTTATATGCCGACCATTTCTGGGCCGACAAACTCAGTAATCAATGTTAGGGTTTTCTCATTTTTCCCCCTTAAAAATACCAATCTACAGCCCTATGTGTGGGGCTAACTTGCCAGATGCAAATATTGGTTAACTTTTTTAGATTCAGAATCCTTCAAATTCAGAAGAAAAGTCATTTCATTGGAAATGGTGTACGAGTTGGTAAGGTAGGCATATGAGTTAGACAGCATACAAGTTGGTTGGTGTACGAGTGGCTCGGTGTACGAGTTAGTCGGCGTACGAGTTGAGGCATAGGGCCTACGAGTTGGTTGGAATACGCAAGTCGACCAGCAAATGAAACAATATCCGTGGAATAAAAGGGGCACAATTGCAGAATACCCAGCCACTCATCTTGCCCACCTCGTAGCCGTGGATACGCGGATATTGAGTCACGCTTCAGTGAATGTGCTTTGTACACAGTGTGTGCAGTTCACTTTGTAAAATTCTTTCTCGCCATTCGTGATTTGCTCGACCTTGACCTTGTATTTACGTGGCGGGGTATTCTGCAATTGCTCCATAAAAGGAAATGAAAATGACATGTTGATATGGCCTACCTCATCATCACCAGCTGTATCACCAGCTCCACCATCCCCTACTGGTTCCCCATCAGGGTCAGCCTGATCCTCATCGGGGTCAAGCATCTCATCACCTTCTCCATCATCAGCATCAAATTCCTCACCGTCTCCTTCAAGTTCATGATCAGGGAGAGCTTCTACCATGTCTACATCATTTCCACCATCATCACGGACAGTTTCTGCTGAAGGGATGGCACCATCTTCATCCATTTTTACAATCAGGCTGCTTGAACTTCGAAGACAATGTAGATTTTAGGTTGTGTTTGTAAGAATCTCTACGTTAGATCAAGGAAACACACGCTACTTATTATTCACTGTGCATTTAAATGCACAATGGTACAGGGTGAAATTGGTCCAAAGCAGTGAGACGCGGTACCAGTCGCAAAATTGAAGATCCGTAAATGACACACAAATTCTCCTGTTTTCTCCACACCAGATTTGGAAGAAGAATTGTCATATATCAATTTGAACATTGATAGAAAAATTTGAGGATTATTGGAGGAAAATGTCCTTCCTGTTCTATGCTTTGAACTACTAGAAATTGTTGGGCATTTGAATGACTATGTTTGTAAATAAGGTTAAGACGCCTCGAAAAGAGTTTATATATACCGCGGACCAAGTTCGAATCAGACTGTTTTCGTTTGTGATCTTTTCAGAAACACTTGAGGGCGCTATTCCTTCTGAATTTTTTTTTCCAGCAACAATGCATTTTTTTTGTTATCTGGAGATTAGATGTAGTAATATCTTTGTTCAAAGTTTCAAGAGGCAATGGAATATTTTAATGATTTTTTGTTTAAAAATAGTTATATAATCAACAAATAAACACAAGGGAAACTGACTTGATTAATTTTAAATCATTGAAATGAAAGGTGTTAATTCCTCCATGGGTGAACAATTGACTGGAGTGGGATTCGAACCAGCGACCCCCAGAATGTTGAATTGTCCAGCTTATGTTGGCGTTGTCCCTAATAGTAAATTATCTTTGTTCTTTAGGCAGTTAGAAGCCATGAAACCACTCGCATACCACTATATCCCAAGGATCATTGAAGATACGTGCAGCATTTTAATAGCAATGCTGCAACCTGAGAAACAGTACACTAGGGATCACTCAAAGAGGATGCAGCTTTTTAACCAATATGAAGTTCTGATTCTTTTTAAAGAAATAACTCCCAACTTTTGCCGCACACTCTATGCATTATGTAAAACACAGAATAAAAATCACAACACTTCAAGTCCAATTTACTATAAAGCATTTTTTTTTTATTTCATTCACATAAAAACTCAAAACATAAAAACTCCTAACTATTAAAACTAACCACAACTTGAACACCTGATGTTTTAAATAGAGAAACACACATTAATTTCGACATCCAATGAGCTCCATCAGAAATTCAAAATGACAAAACTTTGTCCAATCGGTTTCTTAATTTTCAGTTTTAATTTGACCATGTTGTTAATTCATCCCAATTAGTTTTTTAAAAGGAGGACATTTTCTAACCTTGGCTTAATTCCAGTATAATTATCAGTGATAAAATAGAGTCATTACGAAATGAGGCTTGAGGCTAAATTTGGGATTTGTTTTGCAACCCGCCATTTTGTGTCCTAAATGAAATGAAGGGCTTGAGATACATAGCGAAGACAGAGCCTTTCTTTGGCTTTGTCATCTGGTCGAGTCCCTTCGTTTTGTTTTGTGGGCCTCAAACGGTGGTATGGTGAAATAAGTCCCAAGCCTAGCCTCAAGCCTGATTTGCAAAGGCCCATAGTTTGAATTGGCAGTATGTGCACGATGCCAAATAGTCTGTTAACTTAAAATAGTATAGATTCTGTAAAATACCTGCAGTCAGCAGGCAGAGGAGTCTGGGACTCAGACAGACCTTTTAAATATTCAAATACTTTATACAAATGTACTCAAATTCAGGAGAATGTCAGACAAGTCGAACAACTCGAGACAGGTCATCTGGTGAGACTAGTGATCTGTTCCACCTGTTCAGGAAGCCCTACGATCAATCGTAACTCAAGCTACGAAGGATAACCCATCATGTCCTATGTCAGGCTGCAGAAGTCCTACAATTGATAGTAAGTTACGATGAGTTTGGTGAAATCGACCCCAGGAAACTTCAATGTTTGTAAATTTTAATGGTAGCACAACCTAAGACGAATGTAAGAATGAAGACGATGTTACCCTCGATCAGTACGGCCAGCCTCCTCTACCTCTGGGCATATCAAGCCCCTCCCCCCATGAATCATCACCATAGCCCCCACCCAACCCACCAGCATAATCTCCATAACTGCTACTGAGAGCCTTGCCACGACCTTTGCCCCTAAATCCTGCAAGATAAAAAAAGACATATCAGAACATAAGCCTGTGTGAATAGGTTTGATTGGTGTCTGACGCAATGGCGGATATGGGGGGGGGGGGGCATCTTAAAGACCAACCTGTGCCGACATCTACGGACAACTACCGAGAACAACTGAAATTAATGATAAATATTGCTAAAATTAACAGAACTTTCATAAAACTGTCAAGCAATGAAATAGTACGTGTTACTAGCGGATTAATTTCTTAACGGGAGCTGAAAATAAAATGTTTTGTGGGCAAAAACTCGCCGGAGTAGTATTGGTAGCCATTTTGTTTAGCATCTTGCTTCATTAGCAAATTGAGCCATTCCATTAAATTGTGAGGAAGATGTCAGTTTTTCTCAGTAGTTGGTAATTAGTATGACTGGGAGAGGGGTGTGATTATGGGATAGGATGGAGGGGGTGAGTTACCTTTCTTGGGTCCTTTTTGTTGCTGGTAAGCTCCTTTGTCTTCTTGTCCTCCATATAAATTCTCCACATAGACCCATCCTCCAGTACCACTGCCTCCATGTCCTGAAAAGAAACATTCCAAATTACCATGGATCGGGGCCCAATTTCATGGAATCCGTTACCATAAGCAAATATTTTTCGCTTACGATAGCAGACTTTTTTGGCTTATGGTTAGCATATTTTACAGGAGAGTTTTCTTTCTCGCTATGCTAAGCAAGGACTTTCTGCAGAATGCATATGACAGAGCGTTAGTAGAAATAATTCAAGGTAGCCTTGAGATTTTTTCACTAACCTCAAAAGTTGCTTATGAATTCCATGAAAAAGATTTCATGCAAAGAATTGTCCGTAAGCACAACAATAAGCCATAATGGATTCCATGAAATTGGGCATATCACAAGTGTATACAAATATCTTGATTCTATTAGGACATTTCAGTTCTGTAGTTCAATCAGTTTACAATCCCTAATTAGACCAGTCAATTTCCCGTGTGGTTATTTGATGATTATATTGATTAAAAAGCTGCATTCTCTTTGAGTGATCCCCCATGTACTGTTTCTCAGGTTGCAGCATTGCTAATGCTGCGCCTATCTTAAATGATCCTTGGGATATAGCGGAGTGTGAGTGGTTTCATGGCTTCTGACTGCCAAACGAAGATAATTGACAAGTAGGGACACCACCAACATAGGGCTGGATAGCTCAGTTTAGTAGGAGCGGTATTCTGGTGGTTGCTGGTCCGAATCCCACTCCCAATTTTCTTTGTTCACGTTTTAATGACCTAAAATAATATTTGCACAAACCTCTAACAGGTCCATAGCTGGAAAGGTCATCGCCATAGTAACCGCCTGGTGCAGGATGACCCCCACCAAAGCCACCTGCCATAACGACAAAACAAAAAACATTGTATTGACTTTTCTCCGTGTACTTTGAATTGTTGGTAACAAAAATTGTGAAAATGTTCAAAAATCTCCTACTTTCTCTTTATTAAGAAGATATTAATTCACAAAAATCAGTTGAGAGAGAGTTGTGAACATAATGAATTTGCTAGTAATAAAATCAACTGCTTCAAACTGCTCATCAACCAAAATAATGACCTGAAATATATAAAATGCTTGGAGTTAGGAGGGCCTAATGTTTCGATCCTTGCAGGATCATTCTCTATTAAAAGGCAAGCCTTTGAGAAACATTTCGATCCTAGTAGGATCTTTCTTAAAGGCTAAAACCTTTGAGAAAGATCCTGCTAGGATCAACATGTCAGGTCCTCCTTAACTCCAAGCATGATAAATTTCCATTTGGGAAGTCCAAAGAGTGTCTGTCACTGCTCCACCAACAATACACCTTTCGAAAGTTACATTAAATAATGTCACATAGAGTTATGCTAGATGACCAGTGTTGTATGACTCGAGGTCGGCCTCGGCCTCGAGGCCAGAAATTTGCTGCCTCGGCCTCGTGGGTCCGTGACTTGGCCTTAGCCTCGGCCTCAAAGAATTTTGAATGATGACTCGGCTCGAGGCCAAGAAATTTTTTTATTTAAAACTGAAACGTGTTTCCCAACATTTTAGGGGGGACAATTTTAAATTGTTCATTATATACACCTACAGAAAGAAAGTTAGTGTGTAATTCATCGAATGTAATGAATTGAGAGCATGGTGCCCTGTATTAGTGTGGTTATAAACCGCATTGGAAAGTTTGGGTACTGCTTCTAGACTAGCAAACAGTCTCTCGCGGAGTGAAATGATATCCACGTGTGTGACTCGGCCTTGGCCTCAGCCTCGGAGACCCATGACTCGGCCTCGGCCTTGGCCTCGGAGACCCATGACTAGGACTCGGCCTTGGCCTCGGAGGTTGTTGACTCGGATACAACACTGCAAATTACATACCTTGCATGGGCTGGTCATGGTAGTTGAATGCACCAGGATGACCTCTGACCCCTGTATCACAAAATTATAAAAATAAAAGGATTACTATACTACTGGGTTCAAGGGGTCAATTTCATAGAGCTGCGTAAGCACAAAATTTGCTTAAGCATGAAAAGTCTTCCTTGATCAAACAGGATTGCCAGCCAAATTTTCATGTGATGTTTACTGCTTTTGACATGTATTCAGCCATTGTTTGCACACAGAGTTTGGGCTGGCATACTGATTTTATTGACCAAGTTTTTTGGTGCTTAAGCAAATTTTGGTGCTTAAGCAGCTCTGTGAAATTGGCCCCTCATAAGTACTTGGATGAGTATTCAAAGAGTGTATACAAAAAGGGGGTAGATATGGGAGACAATCAACTCAGCACAACTAGTATTTAGTGAGACTTGACAATATGAAGCATTAAACAAGATCTGGCTGTGGCTTTGACTAGGACTGTTGCTAAGTGCAGTTCAATGAGCAGCCTATGCTTCAGGGCAGGGAGATGCACTGAGCCCTGTAGCAACAGCCATAGCCGTAGCTGCAGCAGTTCGAATCTGGCCTTGTCATGAGAAGACGATGATTTAAAAGGGTCTTTACGAAACCAGGCTTGACCAGCCTCAAGGTAATGAACTGGTGCATTTGAATTCTTGACTCACCTTGGCGTGGGCTCTGGTTCTTACGAGGCCCTCCTGACATGCCACCCCTAAATGCTCCGTGTTTCTGGGGATTTGCACGGCCAGTCCCCATACCTCCTACACACAGACAAAGAAAACGAGGAAAAATAAAATAACTAGGACTTCGGTTCTTTGGTCAAGAGTAGTGTTGTACAACATCTTGATCTGCTTGTTACGATACAGGCGTTTGCCAAATTTGTTGACAGAAAAGTCTTAAAAACTAAGAGGAATTGAAAAGTCCTACCTTTAGGTCTGATTGCTGACTTGTCTGATTTTCCGGCTTTCTCCGTTTCTCCAAGTGAAACTTTATCGGCCTTCCGGACAGTCAGCCAGTGCTTCTGTATCAAGTGATCTCGCATGACTATGAACAACAAGAAATATAGAGAAAAAGAAAAGATTATATACACAGTAATTTGAGCACACGGTTTTGAATGGCTCACTCTTTTGATTAAAAGAAGAAACTACGTTGGTGTCAGTATATTATTTAGTACACCGCATATCATCTTTTATTGAAATCTGGGAAGCTGGAAAGCTAATCTAATTTACATCGATACACACCACCGCAGTTTCTTGTTTTAATCAATAGAGGGCGCCTTTCAAAACCGTGTGCTTGGATTACTGTATTGGACTGGTTTCTGCCTATGAAGCAGCTTATAACAATGGTTCAGATGTACAAGCCTTATTTAGGTCAACTGATAATATGCCTAACAAATGGTGTAACTTTTGATAGAAATACTTTATGGTTCTTTCAAAGATGCCAAAGTAGGGCTTCGTGAAATCGGCCACATGGATTCCAGGGCAAGCCTTCAGATGTTCAACATGCAGTCATACCAATACGCAGTAAAATGACATCCGAATGGTTTAAGGATGAAGACAAACTCACGTGCGAGTTTCTCTACGTCTGCTGCGCTATCCAGCGTAATTTTAGCCACGCCTTGGTCCTTCATCATGGTGACGTATTTGACATTGGCGTGAGTGTTGAAGTACATTCTCAGATTGTCCGCACTGAGCACCGGAGTGTCTTTGAGTCCGGATACGTAAATCTGCTTGACGGGGTAGAAGTCCACGTCCGAATCGGTCTTTGGATAAAAGAGAAACATTTAGCTCAATTCAAGCCTCATCACATAACCACGTTAAATTTCAAGTCATTGAAAAGTGAACAAATAAAAATTGACTGGAGAGGGATTTGAACCAGCGACCTCCCGAATACCATACCAGCGCTACCAACTGAGCTATCCAGCCCTATAATGTGTTCTCCCAAATTGTCAATTATATTTGTTCATTTGGCAGTCAGATGCCATGAAACCACTCACATACCACTATATCCCAAGGATCCTTGCAACCCACTGTACGGCATTCCGGAGGTTGCCCTGGTTGCAGACTCGAACCCAATTCCAGTCAATTTTTCTTAGTTCATTTTTCAATTAACTCAATTCAAGCCTACCGGTAATTTTTTTTTACCTCAAATGTACTTGTTTCTACTATGCAATAGCAAGCTTTTGTTCATCGTATTATTGTGCATTTCATGTATTTGAATTCATTCACGTGCAATAAGGCATACTTGCTGCCTGATGTGAATTGTTCTCTAATAAACCATTTTTGAATTGAGTTGAAAACATTTTGACCAAGTATGATTTGGATGGTGTTAATTGTTAACTAATGTTTGGAGTTAGGAGGGCCTGACGCATTTCGATCCGAGCAGGATCTTTCTCAAAGGGTTTCTTTAGCCTTTGAGATCCTGCTAGGATCGAAACATTTTTTGGTTGATGAGCAGTTTGCAGCAGTTTATTACTTGAATTGTTAATTAAGTCCATTGACCTATGAGAAGTGTCCTTCAGAATCCACTCACTGGTCGCTGGAGGGCTCGGTTGAAAATCAAAACCTTGCCATGGATCTTGTGCAGTTTACTGTGTTTCAAGATGGCGCCCATCTCATCAACCGTTGCCATGGTGAGGTAGCCATAGCCTTTGGACTTGCACTCCCCGCCTTCCGTCTCTGGAGGATCACGGACGACGACGCACTCCTCGACCGTCCCGAAGGTGCTGAAGTGCTCCGTCAAGTCGGACTCGGTGGTTTTCTCTTTATCAAGTCCGCCAAACCACAGCTTACGATCTTTAGCATAAAACTGTCATGAGGACAAAGAACAACATTGAATTAAATGCAGAAGTTGTTCCAAAGCCCTACACTCACCTGTGGGACTTTAACGACTCAAGCTTGAATCTCACTTTATGGCTGCCCTGTAATAAAACCAATTATGATCGGATTGAGTTTTTGTTTGCAAACACACATGCCAAATTCTGCAGCAATTCACAACCACTATTTGGAAATGGGCTGGTTGCCCGAGTGGTCCAACTGCAACATCAGCTTAACCCGTGAACCGGTACCCGACACTGCATCCTGAGTGCAAAGTCAGAATACCAGCTACAAATTCCAATGATACAAATTGTAGGCATGCAATACCAAGGTGAAGTCGGCACCATTCCAACACGGGCGGTCAGATGACTTGTGACCAAGCACTGTAATTTGAGGACAGGAAAGCCATCCAATTTGAACAGAAGGAAGATCAGCAGGCAGAAGAAAACTGCCCAAACAGCAGGAATTATGCTTCCAATTCATTTTCAAATCTCCAACTGTGCAATGACCAATCGCCGTGTTGTGCCCGCGGAGAGCTGGCATACGTGATGCGCTATGGTGCCAACACATAACCCCGTTTGAGGTGACAGCCTTTCCAAGATCCGATACATGGCCTACTCTGAAATCAAGGCCTTGTAAGCCACCCTGAAAGAGCACGAAGCAATGTTGACCCCTGAGAAAAGGGTAGAAATCAAATAGAAATCCAAAATGCCGTATGGCACTCTGTGGATGACCTCCGATCCTCCAGAAACAGGATGTTCAAGACTTCAAGCGTGAGGCATAGCATAGCAGGACATTGCAAACTGGCAACTCCTTGCAATGCAAACGAGAGTCAACAGGCTTGGAGTTAGGAGGGCTTGACACGTTTCGATCCTAGCAGGATCTTTCTCAAAGTTTATTTCTTGTATTGAGAGTCAAGAGGTCGAAGTCCTCGACATTATCAGTCTCAAGAGGCCAGGGAAGCCTTCTCCTTTCAACCTCCATTAGATGCCGTCTCAGGAGAGAAGTCTAGGAGATCATGACACTCTATCTTGGAAGTGATCATTTGCTTTTCAAGTCTCTGGATTTAGGTTACTTACTACTCATCAGATGCAAACAACTGACAGAGGTAACTTCATTGTTGTTAGATAGTCGCGTGATTCCCTTAATTAGCCATGGCAAAGAGCTAAGGGTGCAGAGATGTGATCTGAACTGAAGAATCCGCATGAAGGACTATGGTCCAGGACTGCGGCATCTATCAAGCGTATGCGGTTTATCAACATGTCATCCCATACTTCGGAACCACAAAGACTTCCGAGGATAATGGCTGACGGTACCAAACCATGGAACAGAACCATGGAATCACTAGTATCTGATACAGACCATGGTACGGAGCCACGGTGATCTAATGAGAGCCATGGTGCCAAACCATGGATATCCATGGGAATCCAAACTTGTGATCATGTGACCGCCTCCCTGCGATGCGGCCAACGTTTCTTGTGCCACTAGAACAACGGGCACTGAAGTGCTAAAGCTCTCTACCCGGTAGTGACTGGGTAACGAGCAGGGGGACCCGTGATCCCAAATGACCAAGAAGCCTTGCAAGCTTCATGGCATGTCCTAGATGCGTGACGATGAAGTGAATATGAACAGACTTTACAAACTCAATGAGAGAATTACATCGTTGAAGACATATCTGCTTCTGATATTCAACTCTTATCCCCATGGCAACACTGTCGTCAAGCCAACAGCCTTCATCCCTGTCAGCAAGGCTAGTCTTCCCATCCAGCAGTTAAACCGCTCCTCCATTCATCATGCATAATGGTGTACCTGGAAAGTTTATGCACAACAGTTATTGGGGTAAAATCGGATGATAAACCAATTCAACCATCTTAAGCTCTAATTACCCGTTTTCTTATTGAAATCTTCATTATGGTAAGTTGGTAACGGATTGATAGATTTGTGTCCAGCATGTACAAAGCTTGTTCATCCACTAATAATAATAACAAAACAGTACTGTTTTTTAGATATGGTGCAATTATCCGGAAACCCGCTCGAGGGGCCTACATTATTATCCCTGAAACCATCTCAACTCCCAAGGGAGTACATACGTGTACAGCCCCTGGCTGCTATAAGCCCACAGAGGCTTTAAATCAAGCACAAAGCCATTTCTACCATCACAGGTACCCATTTACTCCTGGGTGAAAAGGAGCAATATGTGACAAAGCGTCTTGCCCAAGAATGCAAGCACCACTTACTCATGGGTGGGTTTGAACCCACAATCTGTAGATTGACCACAAGATCTTGAGTGCGGCACGCCAGACCACTAGGCCACGGCACCCCAGGGGGTTTATAAATGCTGGTCGGTCAACACAGCAAATTTGCAGCTCTATCTGCGTCAGATGTGCTACAGTTATATTTGATTCACCAGAACAAGCCCAAAATGGTAAGAGTACGCAAGACCTTTTGGGCTTACAAAAGCGGCTGAAACACCACCTACAGAATGTCCAACACAAGAGATGTGTCTTGGAACAATAATGGGACTTAGTGTCTCTGTTTGTTGGTTGAGTCTAGCCATGATGAGCCCATTGAAGCTCATGGCCATAATCTTGACGATATGAATGAAAATAATAGGGGCTAACAATGCAAAGCCCGGTCACAAGTGCCTTTAGACATCAGCGGTCTGTGGATCAACGCTTACTGCGTGGGTTAAGACCATAGAGCTATATATTAAAATTACTAGAGCGCAAGCGTTCTCTGTGCGTAGACGCTTTGAAGCCGTCCTGGGCGCAGTCATTTTGAATTTGAGTGCATGTCTGTGGAACAAGAAAACTTTGACTGGAATGCCTTTCGAGGATTGCACTCTATGCACCACACAAGTATGCGCGAACGGTACCGGAATCTCGTCTTGATGATGCTTGCGATCATTGCATGACCGAAGTGCAGCGCGTGTGTGCGCACTGAGCAGAATTTACCGAAGGTGCGTCGGATAACGCTGTCGCACCTGTATAGAACACAAACGCAGATATGCAAATAGAGGTACAAAAGACATACGGTACACGATTTTGTGTTTTCCATTATAGGTTTGTGCACAAACATGGATGCGCCCAGCAGGCATCACTCTGTACATGGAGCTAGCGCTCTAGTAATTTTAATATAGGTCTATGGTCAAGACTTCATTTGCACAGACAGCAAGTTGATAAGGTGGCATGCATTGACATATCAAAGCTGTGACCATTGCTCACATTTTAGTGCATCTCAACAGTTCACACATATTCATCCAGTATATGGGTGCTTTTAAGCATCACCAGTGGTTATATCTGTCAAATGCTTGATAAACTCGGACAGATTCTACATCCGCCAGCATATGGGTAATGATGCAACAACTCAACAACTTTCAAACTTCATATCAAATATTGCATTTCTGATACATGTAACTCCGAAACAAGTCATCATATCAATACTAATACTGCACTTTTAAGTATTAAATATGGATGTTTCATGATTCCATATTGATGAAAATTACATTTAAAGGTATTAAACATCATACTTTGGTAGCATACCAAAACAAAAATCTTCACAGATAGTACCTATAACTTTAGGTATAAAGATAGTGATGGTTGAAACATACTGTTCATTTTTTTCTGCCTGAAATGCAATATTTATCCAGAAAAGTGTGCAACCAAACACCAATACAGTTTTCAAACTCCTGTGAATAGATTTGAAAATACTGTGGGAATTTTTTCACTGTTTTCAGTGGGCACCGTACACGACCAAAAATTTTACAGATGACAGTTACTGTATCTTTCTTGAAATATTTTGCCCACGAATCTGCATTTCTTTGGCAAAAACTAAAGTATGAAGTTACCTTTAATACAGTGTTTGTTGTATAATCTGTGGAATTAAATAGGATGCTGAAAGGGTTGAATACCAAGGAGAAAAAAATGAGACAAATTACAAAAGAGCAATGAAATTTTACTTGAGTGTGATTCACGACTCTCCTGACTACGACACTCTTCCCATCCAGAGTCTGACGTCCGTCAACACTCGCATCCAAAACGGCTTTCACTTCGTCCTCCGTCGTCAAGGTAATGAAGCCGATTCCGCGAGACACTGTCTTGCCATCGACCTGCTCTTTGGCCAGAGAGCATTCGGTGAGGGTACCAAACTGCGAGAAGTGTTCCCTTATAGTGTCCTCTGTGGTATTGATATCCAAGTTACTGACGCATAGTCGGAGCTTCCTCTCAGGAGCCTGCAATGTGGAAGGAGCCAGAAAAATAATTAGGGCGGACAAATTCAAACCTTTACCATGCTAAATCTAGTATCCATCTTACTTCTCCCAGTCATTTTACATGTTGAAAGGTAAACAAATCAAAATTGACAAAGGAAAAAGGTGATCAAAATCACACGATGTCGTATTGCTGGTAGTGACTTTTCTGCAACCAGAACCGTAAGCTTTCATCAGGCAACTGAAGAACGGGATGCCGCGGTGTCCGTTATATAAATCCTGTTGGTTCACCGTACTGTGCCGTTGTGCAGACGTACTACGTGTCACTCGGAAACCGGGGATGTCAACTTTGATCACATTTTTCCTTCGTTTATAACCACCGTGATGAATAACCTTTTCTTTCTATCAAATAAAAATTGACTGGAGCAGGATTCGAACCCCCGAAATATTGTACCAGTGCTCTACCAACTAAGCTGTCCAGGCATATGTTGGTGGTGTCCAAAATTTTCAATTATCTTTGTTCGTTTGGCAGTCAGAAGCCATGAAACCACTAGGTCAGTTTATTTTATCATGAAAAGTTAATTAATAATAAGGGGTATGATCATGTGGATCGGTTTGCGGAAACACCATATGTAAGAATTTTGTGTACTTTCGCACTTGTTCGTTTGCACTTCTCGTAAGGTCTCAATGTTTCAACTAGCCTGCTCTAGTCATCATCAGTCAACGTTTCGACTAGCCGGCTCTAGTCATCATAAGGTGACTCCTAATGGTCTCCTGATGATGACTAGAGCAGGCTAGTCGAAATATTGAGACCTTACGAGAAGTGGAAACGAAATGGAAGTCCGAAAGTAAGAACGATTCTTACATTGTGTTTCCGCAAACCGATCCATATATCAATTGTCACCATGCAAAGCCTCTGTCAAATCTTTGTTGGGTCTGATAATGTTTTCTGTCAAGTTGGAAATAGAACACATCTTCTTGTTTTAGCCAAATTTGCCTAATTTATTTAATTTCATATTTAATTTTCTAAACTTACATCTGGCGGTTTGGAGATCATTGCTGACACAATCTTATCATTGATCACGTGGGTGTCATTCAAGATGGCATCCGTTGCTTCCTTGGTTGCCATAGTGATAAAACCAAACCCCCGTGATTTGGTTTTTTGCCCGCCATCTCTGGGCTTCTTCCTGGCTATGTGGCACTCGATCAGCTTGCCATACTTCTCAAAGTATGCACGCAGTTCCTTGTCCTTGGTTTTGCTGTTCAGGCCACCGATAAATAGACGTGGTCCAGTCTCTTCTTGACCTTCATCCTGCCAAAATCATTAGCAAATTCCAAACATATCATTGACTGTTTTATGTCATAGTTTGTCTTAGGTTAAATCAAACATGTTGGTCCGCGCAGGTTCCGCGTGCTTGCCTGTAAGCGTGACATGAAACACTCATTGATTGATATGTGGTCGTGTTCCCAGTTTTCGTGTATCTGTGTATAGGTTTGTACATGGGCCCATATTGCTTAAGCGCGTGAGGATGTAATTTCCATAATGGCCGTCAGTGGAATTCTTTCCAAAAGGAACTCTAACGGTAGGTAGTATCAACAAAATTTGAGATTTTATTTGATTGAGTTTTAAGTGGTATGGTTGGATAGATCTCTTTGAGAGGATCATTTTGGTACCTTACTTGTGGGGATCGGTTCATGAAAACTGGACTTACGCAAGGTCAAAGTTCAAAAAATTTTATACTTGTATACATACATATTGTTTGTGACCCTGTACAATGTACTTAGTTATAATTGCAGCATTAATTCATACAGTACTGAATTGCATGATACTGTTTTACATGGTACTGCTAGTCATCTATTTGTTAATGAAGGGATTCAGGTATCGAATTTTAATGTTTTATCAAATCTGTGAATGACCTTAGCCTTAGGAAAAGTTGACCTCAAAGGTCAGAGGTCAAAGGTCACAAGCCATTTTTAACGACAAATTGCTCGACAATTTCTTTTCAGCAAATTTTATCTCATGTTTAATGAAACATTTTAATTTACTGTGTTAATGTTCTTGATAAAAGCTACATTAAAATTATTAATTTCTTTGTTTTTTTTATTTCATAGCAAAGTTCACCAAGAGAGAGAGAGAGAGAGAGAGAGGGGGGAAGACAGGTGCTACAACAAAGTACAAGAGGTTTAGGCCTACTAGTACTACGATGATGCGTCGGCTATCATCTCTGCACTAATAAACGGAATTGGCTTAAGAACAGAATAAGGGAAAATAAGAAAAAAAGAAGATGAAGAAAATTGAAGATGTTATACCATCCTACCCTACCAATCAAACCTTTTGTCAATGTAATAAATGAATAATAAACATTTTGTTTGACTTATAAGTTCATTTATATTTATTTTGTTTTGGGGGCGGGGTGGAATTAATTATTATAATAATCTGTATCAACTTGTCAAGTTAATTTAACCACAAAAAAATACCAGAAAGACTTCTGCAGCCTTTTAACCGACACTTTTTGAATCATACGTCAGCTTAATGATGGTCAGTCCTGACACCTTATGAATCCAGGAATGATAAATAGGCCCTATTTCAAGTTTTGAAATCATGATCATGATCTGATAATTTGTATAAATAACACAGACATGCAATGATGCAGTCTTGATAAAGTCTTTCCAATATGCCTAGGCCTATATTAATCCAAAATAACATTAAACTTGCCCTGCTTTATTTAAAAAAATGAAACAAGAAAACCTTGAATTTTCCATTTTTAATTGCAATTAGGCCTACCCCTTCCAAAAACCAGGGGTCTACTTGTTTGTTTGCTATTTGTTTTTACAGTAGGCCTACTACTACTACACGTATAGTACTAGTTTAAGACACCCGTGGGTACCCATCATACATTTCACACAACACACGTAAGACAATGCGGCTGGGAACCAGCGCAACGTATTCTATGTTGCGCGACAATAAATTCCCGTAACGTAAATCTTGAATTCCCAAGGGTGACACGGACGTGTTTGACAATGTGGCGCGATAATGCGCGATGACCAAATAATTTGAAAACAAAAGTCAGAACACAATCAAATACTCAACTAACAGTCATTTAAATTGCACTAAAATTCCCTGTAGGGGGATTTACTTACAGTTTACAAAGCATTTTAGGTGCAAAATGCAAGATTTCATGTAATTTCACTGAAAGTTTTCAACTTAAATTCCAACTAAACGGTAGTCAAATTGCATATCGATCGGTAGAGCAAGTCTCCATCTTGAATGTAGTCCCGGTTTTTTTTATGAATGAACCGATTAACATAGGCTAAAACTATATCCCTCCGCACCACATTTCACCCAATAGCGTTTGGACACGTGTTCGGGTCACAGTTTCCCATTTGCAAAAACTGATCGCGCGGTGAACAGCGCCCTCACTCGGTCATGAACCTCGCTACTAACGGCCCGGTAAGTGGGACTAAACTAGAAGCTATTTAACTCAAGACAAATGTAAGAAGTTAAAAATGGATGAGTTTTAGGTGGCCTAAACCACACAATCGCCTTTAATAATACGAGGAAAACAAAGAGTAGTTCACAAAGCCCGCCCTCTCCAGTCCATTTCTTTCATGTGAATGTACACCACCACTCGAGTCTCGAGTCAAACAAAACGGTCCCACAATTTACCGGTTTTTCTTGCCCGTCTTCTTCCTGTATTTGTTCGTTTTTCTTCTCTTCGTCATCTTTCAGTAATTGCGCGACATTCTCCTCGTCCAGCTCTAACTCTGTAATTTCCATTTCGGTTTCTTCAGCCATTTTCCCCCCTTTAAATTGGCGTTCCTGACCTTAACGTACAAGTACAACAGCTTTCGAACAACAGAGTGTACATAATAAATGAATACCGGTAATTCTTTGTAGAATCCATCGGTCATAAGACAAACCAACATGGCGTCTAAACCATAGACTTGTTTCCAATTAGTTTTTTGTTTGATAGCGCAACAAACCACGCCGTTCGCAGCCAATTCTAACACTGCCAGCGCTTTAAAAGTAAGATTTGCAATTCCAGAACAAATTTATATCTCCACATTATGAATAGTTTGTGTAAAATGAAACTATAAGTAAAAGTAAATGTGTCTCATTTTAATAATCAAACCTAGCGACTTTAGAAACTTTAATTTGTGCGTTCTTACCTCCGTAAGCCGGATGGATTCTACAAAAGTTAATTATTAGATCTAATAAGACCACTTGAGGGCGCTAGTTACTACTTTACGGAGCTCTAGAAGTGCCATCCGACTTGTTGAGATCCTGAGATCCCGTGATAAATTATCTCAGGATGTCGTCATCTTGCACATAATATTATGTCATCATCCCGAGATCTCAACAAATTGGATGGCACCTCTAGAGCTCCGTAATTTACAGATGGAATGGGAGTAATTATATTAACTGTGCTGTAAATTATAGTGATACAATTTTCTCATTACAAAACTTATCCTGAAAAAATAATATAAACTGATTCAAAAAAGATATAGCATCATCAATAGGGGAAAAAATCACATAAAACACACAACATTTCCTTTGAAATCCCCAATTTTTGTTTTTAATTGGCATCATAATCAAATGTACAATTTTGTTTATTTACATAATACGGCTAATAATGAGAAAGTCTTGACAAATCTAATGAATCATATAGCAGCTCGGTTGGAACAATTTTACAATAATTTCACGAATATATGATTGTAACTCCTGCAACTGTTGATCCAAGGCCAGTTATATATGACAATATTAATTGCAGAAAAACAAAAATCTAAAATAAAAATGCCACATAAAACCAAAGAAATTAGGTTGATAATTACCTATGCTTTATCAAAATTCAAAGAGATGTCAATTAGAATAAAAAAATATTCATAAATCAATTATATCAGATATTTATGAATTTAACAAATTAAACAATACCGGAAAACAAAGAAAAACACTTGGAAATGTTGGTTAAAGCTAAGGTTAGTTCGGTGGGGACGAAGACCCAAATAAACCAGGCGAGAAAGCTTACTTTGGACTCAAGAGATGTGTCACTTTTTTCCCTTTACAAAATTTACTAACTGGAAAATATTAACACATTTTAAAGAAATATAAACGTGTTTTTGTGATTCTGACTTAATTCTTTATTTTAAGATATATGTTAATAATATTTAAGGATACAATTTGTGTAAATTAAATACCATAGAAATCATTTATTAAAATGACGGTGCACCGGTTAGGTTATGGGCGGAGCCAGGCATACAAAAAGAGGGGGACACATAACCCATGATTTAATTGTGGACAGTGATAAAATGATGTTAATTTCTTTGGACATGTTAAAGGTATAATACAGGATTAGTATAAACACACCCAATGCAATGTTAACAGATTTATGTATAACTTTCAGGGTATCAAGATGGTGCTGGTAGAAACATTAAAATATTTCCACCTGAAATGCTGTATTTATCCAGAAATTATTAAAACAAAGACCGAAAACAGTTTTAATCTCAGGGTAAGATCAAAACCATTCTTAATGTTTTATAAGAAAAATTCAGTGGGGTTTTCGCTGTTTTATCGTGACTCAGATGTCTGATTGAGCTCAAATATTCACAGGTTTATTATTTCATGCACATATTAAATCAGTGTTCTGTGACCTTTAACAATCATGTATTATAACTTTAAATACGTGTGGACTTCTAAACAAGCTTACAGCTTCTTTCTTTTGAAATTCTTGTATGGCCCCTTTTCTAAGCACGAAGAGTCGCACCTATAATTCCTTACTAGTAGCAGTACAGCATAGCTGGCAGTGAAGTGTTTGCCACAACATAAAAACCACTTTTCACATCCAAAATTTCAGGAAAATTAAAAAGAAATGGCTCTTTTTCGTAATCAAAATGTACAAGGAAGAAAGCATAATGCAAAGTATAGATTTAATTTAGTTGCAGAAAGGAATGTTTCACGTATTGAAATTGAGTACAAAAAAAAAAATTTGTGAGGTGATTATAATACTAAATAGTGAATGCCATAGTGTACAAGAGAAAAAAGGGTAATTTAACAAATTTTGCCAGCGGCCATGCTGGGTGTTGCTTGTTTTGTATTTTGTACAAAAAAGCTTGGAGCAATGTCAAGATTACCTTTTCTGTGTACATCCCAAGGGTGAATAAGTCTACTAGAAAAAAAGTGAAGTAAAGCAACGAGACGTCAAACCAGGTTTCGGTATTAAAATTAGTCTGAAAATAAAGTGCGACAACACCACAATGCATTATTAATATAACATTGGGCACACAATTTGAAAGTCCTCAATTTCCACATTGTCAATTTTTAACGGCTGTTAATTTCCAGTGGTAGAATTTCATGAGACATTCGGGTTATATCTGGCTGTACCTCGAGGCAACAGGCACTTTGTAGGGTTGGAAAATCAGTCCCAAATGAGAGGAGACTTGCCGCTTTCTTCCCCTGACAGTTTCCCACGAGATTACTTGAACCAACAGCCGACCAAAATTTTATCATCTTTTAATACAAAGGATTATTAAGTTAATGTCATTTAATAGGCATAATAATTATTACAATATATTTTGACCAGTGGCAATACTTATTTTTGCTTGATAAGCAAAAATACATCAGTACTTGGCAGGTTTTTTGTGCTAAGAACTTAAGCTATGTAAAGAAACCATGGCTGTAGCCGAGACAACAGGCTACATGATAATCTCAGATCTGCTTGAATAGAAGAACCAGGCTTGTCTTGTGTCCAATGAAAGGGATGTTTTCAACAGGGATGAAAGGTGATTGGCTGGTTGGGACGAGGTGATTGGCTGGCTGGGACGAGGTGATTGGCTGGCTGGGACGAGGTGATTGGCTGGATGGGACGAGGTGATTGGCTGGATGGGACGAGGTGATTGGCTGGATGGGACGAGGTGATTGGCTGGATGGGACGAGGTGATTGGCTGGTTGGGACGAGGTGATTGGCTGGATGGGACGAGGTGATTGGCTGGTTGGGACGAGGTGATTGGCTGGCTGGGACGAGGTGATTGGCTGGTTGGGACGATGTGATTGGCTGGATGGGACGATGTGATTGGCTGGCTGGGACGAGGTGATTGGCTGGCTGGGATGAGGTGATTGGCTGGCTGGGATGAGGTGATTGGCTGGCTGAGACGAGGTGATCGGCTGGCTGGGACGAGGT
Organism: Astropecten irregularis; assembly: GCA_963971285.1. NCBI lineage: Eukaryota > Metazoa > Echinodermata > Asteroidea > Paxillosida > Astropectinidae > Astropecten > Astropecten irregularis. Next base: position 18,556,401 of record OZ020254.1, on the reverse strand, counting down.
GATTGGCTGGATGGGACGAGGTGATTGGCTGGCTGGGACGAGGTGATTGGCTGGATGGGACGAGGTGATTGGCTGGCTGGGACGAGGTGATAGGGTAGCTAGAAGCCTGTGACAGTGATTGGCTAGCAGGGGCAGTTTGTATGTCGTTTGTTCTGCTGGGTGTCCAATGACAGTATATCTTGAGGAAGGTCAGCTGCAAGAAAAACGCAAAAGAAATTGGTCACAATTAATACAACAATTCATTTGCAATGAGTCAAATACTTCACATATTCACCAAGCAAGACACTGTTCAGTGGGTGAACTGCAAGTTAACTGACAAAGGTAACTTGAGAATGAGAAATGAGAAATGCGTCAGGCCCTCCTAACTCCAAGCATTTGATATATTTCAGGTAATTTTTGGCTGATGAGCAGTTTGCAGCAGTTTATTACTTGTATCGATCATTCAAATAAAACACACACTGACCTATTTGCAAGTTAAATTTGAATAGTATCTGGTACAGACTCCTTTCATTGCATATAAACACCCCAATTTGAATTTCCCGGACTAAAGACTCTGTTGCTATATCACATGATTCAGGGCAAGCTTTTGCATAGCGATATCCATTGTGCCATTCTTATCCATTATGAACAGTGCATTGGTGCAAGACGTCTGTAACCAAGCAAGAGCCAGCAAATAAACCCCATCAGTAAGTTTTGGTTATCAAGATGACGCATAATACCAACGCTGAACACCACTCACATGTATCGTTATTCCTTGGTTCTTCTACGTAATCTTTGGCAATTTTGAAGAACAATCTTTCTGTGAACAGAAAATACAATGTTTAGAGGATGTTTAAAAATAGGTAAGTTAAGTTTTGTGCATGACCCTAGGGGAATGTCTCCTGTAGTACCAATCCACTATTATTATTATTATCATTATTATTATTATTATTATAATTACAAATGGGTTATTAGGAAGACACGTTCTAAAAGTGGACATTAGGGAGTCATCGGGACTTAGGGAGACTTTTCGATGTCTCCCTAAGGTATCAGCTACCTTTTACAGACATATTTTTCCTGTCCATATTTTAATAGAAGACAGAGAATGCTCCTAATATGAACATATGTCAATTTCAAGTTCATTGGTTTGGAGGATGTTTAGAAATAGGTAAGTAAAGTTTGTGAACGACCCTATGGGAAAGTCTCCCTAAGGTCCCATCCTCGGTTAATGTTATTCCTCAATTTCTGAGTTAGCACATTAATGGGACTACGGGGGTGGATCTGGGTGGGATTCAGAACAGTGGCAAATGAATGACTTCTGGTAAATGTAAACATCAAGACACTTACTGATATTGTAGCCAGTTTTACTTGATGTCTCAATCACTTCAGCTTGGAGTTCTGTCAAAGAAGAAAATGCATGTGTACATGAGTTGGTCATCCTTTCATTAAGTCCAATACGTAAAATGATGAGCATTCAACGATGGGTGTCTCAAGCAGATTGAACGCCAAGGGGAAAAGGCAGGTATCAGATCTTGATTTTTAAGGAGAGTGAGAGTGATCACTCCCTTCCGCTCTCCTTAATGTTTTCCAAGGAGAGTGAAAATAAAGAGCTCCTTAACAATTTAAGGAGAGCTGCCTTTTTTTCAAAAACATCACATACATTTTTCCAGCTGACATTTACCCTTTATGGAAAATACAAAAATAGTATCATCTTTTTATAATCCTTTTCAACAGGGCAAGGACAATTTTGCATGTTCCCTTTTTCTGGCACTGGACATATGCAACAACTTGGTTTAGCAAGAGCAAACTGCTCTCTTTATTCATTAGTATGAGTAGGCCCTATGTTGATTTAAGGAGTTGGATTTGCAGCTCAAACTAGATTTTTGTTAGTGAGAGCAAATCAATCTCCTAAATTCTTTCCGTTTATTTAAAGGGATTGCATACGTTTGGTAATTTGAGCCTATTGTTTGTTTCAAACCAATATAATTGTATATATATACCATAAAACTAACCTGTGAAAGTTTCAATTCAAAAGGTGGTAGCGTTTGTGAGATTTTGGCGACAAACTAGAGCGGTTATTTCACGCCAGATAACAGTTAGTCAATAGCTGAGAAGCGTTACGGCCATAACGCTTCTCAGATTCATAATTTTTGGAGATAAAAAGTGACATATTTTTCCATAACCGCGGTACTTCGAATTGAACGTTTCTCAATATGCATTATACTATCCAAAGCAGCTGTACTTCTCACCAAGTAAGTTTTTATTGCCATAAATTTTCAGAGTCATTACCAAACGTATGCAATGCCTTTAAGGAGAGTGATTTGCAGCTCTCCTCATTTTTATTAAAATGGAGGCCTGATATCATGAGGTAGAAGGCAGGGGCTAAGGTGATCGTAGCTTTACCTTCTGCATAGTCAGTCACACTGTGGTAGTCCACCTGCCTCCTCTTCTTGTCATCTTCAACAAGGTCGTACTTAGTACCGCTTAAATAAATCTTGCAAAACTGCAACAAAAGGAGAAAAATCACCACAATGTTTAGACCGACAACAATGCATATAACCAAATTTTTGTGATAGAAGTTGGCACAGTTTGACAAATGAGACCTGGGATCAATTTTATAATCACAGAGCTGCTTAAGCACCACAATTTGCTTAAGCACAAAAACCTTGGTAAATGAAATCAGTATGCCAGCAAAAGCTCCCTGTGAATGTTATGCTCAGCAAACAAAATGGCTGAATACAAGTCAAAAGCAGTAAACATCACTTAAGAAAATTTGGTTGGTAATCATGTTTGATCAAAGATTGTTCATGCTTAAAAGCAATTTTGTTGGCTTCTAAAACAGATCTATGAAATTGGCCCCAGGGCATTGGAGGCCAAGGTATGGAGTGTTTCTGCTTGTACCTCTTCGTTCCTCTTTAGTTCCTCGACCCAGAACTTGGCTCTGTCAAAACTTGTTCCATCTGTCAGATCTACAAATAAGAGGAGAATAAATGAGTGAAAGTCAAAACATTATGACAGTGAAATATTGACAGATGATGTCAAAGATATATTTTTAGCCACAAGCTAAACAAATGAAAAACATAGCAAAAAGATTAAAGAAGAAAAGTATGCAATGTTGTCAAATGAAAAAATTAAAAACAAAATTCTGTTTATTGGCTGTAGTTGGAAGCACAGTAATTGACCCACGAGAGATTTAAGCTGTTTTAAATTTAAAACTAAGATATTTCTACCAATGAAAACGGTTTTCAACCCTAATCCTCTGCACCTACCACACAAGGGAAGAGCTGCTTACCACACACTACCACAGTCTACACAGGGGGGACTGCATCATAAACCACTCATAAGCCATTTGGCGCGAAAACCAAATTGTGGTGTTTTTGTGGTATTCAGGATACCACACTTACCACAAAAATATACTGTGGTTTGTAGGGGGATTAGGGTTAAGGAAGAGCCTTCTAATGATATTTGGGGCCATTTTCCGTTGGTAACAAAATTGGAGAAATGCAAAATGAAGATTATATTACCGTAACAAACGATAGCAGCTTTGGCCCCTCGGTAGTATATCCTGCTCATTGCTTCGTATCTCTCTGATCCAGCGGTGTCCTGCAGCGTCAACAACAACAACAATAACAACACAATAACAACAACAACAACAATAGCATCTGTGCTTTACTTCCTCAAGAAGAAGAAATTGATGACATGTTTTTTTTTTATTCATTTGCATCAATATGCAGAAACGGCACCTAAAGCCAATACTGTGCTCATCCAGCTTTTTCCCATGCACTGCCTCACTATGGAACTCTTTACCTGCAACCTGTTTCCCGCAATACCTATTACTTGTCCCAGTTTAAACGCAACATAAACGCTCAAACTTTCTTCTGCCTAAACCTACGTCCTTTTCTTTAATTACTTTTTTAGCCCTCACCTTGATTGGTATTTTGGGGATCTGTGTTGCCTTTTGGGCAACTTCCATTACAAAAATAAAAAATCAATGTAGTTGATGAAGAATATATAGGGCTAGTCAAAAAGAAGCTGACCGGGATTGGTGATGTTTTTCAAAACAAATAAATGACACTCAAAAGTTCAGTAAAGCATATATTTAACAAGCACTCTCTTCTGCTTATTAGAAAAAAAGAATGAAACAAATTGATCATTCCTAAGAGGAGTTATGTCTATTTTAATGAAGGTACTCATTTTGCAAGCTGTCCATGGAATGTTAATGCTTGACTGAATCTAAACATCTGAGTATTACTTAAAGTACAAAAGGGTATTGAAGATTACTTACTTTACATTTGTTGTCAAGTACATGTATTTCATGGACAGCTTGCAAAATGAGTCCCTTTATTAAAATAGACATAACTCCTCTTAGGAATGATAAATTTGTTCCATTTGTTTTTCTGCATGCTTAATGTAGTACACAGGATCTGTCGCTGTACAAAGTTCAGTCCTAAACAACGTTGTGTACTGATTACATGCAGGAAATCAATATCAGGAATGCAACTTCCTCCTTCCCAAGGTGAGTTGGGAATGTGACCTAATCAACCAATTTATATGCATTCCATGTTGATAAAGTGGCATTTACTGTTGTTTACCAACGTCTTAGAGCTGCTTAAGCACCAAAATGTGCTTCAGCATGAAAAGTCTTCCTTGATCAAACAGGATTGCCAACGAAATTTTCATTCGACCATTGTTTGCTGAGCATAGCATTCACAAGGAGTTTTGGCTGGCAACCTGATTTTATATACCAAGGTTTTTGGTGCTTAAGCAAATTGTGGTGCAGCTCTATGAAATTGGCCCCTGGTGTTGGCTTCACAATCCTCATGGTCCTTCTTGGTCCTCATCCCCATCATGCTTACCCTCCGGCATTACCCTCAATTATCTTTGTTCGTTTGGCAGTCGGAAGCCATGTTCTAATCAAGTATGTTTATTTACTGGATGGGGGAATTCATTGCTATACATACCCAGACTCCCATGGTGACCGTTCGGCCGTCTACCTCGATCTTCTTGGCACCAAAAGCTGCACCAATGGTCTGAAATGAAACAATGATGGACAACAGGTGACTACAGTATCTCATAGAGCCTGGCCTGGACTACCCTCCTCCAAATAGAGCACCACATAGGCAGGGCTTAAACCGTGAAGACTGGCAGGGTTGGCCTTGATTGTGAAAGAAACTCCAACAAGTGGTTCCACCAAGTTGGAGCATAATTTGAATAGTACCGTACCAGGCCAAGGATTCTGCAGAGCCCATAACCTGTGTTGCCCTGGCGCCAATTTCATAGAGCTGCTTAGTCACCGCTATAGAGCAAAACTAGAGAATAAAGTTCTAAGAGTTGAGAAAGATCCTGATAGAATCAAAACGTCAGGCCCTCCTAACTCCAAGCATTTGTAAAATCTTAAAGGGAGTACTTAGGGACAGTACTGTTTCTGCACAAGTTATTGTTACAGCTCAAGAAACCAATCCTTGGACCATATGACATTGTACATGTAGAGTGAGTATGCTAATTTGACACAGGTCAGTCCTGACCTCTTTGACCTGTTGACTGTCAAAGAGGTCACAACCTCTTGTCCTGGCCTCTGGCATGTGTCTGGGCCTTTACGCCACGTTCCAAAACCCCGCTACCGACTGGGGCGGATTCCAACCAGACCAATGCTCTACCAACTCAAGCTATCTAGACCTACATGTACATGTTTGTTGGAGCTGTCCACAATAGTCAATTATCTTTGTTTGTTTGGCAGTCAGAAGCCAGGAAACCACTCACATACTGCTATACATGTATCCCAAGGATCATTTCATCGATATGCGCAGCATTAGCAAAGCTGCAACCTGAGAAACAGAACCTAATTATCACTAGTATACAAACCCAGCACTACATCTTCAACCTTAAATCTTTCTAAAAAAGGGAAGCGGGTAGAATAAGATATAAAAACTACATAACATCTCAACCAGGGGCCTATTTCATAGAGCTACATGGCACAAAACCTGCTTAGCACAGAACCCTACTGGACCCATTTTCATAGCTCTACTTCCTGCAAGCGTCTACATAAGCGTCACACATACAATTTTAACCCAATTTAAGTAGACATTTCTGTGCTTTAACACAAGATCCTAGATCTGTATAGATTTGTGAGGAATTTTCAGTGTGCTCTTTCCTCCATGTTGTAACTAAGGATTTCTTGCTTGCTTGGCTAGCGTACCAATTTGATGTTAGCCCTGTAAAGATTTAAGCAAAGAATGCTTGCTTCATAAGCGCAGAATTCTGTAGTAAGCAGAGCTATTAAATTTGGGTCCAGTTTATATAAATAGACCACAAAATCAACTGCCAATTACACTCCCTTGCTAGCATAACAAAATCACTAAACACATTTTCGTGCAAAGCAGCTCTACGCTATCATGCCAAGAGCATTGTAATGGAACAGGGGTGGAAAGCGTGATTAACGTGCAAGAAAAAAAACTCACAGCATTAAACATACAAAGTCCATTTAAAAAATGTGTACATCAGAAAAGAAAACATCAATGAGAGAACAAACAATGAACGAGGAAATAAACTAATACTTGTAATTAGTACAGTGTATTAAGCTGCCACTATGCACATAATACAATCTAGATCAATGATCAAATTGCAGGTCATTTGGGCCAATCCATCTGAACGTAGGGAGAATGTCAAACCAAGCAATTTCCCAGAAAAAAAAAAAGCATTCATTTCTCCATTTTTACATACTTATCTTGAAAATAACTCCAAAACAACACCAATTGTAGGTCATTGTCAAGAACAACACCATCAAAAATATCTCTTTTGCTACTGATCAAAATATTCTTCAGCATGCACTGGCACTATTGTAGTAGTTGCCTCAAAGTTGCTAGTAATATCTCATCTGAGGGTAATAAGGACCTTCGGCTTAGAATGTTTAGCAGGAACTGATGCTTACTTTGTAATGCTTAGCAAAAATCCGCAGGGCACCAGTCACAGGCCATACCAAGACATTGGGATTTGGCTGAAGTCCAGCATTTGCAACTGGACTATTCACACGACTCCTATAAAGCATAGTTACATGTGGCTCTCTCATTTAAAAAAAAAATTTAAAAGCTGTACATTTTTTAGTTTGCAACAGAGAAAGATTGTTACAAAAACTGAGAAAAAGCGCTTTAACTAGAAAAATAAAACAAAACCCTCTTTTTCAAAAGGGCACTTACTGGAGAATAAAAAGGGCTGGCTTTGGCAGCTGTCTACAAATGAAAACAAGCATAAATAACATGAATGGCTGGACAGATATAGTTCGGACAATGACACAAGATCACAAAGAATGTAAGACACTATGTACAAACGTGTGTAATACACACACGGTGTGTGTATTACAATTATAGCCATGCTGCCATTGGGTTTCATACTTGAAGGCAGTTAGACGTGCACAGTCTGGTTCATCACATATATTTCGCATAATATGGCTCCGCGCTCATGACGTCACATTCAGAAGTTCGGACAAACAAGTCACACGTTGCCCAATTAATTTACACGTAAACGTTGTGAAGTTTGTCTGAACATCCGGGTAACTATAATTGTCAATATAAAGGGCTATAAATAACTCGAGCACAGAGACTGTGTCCCAAATGTCTGTCTGTGGCTGTGGATGTGGCCATTGGCAGTGGATGTGGCCATTTTGTTGCCGCGTTCAAAATGCCTGGCTTCGACTGTGGCCACAATATCAAGCCACAAAGGAAGGTGACTTCGTTGTGGCCAGATTAAAATCGTCAGTATTGTTTATTGAGGGCGTGCCCAATGGCTGAATCCAGTTTGAGGATGCAGTTGCAGCCATGGCCGTAGTTAGTGGCCGCATCCAGATAATTGGGACACTACTACCTTTTGTAGCAATGCACTAGCATTTAAGCCAATTTAGGACTTTTTGAAAATACATGCAGCTTTATAATCACATCATGAAAATGATTAGTAAGAAAAAATGAATTAATTTCTCATTCTAGAAAACACCAAATTGCAATTTCTGTATTGACAGGGCAGGAGCACACCTTTAAATAACAAAATAATGTATGTGTATTCGTCCACATCAAAAAAAAATGGCAATATTTATTTTGCCGGCACCGAAAATCTTCCTGAAAATGCTATATTTTGTTGAACATTCCTTTACTCTGCATCTGATTGGCCAATTTGCAGTATTAGAACATATCTCCAGCAAAATCACCATTAATTAGAGAAGGAAAGCCGGCTTGTTTTTCCCTTACCTCTGAAATATAAAAAATCACTGTAAAAAGTGTAAACTTTAGTATTCAAACTCAAAGAATACGAATATTTAGCCCTTTGGGAGTTCCCGAGGTTTAGTACTCAGATTAGCTGGTACCCAGCTTCTACTCACCTAAATACAACTCTTCATCTGTTGGTCATGGGTACCAGCTAACCTGAGTGTACTAAACCTCAGGAACCCCTGCCCTTTGAGTATGAATAAAAACAGGACTTATATAGAGTAAGTTTAGCTTACATTTTGATAAGGAACATCGCCATGGAAACGGTCATGAAGGTATCTCTCAACGAGACTGGTTTTTCCTCCGTACTCTTTGCCGAGTAGCACGACTTTCAAATCCACACGACTTCCACTCATTGTGTGAATTGAACAATCCTTGTGGAACTTATCCAAAATTTGCAGTTTACTTCAATGAAGGAGCAATCTTAAAACTTCCCGTTGACGTTGTAGCAAAGGATAGCAGTTTGATAATCGTCAAATTTAACCACTTCAAAAAGGCGATTCAACTTCCAAAGTCTAGCAGTTCTTCCAGCTCAAAACCTACAGTCTCAGTCATTGCCACAGAATCCATGTGTTAACATCCAGAATTAAATGATGCCTAGACCAGGGCTACAGTTAGGCCTGTTAAGTATCACTTTCCAGTTAGGCCTATTTTAAATCAAAAATGTGATTGACTGATAAAAACAAACTTCTTTTCAATTTATCATCAACAGATTTTACACACAAACAATCATGATTCCCACAATAATCGTGTTTCAATTTGTGACTGTTTCTAGAACTTCCAAATACCACTCACTGCAGTATGACTTATGAGTCAGTGACAGTATTTATTACTGTGATGAGAAATTGTGTGTACAACTACAAAACTACATTTTGCATTTTGCAAAGTAATGCAAGCAAACTGCAAGTGCAACTGCAACCTGGTTTCATCACCACCAACTGTTCAAAGTGAAACGTCAATTTCGGCCCGTCTCCTTGACAACCGTCCAACTCAAACAGCTTTAAGAGACACAAAAGACACTCCTTTCGATCGTAGAGCCATTTTTAAAGCCTGGAACGGCTAAAAACTGAAGCATTTTGGCCAATAATTTGCAGCAAAGAGCTAGAGACGACTCGCCCTCTCTACTCGTGTCAAAGGTCAACTTGTACCATTACCTCACCGCGCGTGCGCATTATAATATCGTGACTTTTTGTGTAAAGTTGAAAGGTGAATGACAGGATGCGTTCGTTTAGCTTTCACGGGGCAGCCTGTCATGAGAATGGTCGTGAATCCTGCACAAAATGAACGAGAGGGTGCGGATGAGGTTGAGTAGCGTAGACTCGCGGAGGCTAAACGAACGCACCTGGAAAATGTAAACAATCGCTTCACAGTTTAGACTGGTGCTGTTGTGTGCGGTTTGCTATTCAAAGAAGTCTAGAAACAAGACAGTCCATGTGTGCGATTGTATCAGCACCACAACAAACATACCGGCAGAAAAAGGAAATGAATATTTGATTGAAATTGTCTTTAAATAAGCTGGAATGGCCAATAGCAAGTACGAGTATGTGCGTCAGTTTGAGGATGTTGATAAGCTGCTACCAAACTGCTGGATTGTTATGAGGCTGGATGGAAGGGGATTCCATAAGTAATTTACTAAAAAATAGTCTTAATAATAATATTAATAACATTTTTATAATTTCAATAATCAACAATAATATACAAATAATGAACGTTTATGAGTGTAATAATGTTGTGGCTCGTTGACATATCTCAACTCATGTAAACATTCTTACCATTGCACGCGTTAACATTCACTAAATTTGTTTTATATAACATCATCTATATAATATAGTCATTTGTAAAATCTGTATTTGTCCTTCAGCACTGAACAAGGAATTGCTTGAACAGCTGCCATTTTACTAGTGATCATGGGCATAACACGCGCCCTCTGTTGACCAGTTACGTATTGTGTTTGTGACGTAAGCCATGAAATTAGTCTATTTATGAAATATCATATGACATACTTAAAAGTACAATCCTCCAATCAAATGATAAGGATCTACTTCGGCTAAACAATAGTTGTGACTAGATTGCTAAAATACTAATTAGAGAATTATGATTTCTAGTTAATGATCAATTGGTGGGAGCATGCGCCGTGGCAGTGCGTTGCCGCATCTACCATCGTGCGGTACTCCTTCGGTCCCATCCCCATCTTGGCAAATTTGTTCACCTTTTATATAATCTTATGCGTTCTTCACTTCGGGCACCGTTTTTGTTGTTTAAAGACCAAATACTGTCATACTTACTTATTTACTATATTCCCCCATTGGGATTTCCTCTCCACAGGTTTGCCGAGGCCCACAGCTTCAAGAAGCCCAATGACACCAGGGGCCTTGGGCTCATGAACTTCTGCGCCGAATGTGTGATGGACGAATTCAAAGATGTCGTGATTGCATACGGGCAGAGCGACGAGTACAGCTTTGTATTCCGTAGGGAGACCACGCAGTTCAGCCGGAGGGCGAGGTGACGATTTCCTTATCGATGGGAATTTTTGTTTAAGTCATTGAGAAGCGAACAAAGAAAAATTGACTGGAGCAGGATTCGAACCAGCAACCACTGGAATACTGTACTGGTGCTCTACCAACTGAGCTATCCAGCCCTATGTTGGTGGTGTCCCTAATAGTCAATTATCTTTGTTGTCATTCCTGTTTGTTAGGTTTATAATAATTTGATGGGACTAAAATAGAGTCTTATGCTCAGAGGCTGAATTTAAGGCCAGTCGTTTTGCTCACAGCAAATTTAAGAATCATTCTGAAAAGAAGATATAATTGAATCTGTATACATGTACATGTAATTATACTATAACAAAAGTTGATCGACTATTGCCTTAATCATCAAATATCTAATCGGGGAAACAAATAACCAATGGGGAAACTGCATGGGTTATTTTAAGTCATTGAAAAGAAAAATTGACTGTTTGGTATTCCTGGTGTTCACTGGTTCGAATCCCACTCCAGTAAAAATATTTAACTTATTTATGATCATTTTACTTTTTCTTTTCTTCCAGCAAGCTAATGACCAACATGGTGTCTCTCTTCTCCTCATGCTTTGTCTTTCACTGGAGTAAATATTTCCCGAACCAACAACTGCAGTACCCGCCGGCCTTTGATGGTCGCGTCGTCCTGTATCCTAGCAAGCAAAATCTTAGGGACTATCTGAGTTGGCGACAGGCGGATTGTAAGTAGACACCGACGATCTCCAAATTATGGGTGGTATTTTTGAGATTTTGCTTGGTATTTATGCGTTGGCCAATCACAATTCACTGAATTTGTCGATCCAATGCAATTCGCATCTGGAAAGGGTCAACCTATCCCGTGCATTGTGATTGGCCAACTCCTTGCAAACTCATGGTGGTGCATTATTTGGAATCGCCCGTATTGTATAAACCGATCCGACGGCGTGACCATGGAGGTAGGAAACACCTGCCATTACTGCAGTGTCCCCGCCCGCCTTTTGTCCGGCAACAAAAGAATTTATGTTCGCTGCACTCTATACTTCCGGGATGTACACCCTGCAGGACAGAGTAAATTCTTTTGTCGCCGGACAAAAGGCGGGCGGGGACACTGCAGTAATGGCGGATGGTATGTCACGCCATCGGATCGGTGTATATGGAGTTATATATTACACTGCTGCTGCTAATAGCAAATTAGCAATCAGAAGATGACACAAGGAATTAATGCATAAGCATTGAGCCCATCATGTCGTTATTGATCATTCTATCCCAGGTCACATCAATAACTTGTACAACACGTGTTTCTGGAAACTGGTTCAAGATGGCGGGCTGACTAACAAGGAGGCTGAGGAGAAACTGCGGGTAGGTCTCTTTAATCACTAGTAAGCACTAGTAAGCAGGTGGTCGTGGGTTCGAATCCCACCTGAGCAAGTGTATGCACTTTCATGTGCAAGCCTAACTTGCATAATTCTATCTCCCAAAGAAAAATCATTAATAACAATGGTCAAATGAGTCACATCATCACTAATAAGAGCTGTAACATCACACAATTTAAAGACAAAGAATGTATTTCGTTGATTCATTGATAATTTGCTGGGATTCCTAAAGATAACTTTTATATTGAACAGTTGAAGTATACCATGGGTAGCCATGTTAATCTATTAAAATAGTATAGAAAATTTAATTAGCACTTAAAGACTATTGGGTAGTAACTACATAAGCTTTCATAGTTCATCAGAGGTCTATTTCACGAATCCCTACAATCGATTGTATCTCGAGTTACGAAGGATACCCCATCATGTGCTACATAGGGCTGCAATGCATCATAAGTCCTACAATTGATAGCAAGTTACGATGAGTTTGGTGAAATCGACCCCTGATAAAGTAGTTGTTACTAAAGCTTGTGTAGTTGTTACCTTTAAAGTGCTACCTAAATCTTCAATGTTGATGTTATTGCTTTATGGATGGTTACACTTGAAATGAAATGAAATCACTAGGCATTATTTTGTTCGTCATTTCTTTGACTTCTTTTTAGTAGTTGGTGTGAATTTGAAAGATCTCTAGAAATTCTAGCTAATCGTCATCTATGATTTGCATTGATGTTACGACTTTCTATGCACACAGGGCACGTTTTCCTGTGACAAGAATGAGCTTTTGTTTTCCGAGTTCGGAATCAACTACAATAATGAGTCCGAGTGGTTTCGGAAAGGAAGCGTACTGATCTGGACAATGGTGAGTTGATCGTCTGTCTACTTTTTATTTTTTTTTGCTTTGCTTGTACTGACCTCTTTATCAGTCACCGGTCAAATAGAGGTCATCTGGCCAGGTCATGTGTTCAGGAAGCTCTGGTAAACAATGCGGGCACACAGATTTGGGACACGGCCTGACTACCACCTTCATAAGTTTCCAATCTTGTATTCCTCGTATTTTGAAAACAGGTGGATGAAGTGACTGTGAAGCGTTGCCAGAGTAAAACCTCCAGTGAAGAAGTAGAACGGGAGGTGGTGAGGAGGAGGAGGAAGGTAGAGGTGCTTCACACGGATATCATTGGTGAGGAGTTCTGGGCCAACCATCCTGAGATCCTGGACAAGAGCTGACAACAAAATCTTCAGACTGTATAAGATTCTTGTGAGAACTGTGGAATGCTAGTATGCTCCAGCATGTGAATGTAACTGTACCTTCAGCCGATGGAATGGAAGTTCTTGAGGAGGAGGCTAAATGTATGGATACAGTTTTCAATTGATTGAGGACGTGATGATGCGCCGATGCGCATGCCTCAAGCTAAACTGATACGGCACTCCGCTTAATAGTCAAGTTAATCACCAGAATGGACCTTATTCATGGTGCATCCATCTTGTCACCTTTCTTGTATACCCTTTGGAAATGATAACACCAATTCTGAAAAGAAAACGGGTACCAGACTACTTGGAACCCAAGTCTTGGTTTGATTGCACTGCTTTGAATGTAGGATGGATGCACCATGAATAGGGTCTATAAATCGGTATGGTGAATCAAACTAGCAGAGATTCTGAGTTGCTGACTTTCTTGGTCAGGTAAACACTGAGACTAACAATTGAACCACTGGGCTTACCAACCGACCTACCGAACTCCGGGTAGATAATAAGCTTGGCAATTGAAATTAATGCAGTCACAATGGTAGCAAAGCATTTTTATTTGAATACAAATCAATACATTTCATGTAAAAGCGTTGTACTGTTTTTACTGAACGCCATTCTTACAGTACTGATCATCTGATCATAGTCTTGGTTCACGACTATGTTGTTATTCACTCGAATGTACGAACCGATTACCCGCACTGACCCACAGGCACGCACGTACATGTACATAAAGGCCTCTCTGAAACAAAGTCTTGGGAATCCTGTAAAATCTCCCTCCGAAAACGTGGGGAAACACAATGCGGATCCGTTACTTTTGAATCAGGTGAAGCCTATTAATATACACGTACATGTCTGTGCATGCAAGCCAGTGCAGGTAATCATACATATTCAACAGTGTGTCGTCATGGAGTAGATGCGCTACATAATGAGGTGCGCACGCAACTCACAGCCTTTACAGGATTCCCAAGACGTTATTATAGAGAGGTCTTGAACATGTACGTACGTGCGTGCAGGTCAGTGCAAGTAATTGGTTCGAGTAAACAAATGACAACATAGTCATGAACCAAGACTATACTGATCACTACAAAACCAAATTCTGCTCTTTGAACCATTTATGTCCTCTGAAAAGAGCTCCCAACTTCAGTTTTTTTTTGAAGCCCAATGCTTTGGATAATATTGGAGATTACATAAATTAGTGTTTTGAAAAGCTCACCTTTCATCCCGAAAAGAGCCTTTACCACAAAACTGAATGCTGTAGTTCAAGCAATGGGAACATAAAGAAAGAAAGTCAGAGAAAAACATTCTAAAAATACAGTCAAGTTTCTATTTCAGAAATAAATTAACATCATATTCAGGGGAATATTTGTTTTGTGTGTCGAATACTTTACTGAAGAGTTATAGCCCTGCTGTTAAACCCATTTAGCCCGGGATTTTGTTTTTTGGCCTCATTATCAGCCACTTGTCAAATAGAGGTTATCTGGCCGGGCTATGTGTGCAGGGATCTCAGCGTAAATAATGCGGGCACACAATGGTTGAACACCACCAGACAATATCCCGAATTCCAGTCAGACGTAATCTATGTCACTGCAGCTGTGTTCGGAACTCACAGATTTCAGTCTGCCTGAAAATGGATATCTATTCAAAAACAAATCAAAGGGGTAAATGTTCCACAATGAGCAAATTTTTTGGGACATTGAACCTCTTGTTCCAGACAGTACCCCTATTCAATGTTTTTCAATGGAAATAACAAAGCAATCATGAATATTTTCACACCATGAGGCAAACTGCTAAAGATGCTTCCCAGGCGGAAGGGGTTAAAAGCAACCAGTAAACTAAATAAGACTTGAAGCAATGCATGGTGGGTGTAGTAAAAGAAGGTAGGTTTGCGGTGTCACCATGTAATCTCTTCTATGAGAGTGTGTGGTTCTGAGAAGAACCGGTGGTAATTTTTCGATGTTCCAAACAATGGGCTCTGTTTGGAACCAGTAAGCTGTTTGTCGGCCATAGGCCTTAGTGCTGCCAACAATTTCTTGTATGAATATTGCTGACAAATTGGGCATGTGAGATGCATAGGTGTATGGTATTGGATTATGGTAGATGCATGAAGGTTCCTTAAGCCAAAATATCAGAGGGATTGATAGAACTTGGTAGTAATTTAGCTTTTAAGAATCAAGTAGTCTTGAAGTGATGGGGGCAAGGGAAGCTCATTCAATCTGCTCAGTTTCCGACATCCAAGCAATTGTCTGATCCTGACCCTACAGCACTGCTGTAGACTCCTTGGGGATGCAAACAGTTCCCTCAACCACTTTAGTTTCTCCTGGGTCTTCTCGCTGATGTCGACAGCCAGCATCCCCGTAGGTCTGTCGGGAACGGGCAGAGTCAGAGCTGCCCTCACGATGGTGGTCAGTAAGGAATCATCGCCATCTTGAGTGTAGACTTCCTGCTGGAGCAACGTCCGGCCCTTGTAGGTGATGTTGAAGTCTGCGCCGTGGCGTATGAGGCAGGTGGCACAGTGGGGTCGTCGCATGGGACGTCTGGGGTCGGAGGTGATGAGCTTGAAGGTGCGACTGAGCCGGAACTCCACCGTGTGAAAGTTGTGGACGTGGATATCAATATCGGGCTCAAAGGCAACTAGCTGCAGGGCTTTGATCCCTAGAACAGGAGGAAAGGTTAATAACTCCATCAACTAGTGGCATGGATGAAATGTCTTCTTGAGGAAGAAGTTGGGAGGTTATATGGAAAGAGAAATGAGATCTCAAGAGAATAAAGCTTTGAGAGTCCTATAAAATCGAAGTACCCTTGTAGCATAGGAGAGAACCAACGCACAACTCTACTCACATATGATCCAAGCTGGGATCGAACCTAAACCACATTGGTGAGAGGCGAGTGCCTAACGCACTTGCCACCTAGTATGTTCCAGGAAGAGGATTAGGGGTAGGGGATAGGATTCCATTGAAGCTATCTATTAACAGCGTTTAGGGGAACATATCTAGGGTTGATGGCAGGGGTTGGAGGAATGGCCTTGGTCCAAAGGCTGCATTCAACCAAGCCAGAATCTACAGCCAGAACCCTCACCTGACATCCCATGCTTGTGTTGGAAGTTTCCGCATCCACCGACTGCCTGATCCACGTCTAGGTCTTGGGCATAGGTCACTAGTGTCTCCATCACTTCAGGAGAGAAGGTCTCCGAGGGAACGGCAGCAAAGTGGACCGGGCTCAGCCCGATGGCGTTCAGCTTGTTGACATCAGCTCCACGGAGAAGCAATTCCCTGATGCAGTCCACGAAGCCACGTCTCACACAGTCATGGAGGGGAGAATCACCTAACAAATGAAGGATGTTCAACACTAATTCCGTGTCCCAAATCTCTGGCTGTGGTCACTGACTACGACTGTGGCTGCAACTGTGTCTTAGTACTGGATTTAGCCAGTAGAATTGGGACGTGCCTTTTATCAATAGACGATTTGAATCCATGATTGCAAACATGCAAGCAGCTGAGGTCGGCCCGGCCACAACGAAGTCACCTTCCTTGATATTCGTGACGACGCGGCCGAAGCCAGACATTTTGGACATGGCCTTAGACACCAATTTCATGGAACTGCTGAGCACAGCAAATATGATGAGCAGGTAAACCACTTTTAACTGGTTACCGGCCAAAATCCCATGGGATTTACATGCTAAGCCCAAATATCTCAGAACCCGCCAGTTAAAAGCTGTACAGGGAGTCTACAAAAAAACCTTTTGAAACAGCTGCCAAATCAAAAATGTACGATTCTTGGGGGAAAAGTTGATATGTATGGAAAGTACATACTCTCAACTTTCATATGACACCCAAAAGTCTGAAGGTGAGCACTGCTCACCCAAGCATGAAATTAGGTTGCGCAGGAATGGGCCTTCCAATTGTGGGATAAGAAAGTCCTTTTTAAGTCCCTTTTTTTCACTGTTTTCTCAAAAAATGGGCACAGAATGGGACTGCAAATTTCACAGACATGACAGATGACTGTTACTGTATCTTCCTTGATATTTTTGCCCATGAATCTGCAAAAACCAAAGTATGATAATACCTTTTAATAAACTGTACAGAAAAACATGTGATGAATATGCAAGGAGAAAAACCACAAGAATCAGACAGGGCTGAGAACTGGGGAATGTACCTGTACTTGGCATGGTGACTGAAAAGATCTCAGTACCCTCTGTAAGACGGAGGAGTGCTAGGATGGTCTCCTCGCTGGCCGTCTGGGCAGCATAGCTCAGGCAGGTGCAGTTGTGTGCGTCGCGTCGGTTGTAGTCGGCACGGCCGTGGGCGATCAGCTCCTCGATGCAGGCTACGTGGCTGTCTCTAGCAGCTAGGTGGAGGGCGGTGCTGTCTCCTTTGTAAGGCTCTGAAGGTGAAATTTGTCCAGATCATGAATATGGCAACGACACCAACAACCCTGGTTCTGCTCTTCAGCAGGGCTTGCTTTTTGGCTAACAAGCCTCCCCTTCCAATACTCAAAAGCTTGACCACGTACACGTATCAAAAATCACACATCACATCACAATTTCATGCAGCCAAGTTGTTTACATTAATCAAACCCAGTCAGGTTTAAAAGCATCTACTCTGACTAGGCAGATGGTCATTGTCTAGAAAAACCTGCCACAAGGTAGTTAAACACACCACTTTGTTTTTATACCCTGTAAGTTATCTAGGTAAATCTATGAAGATTTCTATTTCGGTATGCTACCAAAGTATGATAGTACCTTAGCGAGCTAAGCCCCAGAGCTTCTGACTAGTGATTCAATACCATATTGGTGGTCAAAATCATGGTACTTACTTCTATAGACACCTGGCCTGTTATAGTCCAGCGTTCCAGCATTAACATCAGCCCCAGAATCTAGAAACAATCTGACACAATCCGGATGACCTTGAGCAGAGGCTACGTGGAGTGGCGTCACGTTGTAGCGATCCCCTCTCTTAACGTCAGCTGTTGTACCACAAATCAGGAAACTTAGTGAATCAAATTAGCAGGAGGTCGTGGGTTCGAATCCCACCTGAGTCAGCACATTTTGTTCATGTGCACTTAATCCACTGAGTAGTGTAGTGTTGATTTACGTCCGAGAAGGGCAAGCCTTATTTGAATAAATGTATCAACCCAACGAAAAATCTAAATAGCAATTAGTAGACACTGATAAGTTTGCAAATTTTCACTTACCAACTAAAGGCATAGGACTTGGCATTTAATGACCAGCATTTGAAATGCTCTTTTAGTAAACTAAATCACATCGCTTACAATTATTATTATCCCTGTCATCAGGCCCCATAAACATTCTTGAAACAATCTCAGCTCCCTGGGGAGTATACAACCCCGGCTGCTGTAAGGCACACAAAGGCTAATCAAGCACACAAAGCCATCTCTACCCTCACAGGTACCCATTTACTCCTGGGTGAAGAGGAGCAATATGTGACAAAGCAAGGATGCAAGCACCACTAGCCCATGGCTGGATTCGAACCTACAATTTGTTGATTGACCACAAGATCTTGAACATGACACACCAGACCACAAGGCCACAGCACAGCAAAATGGCACTGTTATTTAGGCCGACTGCCATTTCTAAATTCTAGTCTGTAGTCATACCTCCGTTGTCCAGCAGCACCTTTGCTATCTTAGTCCCCTGTTTACTGGCCTGAGCTGCTCCCATCAGTGGAGTGGAGTAATTCTCACCAGATAATGCTTCACGTTCCGTGAAAGACTCTGCTTCTACTGATGCTCCCTACCCAAGTAACAAAAAACAAACACAACAAAAGTCAAGATTTCAATTAACTTTTCTCCTTGTGCTAAGTCAGAATGGTCTTGGTTTACAAATAGCAAGAAAACTGGAAAGTTGGCAAGGTTTTTGAGGGTTTTATTTTCAGAGAAAATTATGAGGGGAGTCAGAGACACGAAGAATGACACACAACGGAAACTCAATAGCGTACACACACTCAACTGCCAACTCGCTTCAAAAATGGGTGAGATTGTGAGATTTTCACAGTACAAACAGTGTTCACAATTCTAGAATAAAAGAGGGGTTACTTAAAAGTAGATTTGCGATGATCGTAACCCTAGGTCTGACATGGGGACTTGCCTGGACCTAAGGTCATCGTAACTAACTTTATACATGTAGTTGTGAAAAGTTAATTCTGAATATGGAAAGAATTCCACTGATGACCATAATTTGTGCACAACTCTATGGAACCAACAGAGGGCGTTTTGGGCAAGATGGCTGCCGCTATATTGGAAGTGTACAATTTGTAGGTAAAAAACCCTGTAAAACTCACTTTTCAGATATGCTACCCAAGTTTTCCACACCTGAGATTGAAGTAAATCATAATTTGTATCCAATAAGTTAACTCTTGGAGAATATAATCCTTTTTCCGTAATGGTCATCAGTGGAATTCTTTCCGAAACATTTTAAATAAATGTAAAGTTCGGATCCATCTTGTGGTTTTTTATCACATGCCGGAACGGCCCAGAATACATTTGATAAAACACAGGGGGTCCCAAACTTTACAATCGCCTTTTATTCATCATTCAACAAAAAGCTTTGATAAATTTACTTAAAAGCAAACTACAATGATATTTCAATAATATTAAAATTTTAAAATAACTGCGTGCGAGCATCTTCTTGGGGGCGTGGTCGTATGAACATCCACCCCTTTTTGTTTACCTTTTGCAGCAAGTCAATGACGGTGTCGATATCTCCATCCGTGCAAGCTTTCACCAGATATTCATCCAGAATCAACTGCGTATCCTGGCCCTCGGTCTTGCCGAACAATTCTAGAGGGTCTCTTTTACGAGACATTTGGAGTAATTTTTCGCTGCGGGGTTTTATAAAAACTCAGTTTACTTCAGAATGACTTCGCAACATTGTCAATGTCAGTATTTTTGTTTTGCTAAGAGAAAACAGACTGGTGCCCCGTACCTATTGCTATTGCGTATGGGTGCTGTGACGTTTGGGTATCAGATATTAAAAAAAAGGACGAAAAGAGCTAAAGAATTTCAGACCGACAGAGGGCGCCCTAACACCTGTCCCCAAAAGAACCCCCAAATCCCTCAAATTCACAGTTCAAATAACCTCATCCAGGAGTCTCTCAGATTTTGGTGAAATACTGAAAATGGTAGTTCGAACCTTCATTTGCCTAATTCTTTTCAATTGTTGTTTGTTAGCCGATTATATTTGTTCCTAATTGCCCCAAGAAAAAAAAAACCGAAATGTCCTTGTTTCCGTAACCGACTTGCTACCAGTTTTCATGAAGCAACCCTCCACGTTCAAAACAATGTAGGCCCAGATTTTAAGCCAGAATGTCTCAAGTCTCCACAACAGGCTGAAGCATTGAACAACCAAGTTGCAAACAAACCCCGTCATAATCACACAATAATTTTTAAATTGCATTATTTATAGAACAAAAGTGTGGAAAGGGCCCTTTGGCCAACTTATTTCACATCGAACGGTCGGATCCAAAAAATAACAATTCCTTCTCATTCAAAGATATGACTCAAACCATTCCAAATGGAAATTAGATTCTTGAGAACTCGCAAAGGTATGAGCTTTTAAGTGGGACATCGCATGAAAAAACATAATAAGTAAAACAATGGATAATCGCAGACCATGAAGCTGAAGATGTCACTTAATTGCCACCGTACACGCCCATCTGCCCTCGTGCATTATTGAGTAAAAGATAAATGGATAAATTAAAAACTTGAAAAGCAAAATAATCTCCGCAATGCCTCTATGCTTTATAAAAACCGTTGGGGTATTATTCGTTCCTTGTCCAACCAGTTTAAGCCAATTCAAAAACAGTAATTCAGGGGCGGATCCAGTGGGGCGTGGGGGCGCACGCCCCCTTTCTTCCAGCAAAAAAAAAAAGAGAAAAAGAAAAGAAAGACAAAAAAAGAAAGACAAAAAAAGGAGGGAGTAAGACTCAAAAAGAGAAGAAAAAAGAGGGGTAGGGGGAGACAAAATTAGCTACCTTTGATCACCCTGAAATGCATTGAAATGAATTGGTGCATTTTATTTCCACCCCCTTGGAAAATCCTGGATCCGCTCCTGTAATCACATGTAATGAAATAAGGCTAAATACATACATTGCTCATTACACTCCAATTATATTGATATTATATTGATATTTTATTGATATTCACTTCCATTCCTTGAATCGAGGCAACCGAGCACTGTATAGTCGGCCATACATTATTTTACAAAGCCTAGGCTAGCAATAACATTATACTACTGCTGAGTCAGTCGCAAGCACAGTGGTTGATACTAAAATAAATAATTATACTTTCAAAACACGGGAAGCCGCAGGGAATTTCGTCATGTAAAAAAAACGAAGCAATAATGCAAAGGATGGGCGATGCATTGCTTCATCTGTGGTGGGATTCGAACCGGACACCACCATCTTCACCATAAAGTAACAAACCAAAAGAGAGGAATATTTTAGTACTTCGCCACATTGTGGTTGGATTCGAACCGGACACCACCATCTTCAACATAAGGTAATAAACCAAAATAGAGGAAGATCCTAGTACTTCGCCACATTGTGGTGGGATTCGAACCAGACACCACCATCTTCAACATAAAGTAACAAACCAATAGAGAAAGATCCGACTTCGCCACACATGCAACCCAAACCATACCAATCCAGTATACCACAATTGTAAATAAGATTAAACAAGTAAAATAAAAACAATACAAAATTTACATGTTTTTGGAACAAATAAATAATAAATGAATAAATAATATAAAGGAAAGCGGCTTAACTCTGAATTGAAACTATGCTACAATTATTTTGCTAAAAGCAAGTAAATCAATTAATATACAAAAGTGGATATCATACATGATTGTCAATGATAAAGCAATGGGTCAAAGTTTAATAACTGCAATTTCATGCAAAGCAGACATAAAAGCCAAACATTCTACGAGGCGGAACATTATTAACAATTAACGCCTCAGAACTTAATTAATTAATTAATCAATTGATTAACTGTAAGAGTTTACCACTGCCATAACTTTTATTAATTTCCTTTAAAAGCCATGATGCGGATGACGGTAAAATTGCTATACTGAAGTTATTACCATTTACACTGGTCGGATATGAAATTTATGACCGAAAAAGTCAAACAATCCTATTTTGCAACAAAGTTTAATAAATTTATAAGACTTAAAGCTATGCATGATGAAAGTGCTGAATGAGGTAAGATTTGCGGTAGCACCATGTACAAGAGTCTCTTCTATAAGTATGTGGTTCTGAGAAGAACTGGTAGTGAACACTCAACGTTTCGAACAGTGTGCTCTGTTCGTCTTCAGGAAGGTGACCGTAGGTGACTGAAGACGAACAGAGCAAACTGTTCGGAACGCTGAGAATTCACCATCGGTTCTTCTCAGAACCACACACTCACAGAAGAGATTCTTGTACATGGTGCTAGCGCAAATCTTACCTTATTAATAAATACAAATAATAAACTGCTGCAAACTGCTCATCAGCCAAAATAATGGCCTGAAATATATAAAACGCTTGGAGTTGGGAGGGCCTGACGCGTTTCGATCCTAGCAGGATCTTTATCGAAGGCTAAGTGCCATAGCCTTCGATAAAGATCCTGCTAGGATCGAAACGCGTCAGGCCCTCCTAACTCCAAGCTTATTAGTAAACTTAAAACTTTCGATACGATGAAAAATTTGAGAATGAAGGAACAGTTTAATCTGCACCAGAGCCTGATAAATTATTATCATCAACACAAGGGTTTTATAGCAGAGGTTTCACTTTAAATTATAAAGTTTTTTATTGTACAATTATACTGCTGATACCAAATTGGATTCGTACATCCATTCATCAAAATGACCCGCTCGATCTGAAACCTGATGACCCGTGCACTCTGTTTCACGAGAGGGCGCTACTACCCCTTTACAATTGTTATTATTTGGCAGGTGGATGGGCGTGGCGACAGGCGGGTCAGAGGTCACTGTTGGGATGGAGAGAGGTGTGGTGCTGGTGCACGAATCTCCATCTTTGAAAAGAAGCACTTTATTTCCGTCTGGATCCGCCGTTTGCCAGCGTTTATCACTGATGGGTATGCAGACTCGCGGCAACATGGGGACCAGCCGGCCCATATCTTCTACCTTGAACTGCAAGATGGTGGAGTCAAGGAACTGCGGCTTGAACCCCGGAGGGAGTTTCTTGAGGGCCAGCTGTACCTCGAGATTCAGGCTCCTGCTGCAGAAGACGAGGAAGTAGCAGAAGTCATCCTTCTGGACGTGGGTGGGTCGCGACAGGAGCAAGGAGTAGAAGCTGATGCTATCCGTCCACATCTCATCGCTTACAAACAGCTGAAACCGCAGGCGATCCTTACCGAAGTGGACCTGCCTCACCGCCCAAAGAGCAGAGTCCAGCCTAGTCTGATGTGCATAGAAGTCCTGGTTGTTGGTTGGGTACGGGACATTGTTACTCCCAACCTTCCCTCGGTGGTGCAGCTCCCATGGTTCAGACCTCAGGTACTTCTGGGCTTCCAGAATCCTCTCCATTCCAAACTCCTCTTGGAGGAGGAGCACCACGCCGAGCGTTGGGACGAGAGCGGGCTTGTCGCGGTCCTGGCCTGGGGCTCCTCTAGCCCCGAGATCCCGAGGCGCGGACTCGCTGCGCTCCACGAAGTTGAAGAGTTTCAGCTTGGGCACGATGGATTCGATGAGCGGACGGAGTATCTTTCGCAAGGGGTGTGACTGACCGGGGTCAGTGATGAAATGAAGGGTCAAGGCGTATGGGTCTCTGGTCTCCTCGGTATCCTCTTCAACTGTGGCGGATGAAAACAAGAAAAGGAAAGAAATCAAAAATTGGAAACTAAAGCTTGGATTTAATGGCCGCAATCTATTCTCGAATACAGTCTTTTGGCAAAATCAAACCTGTGGTCGATTTTACCAAACCCATCGTAACTTACTATCAATCGTAGGACAAATGGCATTGCATTGATTGCAGTCCTATCTAGGACAGGTCCCCTACGATGGGTTATCCTTCGTAACTTGAGTTACGATCAATCTTAGGGCTTTGTGAAATCGACCTCAGGAGTAACTGCGAGCGGTTTTCAATACATTTTGTTCCTGTTTGTATTTTACACAATTATCAAAATATAGGCCTATACCACGAAGAAGGAGAACTTCTTATTAATAAAGGTTTTAACATCTACCGTTATATACGACAACTCAGGCAAAAATCGATATTGTATGTGTGCGCACAAGCAATGGTGTTAACTCTTAAGGCAAACATTCGATCTTTTTCACGTTGGTAACCCATCTTCAGAAAACCATGTGTAAACACAACCACGCCATTTGGGACGAGTTCACCAAACTCATCGTAACTTCAATCGTAGGGCTTATGATGCATTGCAACCCCATGAAGGATACGGTGGGTTATCCTTCGTAACTCAAATTACGATCAATCGTAGGGCTTCATGAAATGCGACCAGTGTACTCCAAACCAAAACTCTAACCGAAATTTCCCCACTTCAAAATCATTCAGTGAAACAGTGGGCGGCATGAACTGAACGCAGATGCCCCACCCACAGCTTCGGCGCCAATCGGCCACATCTCACGCCGTGAAAACAGTATCCCCATGGCAACAACGTGACGTCATTTACGTCACTCTGAAATCTTGCATTCATGCATCTGTGCAGTGCTCTTCTAAAGTACCTATTAAACACCCAAATCCTTATTGGTCATCTTTTGCATGGGTTGATCCGTCACGGTATGTTCCTCTCAAAGTTCGATCAACACACTACAGGATAATGATCAGAAATCCTCTTTAAGCCTAATGGTTAAAGTCCTTAAGTCTACAGTTACACGTTCATTCGTTACCGCTGTAATGAGGATTTCTGTTTGGCGATCAAAAAGGGACTAACTACTAGGTCTGCACTTAATGCTTTGAAATGTAGCTTATTTTCTCGTAATCCCCAAATCAACAGCATTAATGACATATCAGACGTCACAAGGACATGCGGATTCGAGTGCTTATTACATCGCTTTTAGAAGTATTGTATCTACGTTTAAGTTTATGCATACACTGTGTACATGTATGTATTGCCATAATTATGTTTGGGCAATACTTTGGAATGAAAGTTTCAAAAGTAATATTTCCAACTTGGGTTATTTTAATGAGATATGCGGCATAAACCCTTGTACTCATTCTATCAAGAATTTCTGTCACCAGATTATTGTCATCATCAGACAAATTTGTTAACAAATCAGTTGCGATGTGATTGTGAAACATCGTTGCAGCTCTCAGCTAATATGTAGACCAATTTGTTATGTTGATATATACATGCGGGGTAATGTGTGTTTCTTTAAAGGTAACATCATACGTTTGTAACACCTTCACCAAAACAGAAATGTTCGCAAATTTACCTATAACTTACAGGGTATGAGGATGGTGGTGGTAGAGACATAATTGAATTATACCGTTAATGTTCTTCTGCCTGAAATGATGTATTTAGAGTACAACCAAAGACCAGAAACAGTTTTGATCTCGGGGTGAAATCAAAACTCATGTTAATAGATTTGCAAAATACTGTGTGTGTTTTTACTGTTCTCAAAAAGTGGGCACCATATGGGACTGAAAATTTCACAGATGACTGATAATGTATCTTTCTTGGTATTTTGTCCATGAATCTGCATTTCTATGGCAAAAACCAAATTATGAAGTAATAGGCCTATATTTAACGCAGACATGAAGATAGACTAGCTGTACTTCTTAACTTAGTTTCTGCACATTGCGAAATCGTGTCAAAGTGGCTTTAAGGTTGCCCTTTTCGCGCCTTCCTTCTAACTATATTTCCCTCTTGCACGGTCCAAATCTTATCCCACGGTGCACCCACCCTTCGCCTCCCAACCCCTCCTCGCTCCATTCAACGAAGAGCTGAATAACAAAAGTAGGTCCCTGTTGCTTTTTTAACGTGTGTGATCCAATTAGTTTTTCCTCCCTTTCAGTCTTTTTTTTTAAGAATTGAGTGCAACGTGAAACTAACAATGATGCGTCTCAAAGGAAGGAACGGAAAAAGAGTATCCTTTGATGCGAAGTACCTCTAAGAATGTTCAATTATTCCATGGAGATGGTGTTTTGAAGCACCGGAGGAACACAGTGCATTGACGAAGGACGGAACTTGATTCAGCCAAAAAACTGGGTGCTTGTTTCTAAAAAGGTGAGCCTCGTCCACTTTCTAAACTAAGAAGGAGAGACTGTCGCATGTCAGCCGTAATAAAACTGGAGATGTATTGATCGAATTCACGCCCAGTTAGTGCCGTCACTTTGTCACAAAAAGAGCTTAGTTTCAAAAGGCTAAAAGTCTTTCTTTATCAAACCGGCTAAGAAGGGCCGCACTCGGTTTACCTACAAAGTAGCCGGAGGCCCCCTAAATCCTACAAAGATGACACCTGATGTATTGTGTGGTACAGACCGCTTAAAGGATCATTATTGATTGGGTATTGGCGTACAAGATTCCATATTCGCTCTGTTTGTTTTGAAATTTTACTTGGGCCACTCATCGTGTGATAGAAATGCAGTTTCAAAATTTTCAACACGATTTCTTTCAAATGTCTGAAATACTACGTATGGACTTAGTAGACCTGGGGTCGATTTCACGAAGCCCTACGATCGATCGTAACCCCAGTTACGAATGATAACCCATCGTAGGGGGCCTATCTCACGTAAGGCTGCAATGCATCAAAAGTGCTAAGATTGATAGTAAGTTGCAATGAGTTTGGTGAAGTCGACCCCACTCATTTTGGGTTAGGGAATAATCAGAAATTGAAAAGATACCCGACCCACACTTTGAACTATATTTTTGATGTTACTATCAATTTTCTTTTTAAGCCATTTCCAGGCAAACTAAGCAATTTGACTCCATGCAGCGGGATTCGAACCCGCGCCTTCTGGATTACAGTGCCGACGCACTACCAACTGAGCTATCCAGTTCTACGATGGCGGTGTCCCCAAAAGTTTGTATAAGTTGTTTGATTGTTAAAGCCATGAAACCACACACAATTATTGACTTCGTAAATAAAATAAAATGTTGAATAAATGACTTTAATTCGTACCGTTTGTGTTAACATTTCAACTACATGTAGTTCTATGATAAAACTTGTTTCTGCAATAGTTCCTCTGCAATATTGTGTGAACTTTCCCGCGTTTTTTTTCTTGTTCATTTACATATTACAGTATCACATACTAATTGGGCCAGCAGATGAAATCTGGTTAATGCAGGGTACCAACCAATGTGGCACGTGATGGATTATTCCCCCATGACTGGTTCCATGCTATAATTTATGCTGAGCACGATCGTGTTAAGCAGTAATCTCATTTCCACGCATCACCCTTAGGGGAGGTCTCAATTATAACATAATGCACTTTACGATTCCATGACACTTTGGAAACGCATAAAACACGACCCTGGTGAAAGCTAGAATGATTTTTGTTCACCGCCAAACGACATAATGACCACCCTTCACATATAACTGTTAAAGAAATCCTGTCATGTTTTTCGGAGAAATCCAAGAAAACGAGTTAAATGAAACTTTTTGGCAAAATAAAGAATGAAACAGCACCTGGTGTTTATGCCGAAAATGCACGTTTTGGCCTCGTGAAGTGCAGGACCCAGACATAAACATAAATAATACAGCATTACATGATTTTGTTTATGTCACATAATTGGACAGATTTGAGAGAAAATGCACGTTTTCAGCACCCACACGGGGTTCAAGATTTATGATTTTTCTAAAGGGTTCCTACCATTCAGGCGAATTGCGTGATAACTTCAACTTTTTTGTTAAAGGTATACGTGATTGGTAAAGGTCACAGAACAGCACTCACACTTTGTCTGGTCAAACATGTAGATGAAATGATAAACCTGTGAACATTTGAGCTCATTCGGATATCTGAGTCACGAGAAAATAGCGAAAACCCGACTTTTTCTTATAAAACGTAAAGAATGGTTTTGATCTTACCCAGAGATCAGAACTGTTTTCGGTCTTTGTTTGACTTATTTCTTGATAAATACACCATTTCAGGCGGAAATATCTTAACGGTATGTTTCTATCACCATCATCTTCATACCAATGTTATACGTAAATCTGTGAACATTTCTGTTTGGGTATATGTTACCAATCCTGTACTGTACCTTTAAAGGTAGTATCATACTTTGGTAAGAAACCAAATCAGAAATGTTCACAGATTTAAGTATAACTTACAGGGTATGAAGATGGTGGTTGTAGAAACATACCGATATAAATTTTCCACCCGAAATGGTGTATTTATCCAGAAATTAGTAAAGCAACGACCGGAAATCTTTTTGATCTTTTAAAAGATCAAAAATAAAAGAGAAAAGACTTAAGAAATACTGTGGCTGTTTTTCGCTGTTTTCTCAAAACGTGTGCACCGTATGGGACTGATATTTTCACAGATCACTGTTACTGTATCTGTCTTGATATTTCTGCCCATGAATCTGTATTTCTTTGATAAAAACCAAAGTATGACATTACGTGAAAGACGCACTTAACTTTTATCACATCGTAAAAGTCCACATAAATCTGAAATATTGGTGATGTACGTGCCCATGCAATATCTAAGAACACGGTTCATACATACTTTCGAACTTTTCAAGAGCAAATATAAGGCTATGATTTCTCATGCAATGAACAGTGATATTGTACCAGTAACACACTACAGATGAAAAAAAGCCTGTATAATAAACAAATCCTGTGAATATAGCGCACAGGCTAACAATTTGCTTAAAAGGTAATTTCATACTTTGGTTTCTGTCAAAGAAATGCAGATTCATGGGCACAAATATAAAGAAAGATACAGTAACAGTCATCTGTGAAATTTCCAATCCCATATGGTGCCCACTCTTTGAGGAAGCAGTGAAAACGCCCATTACATGGTAGGCCTATATAGGCCTATATTGGTATATATCTTTAATGTATTGGGTTTTGATATCACCCCGCGAAATCAAATTTTTGTTTCGGTCACTGGTTTTTACTCTTTTCTGGATAAATACAGCATTAAATATTGTGTGATATTTAGACTGGCACTCTGATTTTCTTTGGATTCTACTTTTTTTTGCACCGGAGAGCGACGGAGTATTTCACGAAGAAAAGTTTTTTTTGGCTTTAGATTATGTAGGTATAACATCAATAGTTATGACTTGGGGAAGAATACAACTTTGATCCACTGGTTCAAAAATTGGTGGTATTTTATGGAATATAACAGTCGGTTTCAACAATAATGCACTAGACAAACGGGTAGTGAGAATGAATGAAATGATTGATTATGAAGATGAGCTTTTGTGGGGTTAAATTCAATGTGTTATGTATTCAAAAGGAGGTTTAATTGAATCATAGAACTATTATGATTGATTATGATGAACTCACCGTTATTTCTTTCCCGCAAGAGTGCGAGTGCTGAGACCGGTGTCATGAAAAGTGGCTCCCCAGCACCGGCCCACGAGGAACGGCGCCGTCCTCTCTTGTTCAGCTTGGCGGTGATATCAGCTCTCTCTCCGGGCCCTGGTGGTGCTGTGTCGTGGGCAGGATGCGAGATGCAGATGGAGGACCGTCGAGATTGTCTGGCCTTCGACGCCTGGATGTTGATGCTACCCACCGCGGGGATCTTACCGCGCGAGCCCCGTCTCTTACGCCGCTCCATCAGGAGCCGTTCCGTGTCGATGCTGCTCTCGTCAGAATCTTCCAGAGTGAGGGTCGAAGGCCGGTGGGACTGGCTGCTGGCTGCGATCGCGCCGAGGGAAAGGAGTTCGGTCTTATCGGCCAAGGATGAGCGGCGACGGGATGATCTGCGCTCCTGCCCGGTGGGTCGAGGGGAACGGGCACGCTGAGGTCGGACAGAGGCCGACTGAGAATGTTCGTCGGTGTTGGGTTTCAGGAAGCGTGGGACCGGGGAACGGGACCTAGACCGGCCAGGCTTGCCCTGAACGGAAAGAGTCTTGTTATCAGAAGATGGCCGTGACTTTTGGGACGCATTTCTGGCACTACTTGCACTCCCTCCGGTAGCATCAGATGGCGGTCTAGATGGTGTGTCGTGCTTGTCGTGCCTGGGTCGTGGAGATCGGGAACGAGTCCTAGGGCCTGATGGCGCTTTGTTGGGCACCTGGTGGACTGCTGGCCGTAAAAGCATCTTAGATGCTGGAGATCTTGACCGTTCTTGGTGGGAGATACTAGTCACAAACATGGAGTAGGATGGTGACAGCCTCGGGGAAGGGGTTCGAGGCGGCGTCAGGCGAGGGGATTGCTGCGGTTGCGTCCCGGATAAAATCATCTCGATCTCATCTCTGGGAGACATTGACCTCTGTTGGACGAGCCTCGGGGACCTGGGTCGAGGCGACTGCGGCCTCGGAGACAGGGATCTCGGTGAGAGGCTAGAGGAGGAGGACCGCGGTGAGGCGACCTGGTGCTGCCGTCCATTGTCGCCACCAAGCGGGGTAGCATCCTGCAGCGATATGGTACGGAAGTGGGTGGAGGAACTGACGGGATTATCTCGCGGTGTCACCTCTCTGAAGGGAGACTTGGAGCGGGAGAAAGACGCCCGTCTGCCCGATGGTCCATGGTGATGTGATGGGGCCACACGAGGTATTGGGGCATGCCTATCTGATCTGCCGGCCGTGCCGGACAACTTAGCAGGATGATGATGCAAAGTCTCCATACCACTATCGGCAGACAATTGTTTCTCCACTGGTTTTCTGGCATGGCTGGACGTCGATTTTGAGTGGACGCTCTGGGAGTAATCTGCACCAGGGATGGGAAGCCCCGACACGGACCCACGACGATGCGACAGCAGCATCCTAGTGATCTGATCGGGAGTCGTAGAGGCCAGGGAGTGCCTGCGACGGTAGGCCGCCGTGTTTCGGCGAAGGGCCATCAGGGCGATACTGCTCACCTCCCCCTCGACGGAGTCCGAGGACGAGTCGTCGCTGGTGGAGACACAAACCAGCGGCATCTGGAGACACTTAACCTGCCGTGGTTTGATGTCAGCGGTGTTGATTGTCATTTCTGCTGGCGATGATTTAGACGGCAACGGAGAGGGCTGGTTTCTGCTAACGGTGTTGGTTGGGACAGCAAAGCGGATGCTTTGAGGGCTGCAACGGTCTGATTCCTCACTGCTGACCTCAGCAATCGCCGATATACTGGATCTGAACATGGACAGGCCCTCCGTTCCAAGATGGTGATGGGAAACAACCCCCTTATCACCGGTTTCGTTGAAGGTTTGGTCATCTGCAAGGCGCTCGTCGCTGGAACCAGTACCGTTTTGCAAAGGCTGTCCCAGCTCGTCGGAGGCGGTGTCTTGTTGTCTCTCGTTGGGTTTAGAGTCTTCCTCGATGGACAGGACACTGAAGATGTCGCCCAGAAAATCACAGGCGGGGTCCGAGTCCACTCCGCCTTCCTCGAACGCCGAGTCGCAGTCGCTGAATTTGGTGGCTGGCGCGCTCCCCGGCCGTCGAATCATGTCTTTACCGTCAGGTAGCTTCTTGTCTACCTGTGCCGAGCCGGTGATACCGAGTCCATCTCGGCACTGAGACGGTACAAGGACCTCTCGTAGATCAGGAGTGCTACTCGACAACATTGTCATCCCTTCTCGATAGGTACTCACCAGTGTCTCCTTGTACAAACGCAGCGACCTCGATGACTACTGAAAATAACAAGATCACTGGGTATAGGGCTTAACAACCGATGAAGTAGAACACACGGACAAAGACCGCGACCACTAAAAACCGCCCAACCGTGCGTGCTAAACTGGCTCCAGCATTTTCCCTCTGAAATCAGACTCTTGTTCTGACATGGAATTTGATCAATTATGACGGGAGAATTATTCTAAATTTAGACTAAGCACCGTCGCGATTGGTTCGTCGATGTCGCCAATACGTCACCGATGAAGGTCCAGTGGACTAGTTGAGAGTGCATGGAGGCGACCTCCATCGAGAGTGTAAGCGAGGTAGCACCAGCGCGGGGGGTGGGGGACTTCACCGTTTATCAGGGACGGAGCAGGGCCATCGATCGCATTTACAGTTATCTGCAGGAGTCAGGCCATCCATTGTGCTGCCCCACAATGGCCTTAATAGACCGCCCGATCGAACACCCACCGTAAGACTTTAAGCCCATCATGGAATCAATTCAAACGTTCTCGGTGGGGCAACTGGGCAATATGTTTAGTGCGTCCATGCATGTGTATTTTTCGACTGAAAATCAATGGAAAGTCGGTTTTACAGAGCTTGTATTTACAGGTCGCATCATAGGCCTACGCCAAACACAGAGGTTACAGGAAAGTATATGACATTTCACCCAAAATATGAACATAATTATGCTCTTTGAGCAACAAGACTAGACCCTTAATTCTTCCCCAAACACGCTTCTGTTTCTGTCAAAGTCCAAACTTCATTCCAACGCGATAAAACTATCATCTGTGTACCAGTCAAGTCACAATTTACAAAAGCAATTTGGTACTTTTTCTTTGCAACTTTACATCTGAATAAAAAGGAAAGAAAAACCGCCTAATAATCATAAAAGGAAGCAAAATAACAATCTATACGACATCTCGTGTTACTCATTCTCTTCGAATGGCTAAACGTGTATGTGCAACAGAAACTTTGACATTTACAATATTTTGAAAAGGAATAACTAAGTAGGCCTAAATGATGTAGAAAAGGTAATGTCAAATGCAGATTCATGTGTAAAAATATCAAGAAATATGCAATAACGGTCATCTGTGAAATATCCAGTCCCATCGGTGCCAACTTTGTGAGAAAATGATGAAAAACGCTCACTGTATTTTCAAATCTATTCACAGGAGTGAGATCAAAACTGTTTTGATGGTATTTGGCTTTACACTTTTCTGGAATTATACAGCATTTCAGGCAGAATGTTTCTACCACCGCCGTCTTTATACCCTGTAGTTATAGCCTATAGACAAATTCGTGAAGATTTCTGTTTTGATATGCTATTTACCAAAGTATGATAGTACCTTTAAAAGTTATATTCTTTACTTTTGGACTGTATTATTCACTAATTTACAGCGCGAAAGAGCACAGCATCTGAGTGGATCTGAGGAGCCGTAAAAAAGCTGGTTCGTTGAGGAAGACTTCCCGGACATTGGCTCAATGAAACAGCAGTCAAACTCTTGCTATTCTACCCCCATACAAAGAGAGCCGTCAACTAAATCGAACATGGCGCCAGAACTCGACCTACATTATTCATTCACCCACAGAAAGCCGTTTATAAAATAAGAGAAGACACTTTCCTTTTATTGGCTTAAGGGAACGATTTAAACTGATTGCTTCTTTATCCTACTAGCAAAAGAAAACATGTCTTTATACAAGACTTTTACATTTTTCGCTAGTTGAAAATGTGAGCGTTCAGTTTTGTTAGTCACATGTTAAATAACTTTCACGTTTTTTAATGTCTAAATTGAGTTGGTAAGCTCAAGGGATATCACACACAATTTATCCTTCGCCAAAAATGTCTTGCTGTTTTGTATTCCCTTTATTTCGTTCTGTCTTTTAAACAATATTTACAGGACTTGGAGGACAAATACATTGAAGGAGGAGCTTTTTACAATTGGACACTGGACGGGGGTTGAGACCTCGAAGGTCTCGGGTCTTTTGTGATGCCCACTTCTGATGGACAGGTAGTCGGCCTGGCCAGACCCCCAGCTACCCCAGGATGAAAAGCTTCAGGGTACAGGCATGTCTGTAATTACCACTAGTGTGTCAATAACGATGCAATTATTAGTCCTGTCTGACAATAGCAGTTCTTTGCACCAAGTGTAATTTATTTTACTATAATGCGTCTGTTATTCACGAATGATGTTGTTTGTGTTGAGGGTCTGGTCAATACTGCTCGTCCTGCCTTGAGGTAGGGCTGGAGGTAGGGCTATAGAGTCCGTATTCAGAAATGGAGGAGGTAGTTTTCAACTACCTTGTAGATTTAGTCTTCACTTCTGAAAGGTCCTCCGGGAGTCAAGTTAACGAGAGAGGATCAGAAGGCTATACTTAGGGACAGTGAAGTATTCAACTAGGGCTCGATTTCACCGGAAGCCCTACGATCGATCGTACTCGAGTTACGAGGGATAACCCATCGTATCCTTCGTAGGGCTACAATGCATCATAAGTCCTACGATTGATAGTAAGTTACGAAGAGTTTGATGAAATCCACCCCAGGTTTGATAATTGAGCTTCTGAAGGCTGGGGTTGAATTTATATTGACAGATGATTGGGGTAGCCTATTCCAAATTTGGGTGGTTTCAGGGAAGAAGGGTTGAAAGTATGGAGTTGATGTGTGATGCTAAACTTCAAGTTGCTTGTTGTGACGTTTCCTGGATCTGCTGAAACAAGAAAGTGACGAAATGTCTTAACTTCTGTCATACAACATCATCCTCAAATTGGACTGAATGAGATGAAAAGAAGCAAGCACAAAACAGGCAAAACAATATTCATCTAACTTTCACAAACAAAAGCAAATAACAATCAAGTTGTCTCCACAATCCCCTAAATCGTAAACAAAAGATGCATCAATGTAAGTGGCCTTTGTAACAAACTTTCGCATGTCTCCTGATGATGACTAGAGCAGGCTAGTCGAAACGTTGAGACCTTAATACGAGAAGTGCGAACGAAATAGAAGCGCGAAAGTATGAACGATTCTTACATGGTGTTTCCGCAAACCAATCCACATATAAGTTGTCACCACACAAAGCCTCAAAACTTACTTTTTGTATGCCTATGTAGGCCTACGTGACAGAACGATGCTTACAGAGGAGAACAAATTCATGGGCGGGGCTAAGTTGGATTAAGAGGGAGTCGATAGCAGTCACAATAGGTACAGCTAGCAGACAAGCGGCCGTCCAATTCAAGTTTTACAAGTCATTTATCACACATATACACTTGGGAATTCATTATTGTACATTTTTATTCAACACACAAACTGTCAAAAATGGAGGCTCAGGTAGTAAAGCACTGGGGCCAATTACAGAGCTGCTTAAGCAGACAAAACTTGCTTAAGCATGAGAATTCTTCCTTGATCAAACAGGATTGCCGACCATACTTATTTTCATGTGATGTTTACTGCTTTTGACTTGTATTCGGCCATTGTTTGCTGAGCATAGCATTCACAAGGAGTTTTGGCTGGCATACTGATTTTATTGACCAAGGTTGTTGGTGCTTAAGCAAATTTTGGTGCTTAAGCAGCTTTATGAAATTGGCCACTGGTCTGCATCTGGCATTCTACAGTTCTTGGGTTCAGGTCCCTGTTCGGTCAAATTTTCTTTGATTACACAAAAAAGGCTTATTTCTTTCTGCAGTCAATCTTTTAAAATGAACAAAGATATTTAACTAAGGATACTACCAACATAGGGCTTGATAGCTCAATTGGTAGAGCGCTGGTACTGTATTCCGTTGGTCACTGGTTCAAATCCTGCTCCAGTCAATTTGTCTATATTCGCGTTTCAATGACTTAAAAATCTTTGAAAAGGTTATGACTTTGGGAATAAGTCAAATATCAAATATCAAATCCTTGATTCAAGTTATGGGCTTCAGTCAGCCAAAATATAATATTTGTTACTCGTTTTTTAATTTAAAAATCCATTCAATATATCCAATGACAATAAATATTAAGACAAACTTCTATAAAAATATGTTTAAATGACTGCATGATGTACAAATATTTTCTGTGGATTGAATTTTCAACACTGCATGTT
The DNA here is from genome assembly GCA_963971285.1 of Astropecten irregularis. NCBI lineage: Eukaryota > Metazoa > Echinodermata > Asteroidea > Paxillosida > Astropectinidae > Astropecten > Astropecten irregularis. Next base: position 18,520,310 of record OZ020254.1, on the reverse strand, counting down.
TCAAAAGATAAATGTAATATACACTGTACAACTACACTGACACCACAAAGTCAGTTCTCCAAATCTTAAAAAACATGATGTGCACGTTGGTAGGATGTCAGAGATATATTTCTGAATTTTGATCAATATGAAATTTGCAAATTAAGTTTGCCCTTCACCAACATGAATGAGCACTGTATACTCACGTTTCACAGGTTTTTCACATAGTTCAATGGCTTTTTCACAGGTTTGTTTTTCTTCCATGACAAATCAAATACATCGATCCAGTAGGCCACGCCCACCATAGCAACGGCCAAGCAACGGCGCACACGCGCGCGCGTAATGTATCACGATCGCCCACACGCGTTGCACGCCTTCAACCCTAACCATCACCGAGAGTACTTCTCTCCATTGGACTCTGGTTTTGGAAAAGGTCACAAATGTACATTTCCTCTCTTACATGGCATCAAGAGTCAGAATTACAATGAAAATATAAACACCATCAATTTGTAGCAGAAAGATACTATACTTGTGAAGTTGTGTTGAACTTGCAGAGGACGGTATTTGTTTTTCCAGTTCGTAAACGTAAACACAGCTGTAATCAATACTGCGTATCGCTAGCATGATATCACCAAAATGGCTGCTGCAAATGGCGATCAGATTTTCGCGGATGTGATCGGTCAATGCAAAATAGGGCGGGGATTAATTGGTCTATCATGAACAGTCTTCAGCTGTTCTGTCACCTTTACCAATCCTGTGTTATGTATTAAATGGCTCTCATGAAACAACAAGCTCAAGAGGAAGAAGATAACATCGTCGTGGTTTGACAATTTGAGCAACTGGGTAGGCCTCAGCTAGACTACCACCTGGGTCCTGTCCTGAAGCCATCACCTCAAATCTCTGAGATCCTCAAGGTCCTGGTGCACTTCCCACTCAACCAGCCCACCGTCTCTTCAAGGGAGTCTACATCCTGAAGCGCCAACCTCAGGAGCCCCCATTTTTGCTGTGAAGTTTCTCCTTTTGGACTTCAGGTACTTGGTCTTGGTCATCTGAGAACTCTTGATCAACCTGACTCAGAGTGTTGGCTTCTGCTGATCAACCCAACTACCTTCCATGGAGTGAACTGGTCTAGGACTACTCCTCCAGGATCTCCCTCTCGATCATCCTGTCCCCGTCCAGGTCATCTGAGAACTCTTGATCAACCTGACTCAGAGTGTTGGCTTCTGCTGATCAACCCGACTACCTTCCCTGGAGTGGATTGGTCTGGTACTACTCCTCCAGGATCTCTCCCTCAATCATCCTGTCCCCATCCAGGTCGCCGGCTGAGGTCAGTCTCTGGAAGCTGGATCGTCCGGCTTCTGTCTCATCGGACATTCCCGTCATGTCAAAGCGGAGGTTGCCCTCGATGCGGCGCATGCTCCGGTTCTGAGCTCTCCTGTCGAGAAAAAAGGCAAAATATTCAGCATTATCACATCATGCTGGCCAGATTCAGCCTTGCAGGGGTGGATTTCACCAAACTCATCAATCGTAGGACTTGTGATGCATTGAAGCGCTATGTGGGAGAGGCCCCCTATAATCGGTTATCCTTCGTAACTCGAGTTACGATCAACCGTAGGGCTTCGTGAAATCGACCCATGGTCATCAAGCAATCACCTCTGGGTTTTTTACAATGCACCCAGCCCTAATCATCAAAGAACCTTCATGCCTACTCCCACCTTGTATCTAAAAAGCCTCTCTGATCGGGACCTGAAAATCAAAATATCTCGTACCTGTCAAAATTCTTGGCAAGATTCCGAAGCTTTGCTGCGGTCATAATGTCATCGCTCTCATCACTCTTCTGACTTGTTGGTCCCTCAGAAGTCGTTGTTGTGTCTGGTGATAAAAAAACAAGAAAAGAAAAGATAATCAGCATAAATTATTTTCTGAAATTTGATATTCGCCATCTTATGGCTTTGCTTCGTAGCACAGCTTTCCAATTTTCTTCAGAAGATGTTACCTTCAACTTCAAAAGAAATTTTCTTGGGGGTGAGTATGTTCTCAATAAACTTTATGATGCTGTTGAGTTTTGCAGGGCTTCTCCTGAGAATATATTTATTTCCTTCAGTACGAACCTCGTTAGGTGGGTTTGCTTGAGACCCCCGAAAATTTGTACTGAATAAATAATAAATAAATAAATAATTACATTTATTACGCGCCTTTTCTTAAAGTTACAAAGCGCGGGCTACAACGTAATCGGATTGCTGGTATTCATCGGCGCCGATCGGCTGCCAGCAATACCGGCAATCCATTATGATTACGGAGCCTGAGATCTAAAGTGTTTGGTTTTATGGAGGGAGGAAAACCGGAGAACCCGGAGAAAAAACCCTCGTAGCATAGGAGGAACCAACGCACAACTCTACTCACATATGACCCAAGCCGGGATTGAACCTGGGCCACATTGGTGAGAGGCGAGTGCCTAAAGCACTTGCCACCTTTGCCACCATAGTAAGTAAGTTTCCATACGGAGAAATGGCTTTAAGGGAAATAAATAAGCTATTAGTATGTTTTGCCTGATCAACAATTCTCCACTTAGGCAGAACATACTTATAACTTATTCATTTCCCTTAAAGCCACTAACAGGGACATAGCGGCCAGCCAAGCAAGTGCAGTGATTATTAGCACGGGCAGCCTTGCTTAGCATGTTTTTTTTTTAAGGAAAAGTATCTGAAATACTTGAATCAAAAGTACAAAACATGAAAATGAAGTTAATCAACTTTCTTGAAGGAAAACTTCAATTCAATGAGATTCCAAGTGTTTAAAGACATTCAGTTTATTCAATAACAAATTACATTTATATAGCATTTTACATTTATATTATACTGTGTTTTTAAGCGCGAATTTTCCCTGGTCATTGGGATACATTTACATTCCTGAAACCATCTCAACTCCCTGGGGAGTATACAGCCCCGGCTGCTGTAAAGCACACAGAGGCTAATCAAGCGCACAAAGTCATCTCTACCCTCACAGGTACCCATTTATACAGCCTCTGGGTGAAGAGGAGCAATATGTGACAAAGCGTCTTGCCCAAGGATGCAAGCACCACTAGCCCATGGCTGGACTCGAACCCACAATCTGTAGATTGACCACTAGACCTTGAGTATGACACGCCAGGGCCAATTTCATAGAGCTGCTTAAGCACAAAATTTGCTTAAGTGTGATATGTATTCCTTGATCAAACAGGAATACCAACCAAATTGTTCATGTGATGTTTACTGCTTTTGACTTGTATTCTGCCATTGTTTGGACTCAATGGGCTGGCATACTGATTTTATATTACCAAGATTTTTGGTACTTATTTTGGTGGTTAAGCAGGTCTATAAAATTGGCCCCTGGCCATTAAGCCAAGGCACCCCACAAAAATGATTCCACACAATGTTAAACTGCAGTTTCAAGTTTCATGAAATTAGTCATCATAAAATGATTATTTAACTAATGATATTGCTGAGTATTACAAGGCCACAAATTCCTGTAGGCGGTTTCTTCTACAAGTGGACAAATATGAAGCAATTTCAGATCAGCAAATCAGAACCAATTTAGGGAGCAACACATCTTTAATTTTGCCTGCAAAAAGGCATTCCGCGGAAGAAAAAACATGGTAGGTTGATAACTCAAACCTCCCAAGGGAAAATACAGTTGGTCATAAAATTGAGAAACATTTGTCAGACAAAGGGTCTCCAAAAAGAAACAGAATGAGTGTAAAAGCCATTTAATGACCCTACCTCAGGGGCACTGGCACTTTTATCATCAAATTGGTCTGAAAGCCTGGGGATAGGAGTGCGGCAGCACAATGCATTTCTAGATGTTAGTTTAATACTCAGGCCTCATAAATGAGTGGAAAGTTGTTTGGCGACATTTACGGCCAGTCTACCAAATTCAGTCCATCTTTTGTCATTTTCATTCCGCTGTCCCAAATGATCCACCCCAGGCTTCAAGATATGAAAAGAGACGCATCCATCGAAACTTAAATTGCAGACTGTCGGCCATGATGACACCATATTTAGTTTGGATTGACTGTTCAATCCTATGCATGCTGTGATATCAGGATGTAAATAGAGTCTTTCTCAAGGATCCGTTAGTTGCACTCCCTCTGGAGAGAGTCTGGAAGTGAAGTGACAACATGGTCCTGAACCCAGGGGCCAATTTGCTTAGCACACAAATTTGCTAACCAAGAAATATCTGCCTCAAAGGGTATGTACAACATTGGTAACAAATCAAAACAGAAATGTTTACAGATTTTAGTATAACTTACAGGGTATAAAGGTAGTGATGGTAGAAACATACTGTGACAATTTTTCTTCTGCCTGAAATACTGTATTTATCCAGAAAAGAATAAACCAAACACCAAAACATTTATTTTGACAAGATAAACAAATGAGACAGCTATTCCCACACAATTTGGAGTAACAATTGCAACGGTTTTTCATCGTTTTCTACTATTATTTAATGATCAACTGAGCTGAAAATTTCACAGATTTGTTTTTATTTCCATGTTTCCAAATGTCCATGTGTCGTGCATCACTTGTGATTGTTCTTTGACCATGAATATCAAATGAAGTTTTTAATGCTTTGTTTTATTGAGCTTAAAGGCACCTTTCATAACATGCTCCAAGTTCTTCTTCTTCTTTCGTGTCCACTATTTAGTCCACGAACAGTTACAGACCTGGGCTAGATATGGTTCAACCATAGTTCAACAGATTGTTGTTCTTTTGCATTAAACTCTACCAAGTCTGATATGCTATTCCACGAGAATGCACTACATTCCCCAAACTCTGCTGACGTCAGCGACAACCCAACTCTCCTATTTCTGGCATACTCTGGGTTTTTGAGATCTCAATTTGTGTACAGCAGCTTGCCATGTCTTCCTGAGGGCCAGCCGGTGCTTAGCCTGCATGAAGGTCAAGAAGACAGTACCATACATCACCTGGACAAGAATGCCTAGAAAGGACCCGGTCAAAACGCTGACCCCAACTCTGCTATCAATTCCCTCCACAAAGACCGTGCCGTTTAAGCCGAGGAGAAACGGGAATATGACAAGGCAATACGAAGTCAGGAAAACGACATACTTCATGGTTATCCGCGTGCCCCTCCCTAAGATTCTGACGGCTTTGTCTTGAGGACGTGGCATCTTGCTCAAGTCCGACTGAATCCGACGCCGCTGAGCTTTGGCAATTTGTAGGAGTCTGGTGATCAACCCAGTTATGGTGACAATACCGAGTGTCAGAGAGCAAGTGATCCAGATGACAAAAGTCTTGTACAGGGGACTCTTCCTCACCAAGTCAAAGATGAAAGCACTGTCTGTAATGTCGCCCAGGCCGTTGGTCAAACAACACCATGATATGATGACGTACAACAGAGTCAGGAAGACGGACGCAAGCCAGCTGATTCCGATGATGATGCCGCAAACCTTCCCCGTCATCACATTCAGATACCTCAACGGATGAGCTACCTTCAGAAGCCGATCCGCAGCGACGACCACCAAACAGAAGACGTAAGATTCGATGATGAACATCAAGCTGGCTAAGATGCCCGTCTGGAGGCTCTCGGCATAAGACAAGGACAACGATGACGAACTAAGTGCTATCACCATCATGATCATGCAGCAAGCATTCCCGGTCAAGACACACGAGCAAAGATTCGCCAGGAAATAGTTGGATGCCGAATGCAAGGTCCTGTTGAAGATGACAGACAGGACAATGTACAGGTGGATCGACAGACTGACTGAGCTCACGGGTAAGCTCCATGTTACAAACCCTCGAGTCAACGGGTTTGAGAGAGGGTGATGAGAGGATTCATTTGAAGGTGATCCGTCAGAGAACTCCATCCTTCACGTCACGTTTGTCTAGGATTCTCTGATGGCTGTGAGGTCACTGTTGTGGCTTCCACTACTGTCGCTTTGAGCTCTGATAACAGCAATGCTTTTCAGAGCAATTATGAACAAGTTCCTACGTCTTTCAGCAATTTTGCTGTGGTGAGAAGAAGCCAGCACAGACTGAAGAGCGGACATCAAGATACTGTCTATACTTCACAAATGCTTTACAATGAAAGCAAAAGCAGCAGTCCTCTCCTTTGACAGTGACAAATGGCTTTTGGTGTCTCTTCCTACGAAGGTAATCAAATCCTACCATGATGGATGACGCCAGAAGCTGAACGAACAAGTATAACTAAATGTCGTTCTGTTATTAAGTAACTGATTGCAAAAGGGGCGGACAGGTTTTTGTTTAATTTGGCTTGTGCAGTAGCAAAAGCAATCTGTAAAAGGAAATAAGCACTGTACGTTGACAGTTTGAAGACAAGGTACAAATATTCGCCTGATGCGGCATAAATAAGGAGGAGGGGGGAGGGGGGAGGGGGGTCATGTGTCCTCCACTGTATGTACTTGCCCCCATTGTCATACTGACGTACACTTCATAGTATCCAGTGTCCCCTATGAAAAAATGGTACATCTCTGTGTGGTGTGCAGTTTCAGAAATTTGACCCTAGTAACGCCACTGTTTTTGTTTTCAGTCATTGAATTGTGAACATAGAAAAAAATTGACTGCAGTGAGATTCAAACCAGTGACCGCCGCAATACGGTACCGGTGCTCTACCAACTGAGCTACATGTATATCAAGCCCTATGTTGGGGGTGTCCCTAATAGTCAATCATCTTTGTTCATTTGGCAGTCAGAAGCCATGAAACCACTCACATACCACTATATCCCAAGGATCATTGAAGATACGCGCATCATTAGCAACACTGCAACTTCAGAAACGGTACATGAGGGATCACTCAAAGAGGATACAACTTTTAAGTATAGTAAAAAAGAAATATTTCTGAATGTTGTTGACTACTTAAAAATAAGATAAAAATGAAAAAATTCTAAGATTGAGTGAATTTAGTCCAACACAATGCATGCCATGAGGGTCTTTTAAAAAAATTCCCTCCAAAAAAGAGGCCAACAAATTCAGCATTTTTTTAAAAAACCTGATCACGAAAGTAATAAAGTGTCTGCTACACGCTGTCACTCTTGTTAAAAACAAAACAAACAAAGAGTGACGATGTGCATTTATTGCCAATAATTGTCACTAATTATTTGCTGCTCTGAGCCGCGAAACACAGCCTTGGCAGGGTAGACAGTTATATAGATGGGTTGTTATTAAGGCAAGGCAATTTAACTTGTCATCAGGGGCCAATTAAGAGCTGCTTAAGCATGGAATTTGCTTAAAAGCATGAAAAGTCTTCCTTGATCAAACAGGATTGCCAACCAAATGTTCAATGTATTGATTACTGCTTTTGACTTGTATTCAGCTATTGTTTGCTGAGTATAACATTCACAAGGAGTTTTGACTGGCATACTAATTTTTACTAGTATATTGTGGTCAATCGACATATTGTGGGTTCAAATCTAGCCATGGGTTAGTGGTGCTTGCATCCTTGGGCAAGACGCTTTGTCACATATTGCTCCTCTTCACCCAGGTGTAAATGGGTACCTGCGAGGGTAGAGATGGCTTTTTGGTTTGATTAACCTCTGTGCGCTTTACAGCAGCCTGGGCTGTATGCTCCCCAGGGAGTTGAGATGGTTTCAGGAATGTTAATTATTGCCCAATGACCAGGAATAATAAAAAATTTGTAATGCACAGTAGAGCATATTCATATAGTAGCTGCACAATATAAATGTCTTATATTATCATTATTATTAGATACATATAACTAAGAATAAGAGAATGATTTACATCAAGCAAAAAATGTAATTACAAGCTAACAATTAATATAACTGATTCAAATTGGCAGTGGTGGACAAGCAGGTATTAAGAGAGAGTATAGTAAGGTCAATGTGACAGATACAATTAGCGTTTCTGCATATTAACTCCAGTCCACTGAGTTCCTCATTATGAGCTGTAATTCAGGAACTGGACGTATTTCCATTATCGGCTGTTATCAATCTAAACTAAGACTGACAACTGGACAAACGGACTTAGCAACTACAGAATACATCAGTTAGCCTCAATGCAGTTTTCCTTGGGCTGTTTGTTTCGCTGCGGATATTGGTCGCCATTATTTGATCCTGCAAATCCACGTCGTAGGTAGGATACGCTAAAATGAGATCCGGAGCAGCTTTTGAGCGCCAGACAACTAATCGCCAAACAGTTTAAGAGTGGACTTGCTTTTTAGCAGAGTCTGCTTTAGGAATCCATTTGGATCAGGAAGAGAGGTGACAATGTTCTCAACAGGGACGAGGGGGCCTACAATTAGTTACATAACATCTTTGACGGTCTCATTACCATGCCCTCTACGGCAGTCTCCAACGTCAATAAAAGGACAGTGTGCAGTGGTATGAGTCGCCAGTCTGATGAAACTAATAGCTTATCAGTGAAACGTCACTAAATAGTGAGTACTTACAATTTTCCACCTTTACACTGGATTTGACATGAATCTCCAAAAATATCTGTCAATCTACAATCCAGATGAATCTGTTGAAAGGTTCCGCTTTAGCTTTCTCCGGGTATAAACTGCAACAGATTCTGCAAAAAACAATCATTTTGTTGCTGGATGTTCAATGTTGTTTCCTTTGAGAGCTGATTGACCTCCAGCGGACCTAGACCTCTACACGACCAATCCTGCCACTGTGAGGTGGTTAGAGATCTTGTCAGGATTCAATCTATCTGTCACTTCATCTCGCTCTCCCGAATCAACCCAGGCTTCAATGAATCTAAAAAGACACATTCATCGCATCATTTTGTTGCTGGATGTTCAAGGTTGTTTCATTTGAGAGCAGATTGACCTCCAGCAGACCCAGACCTCTACAGGCCCAATCCTGCCACTGTGAGGTGGTTAGAGATCTTGTCGGATTCTAGCTGTCGCTTCAATCTGCTGTCCTGAATCATCCCAGGTTTCGATGGATGAAAAGAGATGCATCCATCGCATTAGTTTGTTGCTGGATATTCAATGTTGCTTCCTTTGAGAGGAGATTGTAACGCTAGTCTGGATGGACTAGAGTGGAGAGCTCCTTGATGACTGTGCACGTGATCCTGCTTAGCATTGGATAACATCTTGGACTAATCGTTCTCATGTTGGGAAGCTGATGAAGAATCAACGATACCTGACTTGGTAAGTGGGATTGGTAGGTCTACACCCTGCTTCATGTAACCTTCGCCTGGAGGTCTCGTGATCATCACTTCTGAATAAGTGAATCACATCTTAGCAAAACCTAGTACAGGCTGCCAGTTTACCATTACCAGATTGATCATGACAGACTGCATGGTCAACAAGCTACCAGTTTGATGATGGATTCCACTGAATTCTCCTGACAGAACTCTGAGGAACAGAACCTCAAGACTGAATGAACTAAAATCCAGATCTTGGAAAGACTGTATAACTGTGTCTCACCAACATCCTCCGACTGGAGAAGAAATTGCAACACCACCACAGTAAAACATTTTCGGAAGGGATGACTAAACTTACTAACGACGGAAACACTTGTTTCATTTCCGCATTTTTGGAGAAACAAATTCGTTCTTCTGTATACATACATGTATGTAATCACTTGTGAGATAAGATATCACATAGGTATTGTAATTTGTAGATTAAAGGGCATGTACAATGTTGGTAAAGGTGACAGGACAGCACTCTAATCCAGCATATACAAGAAATAACAAGCCTGTGAAAATTTGAGCTCAAGCGGACATCTGAGCACGAGAAAATAGCGAAAACCCGACTCAATTTTTCTTATAAAACATAAAGGAGGATTATATATTGATCTTGCTAAAATCAAAAGTATTTTTGGTGTTTGGTTCTACTCTTTCTGGATAAATACAGCATTTCAAGCGGAGATATTTTAACGATATGTTTCTACCAGCACCATCATCATACCCTGAAAGTTTTAGGTAAATCTGTGAACATTTTTGTTTTGGTTTGTTACAAATATTGTACGTGCCATTTAAGATATGGCAATAAATGGGAGTAATTTTCAGGATTTGTTATCGACTGATGAGGCTAGTATATTAGCACCAACTCTCTACTCTACGGTGTTAACGATCACGATTGTGACATGTATTTGTCCAGTTTACCTATGGGTTATTACCTCTGTGGCCGTCAGTCGCAGACTTCATAACCCATCCAACTATTTTCTGGTGAGTTTGTTAGTTACTGAGTTGCTTTTCATTCTGTCTTTCCTAGCTTTCTTTCTCACTAGTTCCGTCGTTCTCCCTAAGGGTTGTTTGTTGTTAGTAATCAGCGCCGAGCTGATGGGCTTTAACGGTTATTTTGTAAATTCGGCCATTTTGGCAGCAGACAGATACTTTAAGATTGCCAAGCCGATGCAGTACGTGCGTCTGATGACGGACAAGCTATGCGCCGGGATTATTGTGGCTGCTTGGGGCGCGCTGATCATTATCCATCTCAGCTTCTTCGTATTGGGTCTTTATCATCTTGACGATTACACTTCTTATGAGGATGTTCTGACTACGGATTCCGCTATCCTTGTTCCAACCATTATCACGATGGATATTAGCTCGGTATTTCCTTTACCCACAATCGTAGCATTTGTGATTGGCCTGTATATCATTGCCAAAAAGCAGCAGCGTAAGATCGACGCCGAAAGAGCAAATCTTGGCGACATCGGAGTAGATGACCCAGACAGAGCCGTTCCGTTGAGACGTCGCGCCCCCTCTAAGGCAGCATGGTACATCACCGTGTACTTTACAATGATCGTCATTGCCTGGGTGCCTTGTGTCATCCTTTTAAATCTTTCCATTTTCAAGGCGGTGGGCATGGAACGAATACTGATGCCGATGCTGATTCTGGGCACCATATCAATTTTCCAAATGATTGTGGGAGTGTTGTTTCTGACGTACGTGCAAAGCGATCACAGACTTATCCTCAGGAATGCTTTGAAAACGATCCGGAACAAACTTAGGCGCCAATGATCATAAGATGTGATACAAGATACATAAGTTACGCTCACGCTTAATCAATAGAGTAAACAATAGTGCTCCGCAATTGCGCTTAAAATAGCACGGATCTCAGACAAACATTATAGATACTTTATCAAAGAGACAAACAGTCTAACTTACTCTGTGCTTGAGTAGAGTTATTTAAGATTCTGCTGTCCTCAACTTTCTCTGCGATCTTCTGCCTCAGTAGAGGGGCAACTTGCTGGATAAGGAGGTAGCTTGCAACGTCTTAGCCACCAAACATTAAGGAAGATCTACGTCAATTGTTATTTTAATTACAACTATATCAAATGCCAATTAGATCTTGTGCTTTGCATAAGGCCAAAAAAAAAATGGTTGTGTTGCCCTCAAGTGGAAAAATTAAAATTTTGGGTCGGTCGGTCGATTTTTTTTTATTTTATTTTTTGGCAGACTTTCAAACATTTAAGAATAAATACAGGATGTATGGTCACCAGGGCTTATAAATCAACGGTCTTGGGTCGTTTTGAGGAGACACGCTTTTTTACTGCTAAATCTTACATTTTCTGTCAAAAATTGTGAGTTTTTATACTTTAGGACTCAGAGAAAAAAAAAAAAAAATCCCAACCCAAAGTTTTGGCATTTTACGGTCGGTCGCTGAGGGCAACACAACAATTTTTTTTTTTAGGCCTAATGTGTAGGTAACATTTATGTGCTAATCATAAGGGCTGCTCCAAGAGGTTGTACAAAATTGAGGCTACCAACAAAAATGGCCGACCCATATGGTGTATACATCATTCCAGTATATTTTGGAATAAATGAATAACTGCAATACCCTACATGTACCAGCCTCCTTCTTACCAACTGGGGCCAATTTCATAGAGCTGCTTAGCACAAACATTTGCTAAGCATGACATTTCTGTCTTAGTAAAAACAGGATTTCAAATTTCAAATGTCCGTGTGTTGTGTATCACTTGCAATTTCTTTGGCTGTTGTTCGCTGCCCATGAATATCATATGTTTTGGGCAAGCTATTTTTGTGCTAAGCAATTTTTGTGTGCTAAGCAGCTCTATAAAATTGGCCCTAGAGAGCTATCTAGCCCTATGTTGGGAGATGTCCCTACTAGTCAGTTATCTTTGTTCGTTTGGCAATCAGAAGCCATGAAACCACTCACATAATGCTATATCCCAAGGATCATTTTTTTGATATGCACAGCAATGCTGCAACCTGAGAACAGTACATGGGGTATCCATCAGAGGATGCTGCTTTTTTTATAGCTCAGTTGGTAGTGCACCGGTACAGTATTCTGGAGATTGTCAGTTCGAATCCCGCTCCAGTCAATTTTTCTTTGTTCACTTTTCAATGGCTTTAAATTCAGTCAGTTTCTCTTGTGGTTATTTGATGATTGTAATAGATTGAATAGATTTTCAATTTATATGTAAACATTTCATACTATTATACAAATTTTGAAATTTTGTGAATTAGCTTTTATCAAACAGTTTTTGTGTGTTAGATTAGTGAATAAGAATGCAACCACTTTCAAAATGTACAAATATTTAGCAAAATATTTTGCCAATTGAAATATACGGAAAATTTACTTTTCTGTTGTCTGATTACACTGATCATAATTATGTCATTACATTTCATAACTTTGTGTGATTATATGGGTGAAGTTTTGTAAAGAAAAAAATGAATGTTAATCAGAAGAAAACAATCGAAAAGTGTTTTATGACCGCAAATGATTTGAATTTCGATAATTTCAATCTAATGAGATGGACTTTTCTAGAATTTAGTTTATTCTAAATAAATCAAGTACTAAAAGAGATCATCTTATCCATTTATGTGTATCTTTACTTGCATGTTCTTGTCCCATTGTCATTTAGCCAATGAAAAAGATCCAGCTAAGATTGAAACGTCAGGCCCTCTTAACTCCAAGCATTTTATGCACTCTGGGCTGGATTTCACCAAACACTAAGATTAATCTTAAGATGAGTTGTCAGTATCACAATAGTGATTTGTATTGTGATATCACACTTTGCTTTAGATTAATTTAGACTTAAGATTAATCTTAGTACTTCATGCCCAGGGGCCAATTTCATAGAGCTGCTTAAGCACCAACATTTACCTAAGCACCAAAATCCTTGGTAAATAAAATCAGTATGCCAGCCAAAACTCCTTGTGAATGTTATGCTCAGGAAACAATTGCTGAATACAAGTCAAAAGCAGTCAACATCACATGAAAATTTGATTGGTAATCCTGTTTGATCAAGGAAGACATTTCATGCTTAAGCAAATTTTTGTGCTTAAGCAGCTCTATGAAATTGGCCAAGGTAATTTTTTGGCTGATGAGCAGTTTACAGCTAGTTTATTACTTGTATTCACCAATAGAGAGAGATTTGAGTGTGCTTAGTCAATTCTGTGCCAAGGATACGGGAGAGGCGCATGATGGCCACCTTGCTTCCTTCGCTGCAGTGAGCTAGTGACTCGGCAAACATTCGATGTCGTAGTTTCTCGTTGGCCAGAGGAGAAATGGCGTCCACGGCCTCGGTGAACTCCTTCTGGTTCATTAAGCCGAGTTCCTTACCCGGCCGTTGCAGTAACTTGCTCTCAATCTGAGGATATCAACACATACAAGTTCAAAAGTAAACATTGTCTATAGAGGGCGCTCTACATAGCAACCAGTTTAACAGTGTTATTATCATTGTTCGTTTGGCAAAGCAGTATCTGTGTGGTTTCATGGTTTCTGACTGCCAAACAAAAAAAGATGATTGACTATTAGGGACGCCACCAACGTTTGGCTGGATGGCTCAGTTGGTAAGAGCGCCTGTACAGTGTCCAGGAAGTCGCCGGTTTGAATCCCGCTCCAGTCAATTTTTCTTTGTTCACCTTTCAATTCGGTCAGTTTCCTTTGTGGTTATTTGATGATAAAAAAAAAAGAATCATAAAGCTTTTTGACATGGACCCCGTCTCCGCTGATGTTCTTTAAAGAACTTACATCTTGGAACCTAGGTTCTCTGTATTTGAGGATGATGTACATCAGATATTCGCACACCAAGGCCTTAGACACCTTGTTTTCACTGAAGGACGTGTAGCCAAGATGCAACTGGTCAATATCATCTTCCTAGAAGTGGAAAAACAAAACCCCAGAATCATCATTACAGCACCAAACCCTGTCTATTTTGGGGTTTCTTAGTTATTAGCACCAAACCAGGGGCCAATTTCATGGAGCTGCTAAGCACCAACAAATTGATTAGCACAAAAATGTCTTGCCCAATAAAACAAACCACCATTAAAAATTCCATTTGATATTCATGGTCAGTGAACAACAGCCAAAGAACAATCACAAGCGATACACAATACATGGAATTTTGGTTGTTAATCCTGTTTTTATTAACACAGAAATGTCATGCTTAGCAAATTGTTGTGCTAAGCAGGGCCATGAAATTGGCCCCAGTTTACCATTTAACAAGCTATCATTGAATTACATGAGCAGCAACTTTTAATGGAAACAAACCGCAATGGTGTATCTGTTTTACACAAGGGAGTGAAAATGTAGCTGTACTCTGTTTCAGGGGGATTGTCTCAGTGGAAACACAACGTGGTGCTCATGAATACGAACCCCACCAGAAGGTGTGGTATGGGCGTGGCATGGGTGAAATAGGTGTAGCAGGGGTGTGGCAGGACATGGCAACAGTGTGGTACAGATGTGTTCAGGGTGTGGTGCGGGCGTGGTAGGCAAGTTAGGGCGGGGCTTACATTCAGGAACGGGTAGATTGCAGTAGCGAAAGCCTTGAAGTCCTCCACATATTGCCAATCCACACGATCAATCAGATCACTGATGACCAGTAAGTATCGGAAGACGGCTGCATCCAAATTACCCATGAGAATCTGGGCAAAGATCTGGATCGCCTGCCAGGAAAAGGAATCAATCAATTCGCCGTCAATCAATCAATAAATATTGGGAAAAATTGATTATCTGATCAATAAATTTACCACATTGACTAATATACATATCAGCCAATTATTAATTATTAATTAATTAATCAATCAAATACTCATCAATTAATAAATATCAAACAAAGTCATTGACAAATTGACTGTGAGCGGGATTCGAACCAGCGACCTCTGGAATACCTTACCAACACTCATACCAACTGAGCTATCAAGCCCTATATTGGTGGCATCCCTGATATTTAAAAGTGGATTATCTTTGTTTGTTTGGCAGTCAGAAGCCACGAAACCACTCACATGCAAGAACAGTGAACACCACTTTAACGAACTGATGCTGAACATTGTTCACTATAACAAACAACCTCTATAACGAACAATTTCTGTGCATCCCAGCGTGTTCATTATACTAACGTTCCACTATATAGTACGATACGCGCAGCATTAGCAATGCTGCAACCTGAAAAGCAGTACATGGGGGATCACTCAAAGAGGATGCGGCTTTTTAAACAATAATGAAATATGCAAATTAGGCTTGCCCTTCACCGCCGTGTACTCAGTGCTTGTGAGTGCACGTGAAAAATTCACATGCTGGCTCAGGTGGGATTCAAACCCACGACCTCCTGCACACTAAAATCATTTAATATTCATGAATAATGAAATATCAAACTTAACACATTACATAAACATTTGCCATTCAACAAATAACTATTAAACACACTAAAGACTTGAAATTTACAGAAGAGTTTAAGGCATCGATGTAACATGATTCATTTAGTTCTGGTTTTTACCTTATTCAGGACGGAGTTCTCAACGAGTGAGGTGATGAAGTCATGGACGCACAGATACATGACATCTTTCAGGATGTAACGCTCCGCCATGAAGTCATAGAAACCACTCTATTTCCAGAACGATAAGATGAACATCAAATTTCAAACAAGATGTATAAAGAATTGTACCTTTAATAAAATTAACTTCATACTTTGGTTATTGTCATAGAAATGGAGATTCATGGGCAAAAATATCGAGAGAGATACAGCAACAGTCATCTGTGAAATTTCCAAGTCCCATATGGTGCCAACTTTTTTTAGAAAACTGTGAAAATGTCTACGGTATTTCTAAATCTCTTCACAGGAGTTTTGATCTCACCCCGAGATCAAAACGTTTTTTTCGGTTTTGGTTTGACTCTTTTCTGGATAAATACAGCATTTCAGGCATAACAATTGTAATGGTATGTTTCTACCATCACCATCTTTATACCCTGTAAGTTATACGTAAATCTGTAAAGATTTCTATTTTGGTATGCTACCAAAGTATGATACTACCTTTAAGATAAATTTTAGTGCTCAGGGAAATTCCCCCCCAAGGATATGACTTCAGCATGCTATGGGGGTTTACCAAACGGCGGCTCAGGCTCCAGCTCTGTCATCCATATGCTGAAAATATCGTATGTGGTTTTTCATTGAAGCTGAACCTCTGTTTTCCTTTCCAAACTAGAAAATCTACTTTCGAACCACAGCCAAAAGCTTCTATTTTGATACCCGTTATTTTAGAATGGATTCACAAAATGGAGCTGGAGCCTGAGCCTCTGTTTCGTAAACACCCTATGCAGGAAGTTATGTCTAGTTCCCAGAGTACAACCAGGCCTAACTGATTGAGGACACTCACCAGGATACCGCCTATAGGTTCATCCTCAAGAGCATGTTCATCCTGCCACAACATGTGAGCGTAGAACTGCGCTATGATTGACAACGTCCGTTTCTGTATCAGAGAGAAACAACATCATCAATGTTATCAGTATTCTCCTAAAGACAGCCAGAGCATACAGTGATCCAAACTTAAGTTCTTGAGTGAGCCCTCTTTTGATTAAAACAGAAACTGCAGTGGTGTCTTTTGATTTTCTGCAAGTAAACCATAAAGACACCACCACAGTTTCATAACTAGTAGTCATTACTATTGCGTTCAAAGCCAGTCAATAGTAAGTACAACTGCCTTCACCACCAGTCAATAGTTATTACTATTGCCCTCAACACTAGTCAATAGTAAGTACTATTACATTCTATCCATACCAGTCAATAGTTAATGTTTATTACACCGGTTCCCTTACCATATCCAGTGTTTTAGGGATGGATCTTGTCAAGCTGGTTCTCTCCTTGTAGTCATTCCACAGTAGCATAAAAGAGCTCTCCTGCGAAGGAAAATACGATCGTAGTAAACTTTGCGAGATTCCGATCCTAGGCAAGTTTTTCTAAAATGCTAAATCACAGAAGAATATGCATGTAAACAACGCACAAGTAAAAAACTACAAATGACCGAGAAGAGCAGAACAAAGCAGATCGAAGATAGACCAAAACGGGCTGTGCGCAAAGCACTCAGGGAAAACAATGTTGCTAGGGCTGGCGCTGAGTGCATAAAATGTACGGACATAAAATTCAATTATGAATAATTACTCAACTTTACACCGCTGGAACAAATGACTCGACAGTAACATTTCATGGGCCGTTGTGCAGCGAAGTCATGTATATGTTTTTATGCGTGTAAACATGTCATGTACAACTTGTTTGCCACAGAGTACCCACTGTCCTTTGCGCGCGCACGCATAGTCTTCGATAAGGTCTATATACTAGCGCCCTCGCCAGTCCTAGAATAACCAATCATTGACCCTAACTGACCTCCTGATCCTGACTCTGCTGCACTTTGATGTCAACTCGTGATGCCGATGCTGGTGCACTGTCTGGTATGCCCGGCGTAACCGAGTCACCGTGGAAAATGTACTGCTCGCTATCCTTCTCCAAGACGGAGTACCGACTGCGGATACGGTTACCGGTTGGATCGGTGGCTGGCGGGTGGCCAGATTCCGACATCGTTGACGATAGTTTCAGCGTTGGTGGGGGATGTGGTTTAAGGGTACTTGATGAAAAAGAAAAATGTACATTAACTGAATTAGTCAGCAATTTCAAAAGAGATGTACATTGAGTTTTAACATCAAATGTTGCACTGGTGCAAAATTACCAAACCAAGTACGACACACCAGACCACTAGGCCATGGCACCCCGTGGTGCACAAAGACTAAGCCAAAAGGCTAATCAAGCACCCTCACAGGTACCCATTTACACCTGGGTGAAGAGGAGCAATATGAGACAAAGCATCTTGCCCAAGGACGCAAGCACCACTAACCCATGGCTGGATTCGAACCCACAATCTGTAGATTGACCACAAGATCTTGAGTACGAGACACCAGACCACTAGGCCCAGTACAGCACCTCATACAGACTTACGTTTTGTTGGGTTTCTCCATGGTGATACGGACGCCAGGTCTGGATAATTTAATGTGACTGCAATTATGAGGCAGCATTATCACCTTCTCACTGTTCACTTTGTGGGGGCACAGGACCGTCTGTTTAGAGGCAAGAAGAGGAAGAAGTCTTTTTAACAAACCAAGGGATTGACTCTAACAGTGTCAGCATATTAATGAAGGTTCATGATAGCTGTAGTAGTTACAAAGGTAATACCAAAGCATTAGCAAGCAATAACAACAGCAAGAGTATAAAGATGTATTAATGCCAGAAGGAGTAACGACAGGAATAGCAGCAACAGCAGCAACCACAACAGTGCAGCAGCAAAAGTAACAACAGCAACAGCAGCACCAACAGCAGCATCAACAGCAACGGCAACAACAGCATCAACAGCAACAGCAACAACAGCATCAGTAACAACAGCAGCAGCAACGGCAATGACAGCAACAACAGCAGCATCAACAGCAGCAGCAACAGCAGCAGCAACAACATTAACAGCAGCAACAGTAGCAGCAGCAATGGCAATGACAGCAACAACAGCAGCAACAGCAGCAACCACAACAGTGCAGCAGCAGCAGCAGCACCAACAGCAACAGCAGCACCAACAGCAGCATCAACAGCAACGGCAACAACAGCAGCAGTAACAAAAGTGGCAGCATCAACAGCAGCAACAACAACATTAACAGCATCAACAGCGGCAACAGCATCACAGCAACCATCCCTCACCTTTTCCCCGCAGCTGGTGCAGAACTTGCCGTCTTTCAGTTCATGCCAGGTCCTCTTGTTGTTGGTGGACGTGTAGATCATGACGCTGTACTTGCTCAGGATGGATTCTTGAGGCACAAAGGGATCCATCTCACTGCTCAGAAGATCCACATTCTCAAAGTTATCTGCCACAGACAGCGACGAGTCTGGAAGTATACGATGCAAGATTGGACATCAATTTAAGCATAAAATCTATCCCTGTTCCCCACAGCTTGCACGCATCTTTACCCTCTTGTTATTGTCCACTTTTGATCTTTCCTACCCCCACACCCCTTTGTGCCCTTCCCTGACCACACTGCACTGGCCCACCTCTCTCTGTGGTTTCCCAGCCTTATTGCATGCTTTCTCTGGTCACTCTGTCCCCCTTTGTTCTGATCCTTTCATCCATTATGTGTATCTTGAGCGGTAATCCTTGAATCTTCTGATGGCTATCTCCCAGGCAGCCGTGCGACCCATCCCCATCTCAACAAAATAACGATCCATCTGATGCAACCATGTGTCATGTGGACGCCCTACTGGTCGAGTCCTACCAGTAGGTTCTCTCATAGAGAGAATCTGCCTGGCAGGATCACTCGCAGGGAATATAGCCACATGACTGTACAGTCGCATCTGGCGCCTGCGTACCACACAGGTAATAGGTCTCATCTGACTCTCCCCGAGTAACCTCTCATTAGACACATGGTCCCACCAGCGGTACCCAAGGATCCTCCTCAGAGACCCAGTACCAAAGACAATGAGTGGTCTCCCCAGGCCCCCGGTCTTACAGTGTCAATGAATACAAGACCAACCTCATTCCCAATGTACAATACCTTTTCCATTGACGCTTTTCTCCTCCCCGTACTGGTAGCCAAGTTCCAGGGAGCTACCCCCGGCAATGCTTGGCTCCTTGAAGGTGACACTGCGGGAGCGACTAGGGGTCTTAGCATCAGGTCGAGGCTTCTCAACCTGTTGCTGCATCTGCTGTTGGATGGCATCCTTGTGCTGCCTGATCATGTCTAGCTCTGTGTTCAGAGCTGTGATGGTCTGCTGGAACAGATCTTGCGCAGTGCCTAACTGTTCGACAAAACAGGAAAGCGGGACCATAACAGAACTTACAAATCAATTGCATAAAATCCTCCAATCAAATTACAAGGATCTACTAAGCTGTTCTATAATACTTGATATTGCCCTCCTTAGCAGTCCAATATTTGCCTATGACATACCTCAGTGTCCAGACGCTCCAGTTCCATTTCCTCCTCATCATACTCCCTCTCCAGGATGACGTCGCTGGTGTCTCGCAGGACCTTGTGCTGAAGCTCCGACTTGTGGGCTTCCAAGAAGGACTCAAACTCCTCGATAGTCTGATTCTGGACCTCCAAGAGCTGACGCTCCAGCTTCTTGGCTGAGTCCAAATTTGTCATCAAGTGATTCTGTCAAAAAGACAATGGACAAGGAACTGACCTGTCACCACTCTCTTAGTATCTCACTTCAGTCAGATCTCTGTTAGCCCCTTAAAACGACTTCATGAATAAGCTACTTTCCAATGTGGCTTATTGGATGATTTCGTTTTTTTTTTTTCATTTTTTAAGTCATTGAAAAGTGAACAAAGAATAATTTGCTAGAGTGCAATTCGAATCAGTGACCGCTGGAATGCCGTACTTATGGTCTTATCAACTGAGCCATCCAGCCGTATGTTGGTGGTGTCCCTATCAGTCAATTATCTTTGTTCGTTTGGCAGTCAGAAGCCATGAAGCCACTCCCATACTGCTATATCCCAAGGATCATTTTATTGATATGCGCAGCAATAGCTACAACCTGAGAAACAGTACATGAGGGGTTGCTCAAAGAGGATGTGGCTTTTTAATCGACATAATTATGATTTTTCTTTTTTTTTATCGGAAAAAGACTGGTTTTGCAGGTAAACACGACCTTGCTGTAGGCAAGCTCTGTCCAACAATTTGGGAGGCATACTAGCTTGATCCAAAGGTCTTACCTTCTTATTAGCAAAGACCGATCTCCTGGACTTCCTCGATGTATATTTATCCTCCTCTATCTTGGCATTGAAAGCTGAAAACACAGACGAATGTCAAAGGTTAACGAGAAAAGATGTCAGCCAGAAGTTAGGTCAAAGATCTTTAAAACAATGCCAAAGGTCACTTCTTTACAACTCAAATTAACTTCATAATGATCAAAGTAGGATGTTGCTTTACGAGATTCAACATTGATAATTGATGCTTTTAAGGTCAAATGCAGCATTGTCTGCACGTATTCTGCAGTCTCTTATACTTATATTCTTTTTATTAAAGTAAGTTTCGTCAAACTTGGAAGTAGATGACGACAATCCAGGGCATTTTCCAAACCTCGGCTCCGGCTCAGGCTCCATTTCATGAATCCATTCTAAAATAACAGGTACCAAAATAGAGGCTTTTGGCTATGGTTCGAAAGTAGAATCTCTGGTTTGAAAAATAAAAACAGAGCTTCAGCTTCCATGAAAATCCACAGCCTACATTTTTATGATATGGATGACAGAGACGAAGCCAGAGCCAGAGCCAGAGCCGAGGTTTGGAAAAGGCCCCAGTTCTCATCATGTGGAATGGCCTAGTCACACCACACGAGGGGGCTCTTTAAGTGATACGCCTCAATGAAACCAAATGCGTACTGACAACAAGATTCATAATTGAGACTGACCGTCTTGGAGCGTATCATAGCCATTCTTGTACTGGCTCAAGAAGCCTATTTCCTTCTCCAGGACGCTGACCCGCTCCTGCAGTTTGCGTTTTTGGAACTCCAAGTTTCTCCTCTCTCTGTCCGTGTCTTGGGTTAGTTCCTCCAAGTCTTGGTTCAGTCTAAACAATTATGACAAACAAGAAGAATTCCAAAATCAAAACCAAGCAACTTAAACGTAACATCATACTTACGTCATACGTACCCAGTTTTTAAGGAAACAGTGAAAAAACCATGAGTGAAGGAGTTTTGATCTGTTTTTGGTCTTTGGTTGTACTCTTTTTTGGATGACAGTCAAGCCTTAGGTTATTCTTTCCTTTTTAAATGATCCCTTTTGCGGGAATAAATTTATCCGATCAAAAGGACAATAAAAGATTTTGTTTCGTACAAAACAAGTATTAATTAAACTGCTTATCAACCAAAATAATGACCTGAAATATGCAAAATGCTAGGATTTAGGACATGTAGGAGGACATGACATTTCGATTTTAGCAGGATCTTTCTCAAAGGCTTTTAGCCTTTGGTAGCGTCGAAAAGTAGCATTGAAACGTAGCACCCTGGTAGCATCGAAACGCATAGCCTTTGAGAAAGATCCTGCTAGGATCTAAACTAAGAGGCTTTGACAAAACCTGCTAGGATCGAAACGTAGATCCTCTGCGAAAGATCCTGCTAGGATCAACATGTCAGGCCCTCCTAACTCTAAACAGTCTTCTTTACTGTTCTCACTTTACAATCTCCACATCCTTGTCTTCGATAGTCTGCAATGCCTCCGTGATTTCATCCTTAAGATCGGCAATCTTTGACGTTTGGGAAGCGACGATTGCTGCTGTTTCTTCCTGCTGGGTTGTCTTGTCTGCGAGGAGCTTTCTCAGGTCTTCAATCTCCTCTCTAAGATTAGCAGCCTCTTCGTGTCTGCAATAAACATGGCGAATTGGATTTAGAATGAAGAGAGAAGGAAGGCAACCAAAGATCTGATTGGTATATGATCCTGATATTAATGCACTCAGGTCTAACACTGCAATCAAGAATGACAGAGGAATGTTCCAACAATGAATCTGTTGAGTGACTTAAGTTTCCATTGAGTGACTTGAGTTTCCAATGAGTGACTTGAGTTTCCAATGAGTGACTTGAATTTCCATTGAGTGACTTGTGTTTCTATTGAGTGACTTGAGTTTCCAAAGAGTGACTTGAATTTCCAACGAGTGGCTTGAATTGCCAACGAGCAACTTGAGTTTCCATCGAGTGACTTGAGTTTCCATTGAGTTACTTGAGTTTCCATCAAGTTACCTGAGTTTTGGATGAGTGCATTAAGTCTCTGTTGAGTGATTTGAATTTCAGTTGAGTGATTGTTTTTCGGAGTGGACTGAGTGCCTTTTAACTGATATGGATTCTTTAGGGTGAATCAAGTTCTTCTGAGAGACTTTAGTTCTTTTGCGTGACTCAAGTTCTTTTGAGTGACTGAAGTTCTTTTCAGTGACTGAAGTTCTTTTGAGTGACTCAAGTTCTTTTGAGTGACTCAAGTTCTTTTGAGTGACTCAAGTTCTTTTGAGAGACTCAAGTTCTTTTGAGTGATTCAAGTTCTTTTGAAAGACTCAAGTTCTTTTGAGTGACTTAAGTTTTTCTGAGTGACTCAAGTTCTTTTGAGTGACTTAAGTTCTTCTGCGTGACTTGAGCTTTTCTGAGAGGCTCGAGTTCGTTTAAGTGACTAGAGTCCTTTGGGGTGACCTAATATCTATAATTTTGATTGATTACCTTTCAGCATAAACTCTTTGGACCAGAGTAAAGTAGGGAATCCTCTGAATGAAAGTGTGCTCATCTTCCTTCCTATCAGTGACGATGTTTGTCGCGTTGCTGTACGGAGTATGAGTCTCCTTGGAGCTGGTGTATTGATCACTGTATACAGCCTCTGAGAAACACAAGAAAAGGACTTCCCCGGTAACTTATGTTACATGCTAAGAGACTTTCACTTATAAATATCTTGATCAATCATTCTTGAAAGACTCCAATTAAAGAAATGTGTTAATGAAATCAAGTATACCACTTAAGATTCCTTAAAATGCACCAAATCGTGGAATTGCCAACTTCAAGTTTGGGCTAGTGTAAAGCCATCAATGACGCCACTTTATATATTTTTATACCCTATTTGCTTTTCCTGCTTGGTTTACAAACCCCTTTGAGTATTGTTTATGGGGTTGTTTATTTCCGGTCATAAAGCCATTTGTGGATGTGAGTTCTACTTGGCACCCTGAGCAGAGATAGTTGACTATAGGCAAGCCCCATAGGGCTGGATAGCTCAGATCATAGAGTGATGGTATGGCAGTTAATGGGTTATATGGCTTCTGACCGGCACCCTGAGCAAAGATAGTTGTCTAAAGGGAGGTCCCATCATAAGGCTGGATAGCTCAGATGGTAAAGCACTGGTATGGCAGTTTACGGCTTAAATAACTTCTGACCGGCACCCTGAGCAAAAATACTTGACTACAGGGAGGCCCCAGCATAGGGCCGGATTGCTCAGAGGGTAGAGCACTGGTATGACAGTTAGGCCTAATGCTTCTAACTGGCAACCTGAGCAAAGATAGTTGGCAATAGGGAGGCCCCATTATAGGGCTGGATAGCTCCGCTCGAGTTCCGGTATATGGCTTCTGACTGGTACCCTGACCAAGAAAATGGACCTTAATTAAGATATTCACGTTTCAAAAAGGAATTAACTGAAGGAAAATTAAAAACAGTGCCATTGTGGACTAGCTCCTTTATAACAAGCAGAGCTCCTCACCGAATATTTCATTCCTAGCCATTGTCAGGACATTCTTGAAGATGCCAAGCTGCGGTAAGACTTCATCAAAGACCTCAAAGAGAACCTGTGCTCTGTCTGCTGTCATCATCTGCTTGGCATGTTGCTTCACCTCCATCAACCGAGCCTCAAAGATCTTGGCTGTTACAAGAGCAAGGAGGATGTTAGATAAAGGTATAATACATGATTGGTAAAGATTACAAAACAGCACTCACACTTTGCCTAATCCAGCATGTACGTGAAATAATAAAAATATGAAAATATGAGCTTAATTGGACATCTGAGTCACAAGAAAATAGTGAAAGCCCGACTCAAGTCTTCTTATAAAACATAAAGAATGGTTTTGATCTTACCCCGAGATCAAAACTGTTTTGGGTCTATGTTTTACTAGATTCTGGATAAATGCACGATTTCAGACGGAAATATTTCAACGGTATGTTTTTACCACCACCATCTTCATACCCTGAAAGACGGTAAACTTGTAAACATTTCTGTTTGGGTATGTTACCAATTCTGTACTGTACCTAAAAGTTGTAGGCAGTGTATATTTTGCCGGCACCGGCATTTTTTTTGCAAATGCTATTTTGCCGTTCCTTTACTCTGATTGGCCAATTTGCCGCAGTAACGTACCTCCTGCAAAATAACATGTAGAGAAAGAAGGCTGGCATGACGTATCGAGAATTGGCCAATCAGAAGAATGACGGTGCCGGGTGCCGGCAACATGTTCACTTCCTAATTATTTTGTACCGGTTTTCATACATTTTATAGGTCTACTTATACTTATAGTCACGGTAAAGCATATTTGCTTCAGTAACACTAACACTAACAGTTACCAGAATGAGTGGCCCATCAGTATTATTTCTTAGAGCTTGGTGTTACCTCGATCAGCATAGGCCACCGAAAAACACATAGGCCTACCGCTTATTCAAGTTCTTGGGAAGGATTCCACTTACTGACAGCCATCACTTGTGCACAAACCTTGTGGGACCGACAGAGGGCGTTTTGAAAAAATGGCTAACGTTAGGCCTATCAAACGCAGCATTATAAAGTTAAAGATCGAAGTGTATCCTTTGTTTTATACATGACATGTAGGCCTTAGCCTTTTTAGCCAAAAACACCCACTTTTAAAAACCCACTTTTCAGATATTCTACCCCAGTTTTAGAGATTGAAGTTTATCATAACTTATCCAGTAAGTTATAGGTCCCCTAACTCCTTTTCCGTAATGGCCGTCTGCCGTCAGTGGAATTCGAAGTTCCCAAAGTTTGAAACTGTCCGAAAACTGGGTCTGGACACCTGGCACGGCAATATTTACCTGGCGAGTACCCATCAAGCACGTTCATTTTACCCCCATCAGGCTCCATGCTAAAACGACGTCGCTCCTTCCTTTAAGTTTAACTAAGCGTAGCAAACTCAAATATCGTTAATAAACGATGACATTAAAAACAAATTCAAGAATTAAGATACATCACACAGTTGGCAAAGTTTACACCTGTCAGCCCGTGCCGTAGCTAGCTAGCTCGCACGGCGTATAGTTGCTATAACTACTCCGTGCATACTGCCCTCTTGTGACGAGGTAGTCATGAAATTAAGTGCGCGGGGAGCTGGAGCTGGCCTATCCGTGAACCAACAATATGGGGCCATCCTGAAGCTGCTAAGCACAGTAAGCACATTGCTTAGCACAAAAAATGTGCAAAGTGCATAACTTTAGCAATCAGTGATACACAACACATGGACATTTTGGTTTCTAAATTATGCCGACATTATGTCAGCCATGCAGTGGCGTCGCCAAGGGGGGGCCAGGGGGGGGGGCACGTGCCCCCCCTGGAAAACCTCGTGCCCCCCCGCGTGCCCCCCCCATTTGAGATTTGGGTTGGTGAAAAAAATAATAATATATATTATTGTAGTGCCCCCCCCAACAATTGCTAGTGCCCCCCTTGTGCCCCCCAGACTCAAAAGTCTGGTGACGCCACTGCAGCCATGTGGCCGTCATAGAAAACTGATTCCATGTTTCAATGGGCGAACCAACAGTTTTTCACGCCAGGAATGTTGGTTGAATCCTCAGGAAACCAAGTAAAACTGAACGGCAGCGTTTGCGGCATGTTTGTCGGCAAGTAATTACCACAACCTGGGAGTTCAGTGCTTCAAGGTCTTTCCGCCATGTTGGACCGACCGTATATAAAACAAAGTTCCCTCGGTTCACGTTCGGTTGCAGAAGCAGAATCGAAGTCACCGCCAAAAACGCCCAACCAATTAAACAACGCAGAATTTGTCCACGGTAGTCGGGCCGCCAAAAACGCGCCCCTGGCCCACATTGAATAATACGGGCGATTCCAAAATACAGTAGTGCCGAACATCAAGAGTTTGCATCGCGTTGGCCAATCACAATAATGCGCGGCATATGTCGAGTGTCGACCCAATGTCAAGATGCGCATGATTGGGGCCCTTTCCCAAACCTCGGCTCCGGCTCCAGCTCTGGCTCCGGCTCCATTTCGTGAATCCATTTTAAAATAATGTGTACCAAAAGTCAAAATAGAGGCTTTTGGCTTCGGTTCGGAAGTAGATTCTCTGGTATGGAAAGGAAACAGAGCTTCAGCTTCAATGAAAACCACAACCAATAATTATTGTCAGCATATGGATTACAGAGCCAGAGCCAGAGCCTGAGCCGGAGCCGAGGTCTGGAAAATGGCCTGGGGTCGATTTCACGAAGCCCTGCGATCGATTGTTACTCGAGTTACGAAGGATAACCCATCGTAGGGGCCTATCCCACGTAGGGCTTCAATGCATCAAAAGTCCTACGATTGATAGTAAGTTACGAAGAGTTTGGTGAAATCGACAAATTCCGTAAATTGGCCAACGCATTTGAAACTCTTCCAGGCGCACTATTGTGAATCATCCACCCGTAGTGTCTGGTATAGTGTCAAGGTAATAGGCAGTCACACACTCTTTGCATAAAGTTTCATAGATTGAACAATAATTATATCACGTAAAAGTATTATAATAATCTCATTTAGTTTATTACAGATATTGCCTTCATTACAATGCCCCTTGGGAAGACAATTAACTCCAAAGGTTTGGATAAATACACCAAGTAGAATGAACCGTATTAAATCAAACAAATAAAATTCACATTGCACATTATACATGAAGCCTGAATACATAAATATCGATGGGTATAAACCTTCACCTTGTCAAAATATAGCTTGAAATTGAAAATATACGCTAGCTTAAAATCAAATGTAGAGGCAAATATCGTGCTTGGACAACTTGAAACAAAAATACTTTGGTTTTGTCAAGGAAATGCAGATTCATAGGCAACATTATCAAGAATGATACAGTAACAGTCATCTGTGAAATGTCCAGTCCAGTTGCCCACTTTTTGAGAAAACGCCGGTGTATTTTAAAAATCCTTTCACAGGAGTTTAAAGTCCGAGATCAAAACTGGGTTTTGGTCTAATACTCTTTTTTTCTTATAAGTACTGCATTTCAGGCAGAGAAATTTAAAGGTATGTTTCTGCAATCACAATCTTTATACTCTGTAACAGTGTAAGTTAATCTTTGGATATACATGTATCTATTTTGGTATATGCTACCAAAGTATGATAGTACCTTTAAAGCCTTGTCGTCTTCTCTATCAACTAAAAGCTAAAATACAGATTGCCATTATTGGTAAGTTGAAACTCAAATTTCTTTGCTTAAAACAGAGCATCTACTTCGAAACCGAAGCAAAGAGGTTCTATTTTGATAAATTATGTGACCGAAACCCAGGCCCATGTCTATAGGTTATGACAAGGGCCCGTGATGATAATAAATGACAGAATACATAGCATGTTTGTACAAAGAACACTGTATGATGAATACAACAACGAAACAGGTTGTGTATACATGTATCAATCTAATTGGGATATATAATAAATAGAATGAAATTAAAGAGGTCAAACATTAATTACTGTTTCCAAGACCATATAATAATCCAAACTCGCCGTCCGGTAGTTCTTAGAACTACAGTGAATATCCAAATTATCTCATTTTTACATTTCAGGATACAATTTACACTCAGATAATGTGTATTGCGCTCTACTGTTGTTTCATGATAGTACCAGATATTCGTGGTCGTTTCCAAACCAAAAATGATAAATTATATTCTTTTATAAATGTTCTATGCATTCTTTAAATTCTAATCTTAGGAAAGCATCAGAGTGTGGTTTCAACAGGTTTAAAATCAGCCCTAGTAATCCCCAGGATAATCTCCCTACTAATCTGATCCCCACTGTATGTACCCAAGCCACCAATCAGAAGCATGCTGTCTCCTGATATTGGACGGGGCATACACCAATCAAGGACTAGACCCAACACAACCAAAACCAAGCACGGATATAAATTGAGACCGCGCAAGTGTCTTCATCAGCTTGATAAAGGCAAGCAGTCTGCAGCCGTAACGTCGCTACCTTTCAGCCAACATCATGAGCCATCAAACACTTAGCTTCAATCACTTTAATACTTCTTTCCCTATAAAGTATAAAGCAGTCTGAAACCCAAACCTTCCCGGGGTCGATTTCACCAAACTCCTTGTAACTTACTATCAATCGTAGGACTTATGATGCATTGCAGCCCTATGTAGGATATGATGGGTTTTCCTTCGTAACTCAAGTTACGATCGATTGAAGGGCTTCATGAAATTGACCGCTGAATTACTAAAATCCACCAGCACAGTAGGACATTGTTTGGGCTTGTGTCAAGTTGTACCATCAAGTCTTCACATAATGGTGCATAGGCCCTAAAGTCCAAAATCCCTCAAATATTTGTGCAGATTGGGTTTGGCGATTTCCATTAGTTTACTGTTAATTTATACACATAATGTAATAAACCTAAACTTGCATTTCAAGTTATCTATTGAAAAAACAAACCCAGTCACATTCTCAAGGTGGCCTTACAACTTACTGTAATGTATATGTACATGTATGCAATTGGAAATATTACACCATAATATTAACCTTTGATTAAATAAATTATTATATTTTCATATCATTACAATATTGCTTTGTGTTGTAACTTTAAATCAAATATATGAGATACAATGCAGTTGAAATCACAGGATAGATCAAGGCTGGTTGCCAAGGAAACAAGGGTAAAGAAAGATGTGGGCTGTACAACACTAGTAAACTTAAAAAACAAAAATCATTTATTCTTTTATCTCAGTCAAGTAAAAGAAACTTGGAATAAATTTTATACTTTACATTAAAACATTCTCGGATAATATATTTTCTTTATAGCATTTAAGCAGTACTATTATTTAAATAAAATGAATTATATAGATCTGATTTGGCTAAGGCTGTAACGAAACAATAAATAAATAAAACACACACTGATATAGACTAAAGATACATCTGAAGACATAAGTAATGATTGACCTTCTTCCTTTGAATAGCCAAGCAATAAAGTACTGATTTAAAGCTGAAGTACTTCAAAGGTAACTTCATACTTTGGTTTTTGTCAAAGAAATGATGTTTCATGGGCAAAAATATCAAGAAAGATACAGTAACAGTGATCTGTGAAATTTCCAGTCCCAAACAATGCCCGCTTTTTGGGAAAACAGTGAAAATTGCTCATGGGATTTTCAAATCTATTCACAGGCATTTTGATCTCACCCCAAGATAAGAAATGTTTTTGGTCTTGGTTGTACTCTTTTCTGGATAAATACATCATTTCAGGCAGAAAAATTTTAAAGGCATGTTTCTACCAGCACCATCTTTATACCCTGTGAGTAAATCTGTGAAGATTTCTGTTTTTGTACCAAAGTATGATAGTACATTAAAGATTGCCTCAAACTGATTGCCAATAAATTGTGCAGTAGCGCATCAGACACTGTCTATTATGAAACCTATTTATTCTAAATGAAATAGGAATGCAGTATCATACCTTCACACTTCTGCTTGTGAAAAAAAGTGGAGATGGATGTGTGACATTGCTTTCTTGGCATCTACATATAAGTTGGTGCAGACAGGGCAACTTCCACAGAGATGCTAAGCATTAAAAACCATTCCATTGATTATATGGCCGATCTTAGCTCAGCATGCTAAGCAACAATTTGCCGTCGAAGAAAATCTTTGAGAATTGGATTTGGGTATCATCAGATCTCCGTTTAGACACAGTGTGGCGTTGTGTCTACCGGAATAACAGGTTGTCCTCTCGTTGGCTTCTCGTTGTCTACCTGCTTGTCTCTAGACAGTAACGGTGAGCATGACTCGGGAGACGAGGTACCAGACCCTTTCGGTGGCAACAGCTCCCGACTACGACAGGAGAGCTTATCTGATACAGTCTCCAGAATGTTCTCCACGGAATCCAAACTCTCCAGTATTTCAGAAGATACGGTGGGCGGTTTGATTGATGCGGCATCTGATGGCGTACCTTCATCTGATCGTGTCTGACCAGGTTCATCTGTAAGCGGTTCGCTAAAGTCAGATCCCTCGGTCATTGGTGAAAGAGTCAAGTCGGGGTCCAGTGGGCCGTCAAGACCAAGACTTGCCGAATCTGACAAGCTTTTATCGAGCAGAGAGTCTGATTCCTTGGGCTCTTCGACATCACGTGGTGATGATTCCTCCTGGACAGCGGAAGCATCTTCTTGACTTGTACTGTTGGTCCTGGACGTTGATTCCAAGTGTTCCTCTGGCAGTGAATCGTGGCACCAGTTGCTAGCATCATCAGGGCTGGAGGCGGTGTTTCTGTTCTCTGTGTAAGCACTGGAAGAATCACCCCCAGATTCATGAAGCAACTTCCTAATATTATCCAACTGAAAAGGAAAAGAATCAACAAGTATTAAAACAGGATTTTAATACAATCCACTGCTCGATCAATGTGACTTGACTCCATTACTTCATTACTTAGTCTAGACCATCTTGCCCAAAGATCCTATAGCTGTGCAAGATAGCCTACTCTTTCAATATCATGCGCAACTAGAGGAAGTACGCACAGGCGGCCATTTTAGTAAGCAAAATTTCCTGTTTTCATTTGATGTGTGATTCTGGACGAATAAATAATAATAAAAATGATTATAAAAATTATTTGGGTGAAAGTTTCATCTTGAAACAGTTGAATTTGACGTTAATAACATAAAAAAGTCCTGTTACTTACTAAAATGGCGGCCAAATGATACTTCACTTTTTGGGCTGAGTAGGCTATCTTGCGGAGCTATACTATCTTTGATCTTGTCCTAGGTAAAATACATCTCTGATGATGCTACCTTCTGCATGAAAGGCTAAATTCAAATCCACCCAACCAAACTCTACCCTCATGAGGTACCGGTACCCAGTCTTTGCGTGATTGAAGAGAGGTAGACGGTGTTTCAGTGTCTCGCATAGGGACACAAGCACCTCGATTCCATGGCTGCTCTTGAAACCACAATGTGAAGAATTCTCCAGGTCTCCAATCCCCAATCTTGATTTCTTGACAAACCTGATCACTCACACAGCCCACTCCACCTTTCTTCCTGGTTACCTAAGCTCTCTCTGTCATGATTTAGCATGGCAACAGCAACTCACCTTGCTCATATCATCTGCATCGGAGTCCTGTCTGTTTCTCAGAGATATCAAACTATTATCCTCCTCCTCGTGGTCGTCAGGGCATGCGGAGCCAAGCTGATGTCTCGGAGAACTCTGCGTGCTGGAAACTAAAGATGCCGGCAAGCTGGTGCCACTCTCAATTCCCAGTGAGTCTTCGGAGGCATCAGAGGCCTGGCGGGGTACCAGTGAAGACTGACCGGACAGCATGTTCCGTGCCTCGCTGGCAACAAAGGCAGCATTCTTACCTGCACAATGAGCACATGGACAAACGGATACAATGAGTGACAACAGGTTAAATCAGGGTCTTGTCTTAAGCAGGAAATAATGCTAAGCAAATTTCTATGCTTAGCAAAAAATGGCAGAGAACTGTGCCTTCATTCACATAATCAAAATATAGGGCCTCAACAAAATGAGATAAAGGCTATGCTTGGGATTTATTTTGCTGCCGCCATTTTGTGTCCTAAATACATGGAGAAGCTGGAGCTTTTTTTTGTTTTGTCATGTGGCCCAATCACTAGAAATTTCAACTCAAATGGGAGCAAATGGGAGCGATTTTAATTCTGCTCTTCGGAGAGTGTTCATTAGTACACAAGAAGAACAACGCGTCTCCACAAGGATACACATTTCAGTTTGTGTGGATAGGAGTAGTGTAGCGATTTGATAATAATCAATCAATCAGTGGGAGCATGTGCTGCGACATCGCATTGCCGCATCTACTTTTGAGCGGTACTCCTTCAGTCTCCTGATAGCCATCCCCCAGGCAGCCACACAACCCATCCCCATCCCAGCAAAATAACGATCCACCCGACGCAACCATGTGTCACACAAACGCCCCACCAAGCGAGTCCTACCAGTAGGTTCTCTCATAGAGAGAATCCGCCTAGCTGGATAACTCCCGGGAATCTAGCCACATGACTGTACTGTCCCATCTTGCGCTCATCTAACTCTGCCCGAGTAACCTCTCATAAGACACACTGTCCGACCAGCGACCGACGATTCAATAAGAAGATCAATGCATTCTCTAACACTAGACTAGTACATGCTTTCCTGGACAGTAATATTAAGACCCCTGAAGAACACACAAGCTTCAGGAACCATTACAGTTTGACTCTTCACAATGCCGACTTGAAACATCTTACCTGGTGGGAGGTTCCACAGTCCAGATATCTCTAGGGTCTTCAACTTCTTCTCCAGCTCTGCTACACGATTGCCAAGTATTCTAAATAGCAAAAAAATCACATCAAAATTAGGCCTTAACAACAAATCAATTTTTAAAAACGTTTGCCGAGTGATCCAGACTAAAGACTTTGTTGCTATATCACATGATTCAGGGCAAACTTTTGCATAGAATACCCATCTCTGGAATGGACTGGTTCCTTTGTGCCATTCTTTATGAACAGTGCAATTTGTGCAAGATGTCCGTTATGTAACTAAGCAAAAGCTTGCCCAAAATCAAAAGATACAGCAAGAGAGTATTTGCAATGACAAAAGCCTGTGTACTATTCAGATTTATCTCGCAAATTAGAACATTTAATATAAAGTTGCAATTGCTCCTCAAACCCCTCCCATCCAACCTGGTCCATCTATCTGACCTTTAGATTCTAGTATTCACTGACTATCACTGTCCCAGTCATCACATCTAACAATGACTTACTTGTTTGTATTCCTCTGATGGTTGAGAGCCATATTCTTGTCATGGATCGTCTCCAGTAGAGCTGCGGCTAACGACTGCAGATCAGCAACCGATGACGGAGTGGCAGCAATCCCTCCTGACTTACCCTCAGCCAGAAGCTGTTCCACTGAGTGAGTCAAAACAATCAATTATACATGATTATCACCATAGCTGACACGATACAGCACTCAAGGTATGATAATGCACCTATTATCCCAGGGCGTTTACAAAACAGTGGGGCCTGTTAACGCACAAGATCACAAATCCTGCTGATCCAGCTCCCATTTTAGCATATCCTGCATAGGACCTGGATCCCCAGATCTGGAATCCTGTGCATTAAACAAACAGGACCAGAGGCTCAGGCTCTGGCTCCATTTTCAAGATTCCATTCCGAAATAACGGGTATCAAACTAGAGGATTTTGGCTGAAATTTAGAAGTAGATACTAAAGTTTGAAAAGGAAAACAGAAAAGGAAGCTCCAGCTTCAATGAAAAACCACAACAAACATTTTCACCATAATGTCAGAGCTGGAGCCTGAGCCTCCGTTTTGATGTCAGTGATGTCTACTGTATAATGAGATGTACCTTGCTTTGGTGATACCAAGAGTCCACCGCTGCTTGTAGATCCTAACTTGATCGATCCCTTGCCTCGTTTCCTCTCAATAGCAGCCTGCAGGGATGAAACACCATGAACACAGATTCATTTCTATTTACTCCCGTACCTAAAATAACTGGGTCTTTGGTGAAAAGTACTGGATACCAGTCATAAGCAATAAGCATCACCACAGATTCCTGCTGGTAACCTGCATTTGGGCGTTTCCACGGTTTTTGGGACATTTTTGTAAAGTAAGTTACCTCTTTCTGTATTGTATAATTATTTGTATGCATTTCAAAGAATCATAAATTGGAGTCTTTCAAGAATGATTGATCAAGGAATAGGTCAAAGCCACTTAACATGTAGGTAACTTATGTTACCGTGGAATTGCCCATATACCAAACAAAACCGTATTCCAACGTTCCCAATACACCCCCCCCCCCCCCACACAGACTTGAGCACCGTACCTTGTATTTTCTCACAGTTGCTTCGGCTTGGTTCTTTTCTTCCTGTGCTTGCTTCAATCTCTCCTTCAAATATCTGTAAATTTAGAAAAAAATACAATACTTTGTAAAGTAAAGTTTGTTCAATAGAATTTCCTATTTTCCTTCACGATACTTATCCCATTAAAGGTAGCTTCATACTTTGGTCTTTGTCAAAGAAATGCAGATTCAAATCTCAAGAAAAAATGCAGTCTTCTGTGAAATTTAGAGTCCCATATGGTGCCCACTTTTTGAGAAAACAAAGAAAAACGCTTACAGCATTTTCAA
Source organism: Astropecten irregularis (assembly GCA_963971285.1). Classification (NCBI taxonomy): domain Eukaryota; kingdom Metazoa; phylum Echinodermata; class Asteroidea; order Paxillosida; family Astropectinidae; genus Astropecten; species Astropecten irregularis. Next base: position 18,485,307 of record OZ020254.1, on the reverse strand, counting down.
ATCTATTCACAGGAGTTTTGATCTCACCCTGAGATCAAAACTGTTTGGGGGGTCTTTGGTTGTAACTGTTTTCTGGATAAATACAGCATTTCAGGCAGAAAGATTTTAACGGTATGTTTCTACCATCACCATCTTTATACCCTGTAAGCTATAGGTTAATCTGTGATGATTTCTGTTTAGGTATGCAACCGAAGTATGATAGCACCTTTAAGGTGAAGATATTTATTTTAGTATTCCGACTATGAATGTGTTCAAATTCTAAGGATACAAACCAGGGGCCAATTTCACTTTCTAGCTACTGGTAAGCACAACAATTTGCTGTCTTTTAAAAAAAACAGGATTACCAACCAAATTTCCATTTGATATTCATGGTCAGCAAACAACAGCCAAAGAACAAGCACAGGTGATACACACCAAAATTTGGTTGTTAATCCTGTTTTTATTCAGACAGACATTTCATGGTTAGCAAACTTTTGTGCTAAGCAGGGCCTTGAAATCCTAAGTTTATAAGTACAAGCTTAGATTGATTTGGCTTACCTGTTCTCCATTATCAGCGCGTCTACGTCCACTATTCTCTTCTCATCACCTCCTAAGACGTAGTTTAGCTCCTGATTCAGACGATCTGCCTTGTCTCGGAAGTAGCCCCTCTCCGTTACCAGCTCAGACTGTTCATCAATCTTAGCGACGAGGTCTTGTTCCAGTGCCTGGAGCTACTCGCAACAGTGCAATGATGAACACGTAATCAAATACAAAGTTCCAGCCCATCCAAGAATCCTAAATCTCAAGTGCATACCGAAATCTCCAATCTCTTTATGTAAACCTGGACACCATCAAAATAAACTGACTGGAACTTGAATGGAGCAGGATTTGAAACACAAACCCAAGAATACCGTACCGGCACTCTTTAAAACCAACTGAGCTATATCCAGCCCTATGCTGGTGGTGTCCCTAATAGTCAATTATCTTTGTTCATTTGACAGTCAGAAGCCATGAAACCACTCACATACCGCTATATCCCAAGGATCAATTAAGATACACGCAGAATTCGCAATGCTGTGCAACCTGAGAAACAGTACATGGAGGACCACTCAAAGAGGGTGTGGCTTTTTAATCAATACAATCATCAAATAACCACAAGGGAAACTAACTAAATTTTACGTCATTGAAATTGAACAATGAAAAAGTGACTGGAGCGGGATTTGAACCAGCCACCACCAGAAGACCTTAACAATTCTTATTTTCAAAATGCGGCTTTTGAATCAATATCATCACCAAATAAACACAAAAGAACTGACTGAACAAATTTTCAGTCATTGAAAGTGAACAATGACAAACTGACTGGAGCGGGATTTGAACCTGTGACCACCGGAATACTGAACCGGTTCTTAATGTCATGTTTGCTTTGTAAGAACGGTATAAGCTTATCTGACCTGTTCCCTGGTAGTCTCCAGTTGATTGACAAGTTCCACTCTCTCGTGAGCAGGGAAATGTCTGGTGCCAATCCCATCATCACCTATCCTCTGTCTGGCAATATTCTCCCTCAAAAGCTGTTATTTATACCAAAAATATAAAAAGTAAATGAAATATCGTACAACAAAGTCAGAAAAAAATGTCTTTCAATGATTATGATTTGGGGGAGTAAAGAAAAATTGACCCTAAAAATGTAACATGGATGAAATCTGAAGGCATATGATGATAACTTTTGAGACATTGGCACAGCAGACGGAAGTTTCTTTTTTGCTAGATCTGGGGCCGATTTCATAAAGCTCTGCGATGCGTCGAAACTCGATTTGCGACGCGTTCTAGCTGCGACGCGTCACATCTATGCGGTGAGTCCATAGAGAAAGGATGCGTCTTAACTCTGCGACGCGTCGTAAGTTTTATGAAATCGGCCCCTGAGCATGCGCGAGTTGTTGTGTGCGTGCACTATCAAGTTGAAGACCCAGCTCCAAAGTCTCATGTAGCAAGTCTGCCAAGTCATATAACTTTTGGCTGACACACTATTGCTGAGGTATTTGAACACAGTGAGGTACCCTGACATAAATTGGTACATTGCAGGAGTCAGCAAGATTCACAAAGTATATGTACATGTACATGTTATATCCATGCAAGTCATTAAATAATCACAAGGGAAACTAACTCTATTAATTTTGAGTCATAGAATAGTGAACACAAACAAAAATTACTGGAGTGGGATTCGAACCAGGGACCCTCGGAATACTGTACAAGCGCTCTTACCAACTGAGCTATCCAGCCCTACGTTGGCGGTGCCTATAATAGTGAATTATCTTTGTTCGTTTGGCAGTCACAAGCCAAACCACTCACACACCGCTATATCCCAAGGATCATTGAAGATTCGTGCAACATCAACAATGCTACTACCTGAGAAACGGAAAATACATAGGGATTACTCAAACAGGATGCGGAATGCAGTTAGGGTTAATGTACCTTAATGTCTCCTTGTGCCTCAACAAGGTTCTGCTCCAGTTCCGCGATTCGGGCCTCAGCTTTTGTATTCTGTTCTCTTGACTCTCTCAACACCTGCACCAAACTCTGAAGAACAAATGCAAATATTGAAAAGTCATTTTGTCTGTTACATTGAGAATGAGATATTTCATCGGCCAAAACCTGCTCACATGGTGTGGTACACGAATCATTACTCTATGAAAGTTTTAGGATGTACAAACAGTTTCTGGTACATTTTCAACAAAAATGGCCATTTATCCACCGTTATATAGCGCATATCCTACTTATGTGAGATGTCTCTATACGTGTATTGTTATTTTCCCTGGTCATTGGGCTACATTCATATTCCTGAAACCATCCCAACTCCCTGGGGAGTAAACAGCCCCGGCTGCTGTAAAGTGCACAGAGGCTAATCAAGCACACAAAGCAATTTATACCCTCACAGGTACCCATTTACCCCTGGGTGAAGAGGACCAATATGTGACAAAGCATCTTGCCCAAGGATGCAACACCACTAGCCCATGGCTGGATTCAAACCCACAATCTATAGATTGACCACAAGATCTTTAGTACTACACACCAGACCACTAGGCCACAGCATCCCATCATGCACCCTCATACATCCAACCCATACAAAACTGAATACAAATGTGCACAGTAAACACGACCAAGCTTCTGCACACAGTCTAAATGAGTGAATTCAATCCGCATATTAATATGTGGATTGACTTTTAATATCACAACAGATGTTTTAATGGAATGACGCAGTATGCACTGAGTCTGATGACAGAGTAAAGAGACCAGCTGTGAATAATAAATGATCCTGCTATGTATTTATAGAACAGACTTTTTATGTTCTCTGACAAAGTAAACAAAAATGGCAAAAGTAAACGGCGTATGTTGCATTGTAAAGAGGATTCATAATCTAGATGTGTGGCATTCATGCAGCTGCCAGTATACATTCAAATAATGTTATCATAACGAGAAACGGACGAATAATCAGATTGATATGGGCAAAAGTGTAGTTGAGGCCACCTAAGCAGTTAATGGATTTTATCTGTCATTATCTGCCATTTTACCCCCTAATTTCTCTCAAAAATCCAAGCCCTGCTTTCCACAAATTTAACCTGGTAATATTCAAGAGGACATCACCACCAATATCTAGGAGAGTTACTTTAAGTGTTTTTTTTTCCTTATATCAAGAGGTGGCCTAAACTACAGTATCACCGAAATATATGAATGCTCCTATACATATACTCACATGATTTCTTCTCTCTGATAATGGGTCGCTTTCATTCAATGACAATCCCAAAGCCTGCCATAAATATATAGACAAAGTCATCATTAATTGATTAATAGACCAGTTATCTTCATTTTCGCCAGAAACCACCTATTCTAAATTATGAACACTTCTTTGCTTTATCCCTGAAGTCTCCCACCTCAACAATTTTACATAAACTACTTCTTTATCTCATTAGAGTTCTCTAGAAAATGGGAGAGTTGCAGTGCTGTAGACATTTCTGAGGAATTCTTGGTTTCACAACAAGAAATTGTTTAATGACGGTGTACATTTGACTGGTACCGTCATTCTTCCTGCAAACGCTTTTTGTCATTCCCTTTATTTTCTCTGATTGGCCAATTTCCATTATGTCAGTCTGGCAAGAACACGTACCTCCTACAAAATAACATTTTCTAATAGGCTTCTGATTTAGAGAATGAAAGCCAGCATATATTAGGTATTGAGAATTGGCCAATCAGAAGAATGACGGTGCCGGCAAAATATATACAGTTCCTTGTTCAACCTTAACCCTCTGCACCTACCAAACAAGACAAGAGCTGCTTACCGCACATAACCACAGTCTCCACAGGGGGACTGGATCATAAACCACATGTTTCCACACAAACCACTCTGTGTATTGTGGTATTCTGGATACTACACTTACCACAGGAAAAACCATGTGCAGTAAGCAGTTGGGTTAGGGTAACTTTAATACAAGTCCAGGGGTTGATTTCACCAATCACATCGTAACTTACTATCAATCGTAGGATTTGTGATGCATTGCAGCCCTACATAGGATACGATGGGTTATCCTTGAGTTATAACTTGAGTTACGATCGATCGTAGGGCTTCGTGAAATCGACTTCCTGATTGACGTCATGACTTTTGGTATGAACCTACCCTTTCTCTGTCGGTGTACTCTTTCTTCAGTGCTTGGTATTTCTCTCTAAGTTGCTCTGCCATCAGACGGAAGGCATCTTTCTCCTGACGGACATTGTCTAGCTCCTTGGCAAGGATCAACAGGGCATCTTTCTTGGCCTGTAGCTTACGTTTACACAGATTGTACTAAAAAAGGAAACAAGAAATTGCAAAGATAATAAGTCAAACAAAATTACACATTACTATGGGATGTACAGTGAATAGTTATGATTTGAATTGGTGGCGGTGGTGTAGTTATTCTCTACCTACATGTAAGCAGTTAATGGCTAAGAAGAATTTTGTCTGTGAAATGTGCACATCTTTATTACCATTTTACCCCATACAGGTAGTTTCTCTCAAAAAGCCCTGCCCTTTTTCCCACAAATTTCACCTTGTTTATAATAGTAATATGCAAGAGGACACCAAAACCAACATACAGGTGAGTTACTTTACAATTTCATAAACGCCCTCTATCATCCGATTCCTTCTTTCGGTAATGAATTTGCAAATCTGTATAAAGTAGACTCGTTGCCAGTCCCCATATTGTTGACAAAAAAACTATGGCCAGCATCCTCAGCTGTAGAGAGATGTTTACACCAATGCAGCATGCAGTATGCAGTACGTGTACCGGTGCCACCAAACTGGTTCCCAGACTGAGATCCAATCTATAATAGGCCTTATCATTAACCTGATTAAAGATGGTGCAGGAGCTAGCACTTTACTCTTTTAGGCTTTAGTAGAATGAACGTGAATGCAGGCGACATGTTTTTATTCTCGCCGTCCAACTTCAAATGATTATAAACCCAAGTTGTTGTTTTTTTGTCACAAATCTATCAAACAACAACCAAATAAACCAATTGAATTGGCCCTAGGCCTACACATGAATCCGTCAACAAAACTGTGATTCCTAGTTTCGTAGCACCGGCTTTGTAAATCTGACGATTCAAAGATTTGTTGCAAGTTCGCAACAGTAGCCTATCAGTATTACCGCTCTATTCATTGGCATTGCTGATAAAATAAAAGCAACAAAATAAAGCCAAATCAGTTTAACTTTAAGTTTAAAAAGCTTTAAAAAATGTAACCATATTGATATTGATTCCTGCCATTTCCATCGTTTATAAATATCTGATGATCTGGCATGTCTGGCTTACCTCACTGCACAGTGTATGCCAATCCTTTTGGCTCCGAAAATTCAGAGGATTCTTGCGATCAGCAGCCGCCATATTGATCTAAAATGCACGGTGTAAATAATGACCAATATTATGTGTTCAAATGCCTCATCAGCACAGCATAATTGCATTTGTATGAAAAAATAAATACACACAGCACAGGCAAAATAATTTCCAACTAGGCCTAATCTGATTCAGTGGTGAATTACTGAAATAGCGCCGCTTACGTTGAAGATTTGTGGTTATTATGCTGGAAGGGCACCAGGGTCTTTGCAGTGGAATGCTATGCAAAAGATCAGTCAGGTACCTGAACTTATACTACTGTGTGCAGCTCAATCAGCATAGTCTGCGCGCGAAAGTCAAGCAGTACAGTGTCAGTGCAGTGCTTACAATTTGTTTACAACTAATAAGTAGGCCTAATCTAAACTAAGACAGTTAAAATCAACATGGATTTATCAGAGTATATGCAAGACAACAGCAAGAATTTGGTTATGAATTCACAGGTCCCTCAAATGTGTAAAGATGAGCCATGTTGCCTGGGAATTGACGAAGCTGGCAGAGGACCAGTGTTGGGTGAGCAAAATTTCCTTGGCCTAAACGCAGTCATAAAAAAATGGGGGCATTACATTACTAAGTGTCAGACGCATCATAATGATCATTATTTCACATTTTAATAATTGGCATTTTCTTAACTTGCTAAGTGATTGATCATTGACATTGCTTGTAGATGAGTAATTGGGTAAAAATGGTGTGCTATAGAGTATAGTAATAGGTACGATACCTACAGACCTAATTAAAGGGAATAAAACTTTTTGTAAAGAGACTTTTTTTTGTAAAGTTCAATATACGTTCGTGGTGTCCTGTTCAATATTATTATTAGGCCCGTAGGCCTTTTTACTTTTTTATGAGGTTGTAGGTACCAGACTAAACTAGACTAGCCAGAGCAGACAAAATGGCAGACGGGCTGTTTTCAAGTTCGTAACAAGCCGAGCGCGTACGAAAATTGTATTTTTTCTCTAAAAAATGTTGCACAAAATTCTTCTATCTGGGGTTTTAAATTTAAGGACTCGGAAACATTTGCTGAAAATCAAAAATATAGTTTTGGAACAGTACAAACTATTAAGTTGTTTTTATTCCCTTTATAGGTATCGTGTGATAGTACACCGTTACCAACACAAATACCAAACTGATGTCTAGAAATGTCAGTGGAACTCAATCTTTCAGTCTTTGCTAAATAACAATTAACATTGCTGCAAATTTTTCAGGTCCTATGGTATATGGCGTCAGTTTCTGCCCGCTGTCATGTAAGGAAAGATTGGGACAGCTAGGATTTGCAGGTAAATGTTTATAATAATGGCAGTCATTCGATCAACAGGATTCGTAAAGTACATTCACAAAGTGACTAACATTTGTTGATTTTCAATGTAAAGCTAATCCTGATTTTTTACCACTTCAAAGAAGGCTTTTATGTTAATACAAGTAATAAACTGCTGCAAACTGCTCATCTGCCAAAATAATGACCTAAAATTTATAAAATGCTTGGAGTTATAGGAGGGCCTGAAGCGTTTTCATCTTAGCAGGATCTTTATCAAAGGCTAAGTGACAAGACAAACATATAAGTCAAAGGCTTTTATGTCTTGAAACTGTTAAATATGTTATCAGAAACCATGATCCTGTATACAATTCTTATTCTTAACCCTCCTTCATACCACAGTTTACCACTCAGTTTTTCCTGTAGTACCGTAAGTTCGGTATCCCATGCATGATGGGTATCCTGATTACCACAACACACCACAATGTAGTTTATGATCCAGTTCGGCTGTGGAGTTTGTGGTAATGTGTGATAAGCAGACTGTGGTAAGCAGGAGTTAAGATTAATTCATGAAGTAAGAGGTCTGTGTTTTTGTTGTTGTTAGATTCTAAGACATTAACAGAGGAGCAGAGAGATGAACTGTTCTCCAAGATCAACGAGGCAAATGATTTCATTGGATATGAAGTGGAAATTCTCTCTCCAAATTTCATCTCAACGGCGATGCTTAGAAGGTATGTACGTGTACAGGATTATTTAACCTCAGATTTTAACAGAAATGTAGGCTAGGAGATTAATTGCCTTCATTCCACTGGTCTTTGCAATGCTACCCCTGATCATTGCCTTGGTGCCTCTAGTCATTACTTTGGTGCCCTTGGTCATTGCCTTGGTGCCCATATGGTCATTGTAGTAGTGTACTGCTCATGGTCCTTGCTTTTGTGGTTCTGGTTGTTGTTTTGGTGCCCCTGGGGCCGATTTCACTAACGCTTTGCGAACATCGCTAAAGCCCAAATCCATCGCTGAATGGAAAATTCCTATGCAAAGTAGCGATCTATTTTCAGTTTAGCGATGGATTTAGGCTTTAGCGATGATCGCAAAACGTTAGTGAAATCGGCCGGCCCCTGGTCATTGAAAAGTACTTTATCATTTCTTCTCTTTTGACCTTATCTCATTAGAACCAAGTGCAGTTTGAATACAATTTCCATGGACTCTGCTATTGGGCTGCTGAGGCTTGCTATCAAGCAAGGAGCTGACATCAAAGAGGTTTGCAAATCTCAACATTCCCAAGTTTTGAGACCCACATTTTCAGTTTTGTTTTTGTCCAAAACGATAAATTCTATACAGGCAGATGTGGGGAGAAACATCCTCATGATACATGTATTATTTTATTAAATTAACAATAACTCGTGTTGCCCCCCTCCCCCAGCATTTTGGCCAGGAACCTTCTTGATCCAAGCTGGGTCAATTACAGAGTTACTGGTTTGAACAGTCCTGCATCCTTCGAAACTGTGCAATAGAACTGAAAGGATTTTGGTATATTTATGTATGTTAGAATGGGAGACTTTTGAGAACCGGTCTTCAAGTCAACAGCGCACGCGCACGCACAACAGCATAAGCGCAAAACCATGTGCGCATGCTCACAATTGCGTGCGCATGCGCTGTTGACTTGAAGACCGGTTCTCAAAAGTCTCCTATTGTAATAGGTGAATAAGCCATAATTTTAAGGTGTTTTTAAGTCAGAAATGGACTGAATCAGGATTCGAACCTGTAACCTCTGGAAATAAGCACATTCATTTAGTCAGTTTCCCTTGCGGTCTCTCAAATAAAACATCGTATTGGACTAGGTAGATTTCTATTCTTTTATTTTCACCTTGTTTTTGTTGTTGTTTCTTGAACAGGTTTACGTGGACACTGTCGGAGATGCAAGTAAATACCAAGAGAAACTGAAAGGATTGTTTCCTGATCTTGACATAACTGTCACACCCAAAGCTGATGCCAAGTTCCCCATTGTCAGTGCTGCCAGTATATGTGCTAAGGTAAGATTAAATCACGTGGGACAGCTTGATAACTTCAAATGGTCCAAATTTGGTCGGTCACTCTAGGCTCAACTTTCAGCCACATGCTGTGCAAGTCATGGGATACATGTGGGGTGCTGTGGCCTAGTGGTCTGGCTTGTCATACTCAAGGTCTTGTGGTCAATCGACAGATTGTGGGTTTGAGTCTAGCCATGAGTTGGTGGTGCTTGCATCCTTGGGCAAGACGCTTTGTCACATATTGCTTCTCTTCACCCAGGAGTGAATGGGTACCTGCAAGGGTAGAGATGGGTTATAGCAATTTACAGCAGCCGGGGCTATATACCAGTTTCAGAAATGTAGTCCAATGACCAATAATAATTATAATGTAAGCACCTTGATCAGGTTTCTGGATAAGTGCACCATTTATAAAACTATAAGTATTATAATTATTGTTTTCAGGGTGCTGCTTGCCACAGGCTAAGTAAATTCAAGTACTCAGCCCCACAAGTTTCTGCCCTGTATATATACATGTTCTTTTATACGTGTTTGTTTTTGTGTACTTGTTTACTTGTTTGTTTACTCTAGTTTGTTGTTTTACTGATCATCATCATTATCTTGCTTGTTAATGCACAGGTGATGAGAGATAAGGTGCTAAAATCTTGGAGGTTTCCAGAAGGTGACGATATTGTGACGGGAGCATATGGAAGCGGATATCCTTCAGGTACATTAATAAATAAATTTATAATCATAATAATAATATAGATTTTTATGGCACACTTATCTGGAAACCCGATCAAGGTGCCTACATTATTACAGGTTTTATCCCTCGTTATTGACCTACTTTAACATTCCTGAAACCATCTCAACTCCCTGGGGAGTATTTAGCCTCGGCTGTTGTAAAGCACACAAAGGCTAATCAAGCACGCAAAGCCATCTCTAACCTCACAGGTACCCAGGCCTTGATTTTTAAGGAGAGTGAGAGTGATCACTCTCCTCCGCTCTAAAATGTTTTCCAAGGAGAGCAAAAAAATGAACTCCTTAACAATTTAAGGAGAGCTGTCCTTTTTCAAAACATCACATACATTTTTTCAGCCAACATTTACCCATTGCGGAAAATACAAACATTTTCAAGAAGACAAGCAAAATTGTGCATGTTATCTTTTTCCGACACTGGATACATGCGGAAACTTGGTTTAGCAAGACCAAAATGCTCTCTTTATTCACTATATGAGTAAGCCCTATGTTGATTTAAGGAGTTGGATTTGGAGCTCAAATTTGACTTTTGTTAGTGAGAGCAAATCACTCTCCTTAATTTTGTATGTTGATTTAAGGAGAGTGATTTCCAGCACTCCTCATTTTTGTTAAAATGAAGGCCTGAGGTACCCATTTAAACCTGGGTGAAGAGGAGCAACGTGACAATGCACCTTGCCCAAGGATGCAAGCACCACTAACCCATGGCTGGATTTGAACCCACAATCTGTAGATTGACCATGCGAGACCTAGATTACGACACGCCAGACCACTAGGCCACGACACCCTACAATTGTACAATTGAGCAGTGCAGTAAAGTCAAAGTACTAGACCTTTTAAAAAAAAATTATTAGGTTTTTGCTACTAGCACATTGAAAGTTGTAATTTCGATCTGTTTATTCAATCTTCAGATCCCACCACCAAACAGTGGCTGTCAACAAACGTGGATCAGATTTTTGGTTATCCACAATTTGTCCGCTTCAGCTGGTCCACAACTAGTACCATTCTTGAGAGCAAAGCTTTCCCTGTTCATTGGTAAGTTCACTATATCTTCTTCAATTAACAAGCATTTGTCATCAAGCATTTGTCATCTAAATTTCTCCTGTGAACAAAAGCCCAAAGTCTCTATGTTCAGTTTGTGATTTAGGACAGCAATTTAAAATTTGAAACGATTCGCAAAAATGTTTTTCTCATTGGAAAATGAGCTATGCCAGTCAAATGAAAAGTTGAAAACAAGTGCATCAATTCACAGGACAACTTGAGATTGATCTGCCATATTTTTTCTGTTACTTCTTACCCATTCTAAACATCCATACTCAAATCTGGGGCCAATAGCCCAAATCCATCGCTATACAGAAAATTGCTATGCAAAGTAGCGATCGCTTTCCATTTAGCAATGGATTTGGGCTTTAGTGATGATCAACTAGTATCCTTAGTCTAATTAAAAATGTTCGTGAAATAACCACAAGGGAAACTGAGCCATCCAGCCCTATGTTGGTGGTGACCCCAATAGTCAACTATCTTTGTTCGTTTGGCAGTCAGAAGCCATGAAACCACGCACACACCGCCACAGCGGAACAGGTAAAAGTAATTAAGTCATTGTATTATGTGCTCTTCAAACCGAAGTTAAAACAATAGACTTATTGTGGTGTTGAATTGTTTTGTTTGTTTCAGGGATGATGAAGATGAAGAAGATGAGAATGCCAAGGGAACCGCTTCCTTGTTCTCATTCTTTGCTCCAAAGAATGCCGATCCAAGAGACAAACAACATTCATTTTTTGAAGAGAGGAACCTGAAACGGGTTGTATCTTTCTGAGAACATTTGGCATCAGTGGTCATCTCATCTACAAGGCAGACATTAAGCCCTGTCCGCACTGGACTTTTTTTTCCGGGGATTTAACCGAGCCGATGGGTAAATGAAAAATGGACAAATATTACCGGTGTCCGCACTTGGACTTTTGACTCGGGTAACTTAACCGTGCATGCACGGAAGAATTACCGAGCTGACAATACAAGCCCTATGCGGATACCCGACTCAAACTGTCCGCACTGGACTTTTCGTCTCGGGTAAAGTGTCTCGGGTATTCTACCCGGGCAGAAGTTGGCCGGTAGAAATACCCGCGCGGCTCGAGCAAAGTAACTGAGAGGTAGACTTCCTGAGACGTCCGCACTGGACTTAAAATGGGTAAAGTACCCAGCGTCTCGGTTACTTTGCCCAAAAAAAGTCCAGTGCGGACAGGGCTATTGACAAGCCAGCGGTCAGCTCATCATGGACGGACGATTCGTCTTTCTACAAGGACAGGCTTATGGTCATCTCAAAAAGGTTGGATCACCGGTCAGCTCATTAAGGACAGACCAATGGTCATCTCATTAAGGAGAGGCCAGTGGTCAGATAAACATGGGTAGACCAGTGGTCAACACATAAGAACAGACCAGTGGTCATCTCAATAAGATTTTGTTGAGAGTTTTTACACTTAATGAGTCAATTAGGAGTTTATTTATTGAAAAGTGAACAAAGAAAACTGGAGCGGGATTCGAACCGGCGACCTCCTGAATACCGTACAGGCGCTCTACCAAGAGTTTATTTAGAGTGGTGCACCATGACTCAAAGGCACTGGCAAACTTTCAGAGTTTCAAGAAGTTGTATCCATAATTCATATTTCTCATTCGATTTTCTTTATTTGGGGTGCATAATTACTTCTAGAACTCCAAAGGATCCTACACTTGTGGGGGATCTGTCTAGTTAAAAAAATAGGGTGCCCAATTTTGGCTCATCAATAATTTCACCATCAATTCACAGTTTTGTAAAGATGACTTTAAACAAGATTCCAATGGGAGACTTTTGGAGAGTCTGTCTTGAGTCAGCAGCGCACGCGCACGTGCAATACAACGCGCGCATGCTCACAATTGTGCAAGCATGGTTTGCGCGTCTCCCATTCTATTGTGACTATTGGGGTCACCACCAACGTAGGGCTGGATGGCTCAGTTGGTAGAGCGCCTGTACGGTATTCAGGAGGTCGCCGGTTCAAATCCCGCTCCAGTAAATTTTTCTTTGTTCACTTTTCAATGACTTTAAATTCAGTCAGTTTCCTTGTGGTTATTTGATGATTAAGATTCCAATTCATTACAATTAATTTTGTTTCTTTTTGAGATGCAAGTTTGTTTTTTTACCACCTGCTAGGGACACTGATTTGCAAAACTGTGTCCCTGTAATGTAATGTAGATAGTTGTATCTGTTGTAAGACTGATGTCTTTTGGGCCTTAAATAACTTTTCAAAAACTCCCAGAGACAATTTCATCATGGGAAGAGCACCTTGTAATGAAAAGTGGCATTGATCTTCCATCCAAGAACCATATTTGAGGCAGAGATGCATTTTTTCGTTGTTATTATTTTTTACAACCTGAACTGCATAACAGGGAAATCTTGCCGTATTATTTTGGGCAAAATCATGAATGAGTTGGGGCCAATTTCATGCAGGCCGTTAAACACACAAAAATTGCTTAGCACAAAATGTCTTGCTCAATAAAACAAACCACCTTGAAAGATTTCATTTGATATTCATGGTCAGCGAACAACAGCCAAAGAACAATCACAAGTGATACACAACATATGAAAATTTGGTTGTTATTCCTGTTTTCCTGACAGAAATTTCATGGTTGGCAAATTTTGTGCTAGGCATGACCATGAAATTGGCCCCCTGCTGCGCAGAAATACACTGTGTAGAATTTTCATTTGGCAACACAGGAAGACTTGAAAATTTTATGCTATTTCTTTTTGCCCAGCATCTCAATAAAAATGTTTGCTTAAAGGTATAATACATGATTGGTAAAGGTCACAGAACAACACTCACACTTTTTTTTTAATCTAACATGTACATACATTGATAAACCTGTGCAAATTTGAGGTCAATTGGACATCTGGGTCACAAGAAAATAGTGAAAACCTGATTCAATTTTTGTTATAAAACATAACAAATGGTTTTGATCTTACCCCGAGATCAAAACCGTTTTCGGTCTTTGTTTTACTAATTTCTGGATAAATACAGCATTTCAGGAGGAAATATTTTAATGGTATGCTTCTACCAGCACCATCTTCATATCCTGAAAGTTATACATAAATCTGTGAACGTTTGGGTATGTTACCAATCCTGTACTGTACCTTTAATAGAACATCTATGATCTATAATTGAAGGCAATAAATTAGCAGAAATTTTCTCTTTATTTATAAATCGGAACATTTCCTCCTATTACCACTTGAATTGCGTGGTATTGATACATTTAAGTGAACTTGGTGGAGTAGGTGGACTAGGGAAAAGGTAGGGTAAAATTAAAGACAGACATAAATAAAGTTGATTGACTCTGATTGTTCTTCTTTTCTCATTAAATTCTTAGAATTATTACTTGAATTTTATTTCCCATTATTCTTCTGATATGAAATAAATTAGGACAAGTTAAATTAAGTTTTTCGTACAAATCAAACTGAATTGTACATACCCTAACTTTGCTACAAGACTGTTCAGGAGTTACTAAAAAATGTTTTTAGATGATAATCAAACTTCTTTAAATTGGGGAATTATAAGGGGAAATATGGCGACCAGATAGAATTGAAATGGTCAGGATAAAATTAAGTCTGTCTGTTAAGCTTGATATTTACTCATTCTAAAAGCATTGTCATCATTTAGAAGAGGTTAAATGAAGACAAATGTTTGCCAGTTAAACCTGGGAAAGGCGAAAAACAGATCAAAACCGCTTGGGTAAAATATCTGAAAATTCCTTTCCGACCCCCTTTTTTGATGGGCAATCAAGCATTTTGCTCCAGGTTAAAATTCATGGCAAAGAGTATAACAATCGTATTCTCCTTCTGACCTGTTTATACTATTACTTGGAGAGCAAATCACCTTTTTGTGTCTTTTCTTTGTGAAGCGCCTTGAGCAGATTTATCTGGAAGGGGGCTATATAAGAATTTGTCATTATTATTTTTATTGTAAGTTGTGGAAGTAGAATCATTCCATAATATCTTTTTCATGTCTTCACAAAAACTTGGCTTTGGATCTTCTGAGTAAAAACTCAGAAACTCTAGAAACGGATTGTCATCATTTTGAAGAGGTTGAATGAAGACAAATGTTTGCCAGTAATACCTGGGAAAGGCGAAAAACAGATCAAAACCGCTTGGGTAAAATATCTGGAAATTCCTTTCCGACCCCCTTCTCTGATTGGGCGATCAAGCATATTGCTCCAGGTTAAAATTCATGTCAAAGAGTAACAATCTTATTGTTAGTTGTGGAAGTAAACTGAATCCATAATATCTTTTTCATGTCTTCACAAAAACTTGGCTTTGGATCTTCTGTGTAAAAACTACAACATTTTAGGCATTAAATATTTCTCATCCCTAATAAGCTGATTAATTAAATAAAGTTGCGATGACTCAAGAATTGTTGAACCGCTGCTCCGGGCATTCTTCAGATAGCTGTAGAGACAGATTGAAACAGAATAAAAAGTGCTTAACAAGTGTGAACTTTGTGGGGAATTCTTGTGGACATAAATAGCTGATAATGATAAGAATACAGACCTAGACAGCTAGAGGCAATTATAATGATAGGTGGGATAAAGGAAGGGACTAGGGTTGAAAAAAAAACAATGCATTTTCCCTCAATGGCCCTCCACAAAACATGATGCCTCAGATATTCAACCCTTCGGTTGTTTTTAGGTTTGCGATTCAAAGGAAAACTGCTCTGACCATCTTCATCTTCAGATCTGGGGCAATTTATTGTTTAGTATCCCATGAAGTGCAGTGTAAATCTTTACTCACTTCTTCAATCAGTCAATCAAGAGAAGACGTCCCAAAGTAAGTTATCCGTCCTCAGCCCGTGACAGTCATCGAGAACATCTCATCAGGAGTTAGTCCTTTCCCCCCCAGCCATCATCGATGCCCGCATCCCCTCATCTCGTGTGGCCGATCCTCAGTCCATGACGGTCATTGAGAACATCTCGGGAGTTAGTCCTCTTCCTCTGGCAGTCATCGAATGTGCAATCTCCTCATCTTGTGTGGCTGATATGGATGGACGCCAAATTGTCCAGTGATGGAGGTCCTGCCACTGCAAGAGGGTGTGGATCCATGGATAGAGGGGAAGGGGTGCAATGTGGGTTGACCAGAAGAATGAGGGGTACCCAACCCCAGACAGGAGCTAAATCTTTGGAATATTGTGGATTAATATTCATCCTCCCTCACCATGGATCTACTTCCCGTTGCTTTCTCAGACGTTGACATTTATAGCTGAACTCACAGACAGGAGATAAAATAAAAGAAACTTCCCAACCTCAACTAGATCGGTTGTTAATTGTTCATACTCATTTCAATTTATTTCCTGGTTCAATGAATGCAAGCTACGACCATGCTACGACTAAGCCGAATCTATCTACTTCCTAGGCCTAGACATAATCAATAGCCCTATACTGGATTTTTTAGTCACTTACCAGATTTGCCTAACAGCAGTTTGTTTGTATAAACAACTTACCATGTTTATACTTTTTCAATACTGTTCCATAATTATAAACCAGGCCTATTAATAATAATTAAGGCATGCTTTATCACTCACTTACCACTACCAATAAACTTTTTGTATAAACAACTTACCATGTTTATACTTGTTCATAGATCAATCTGTACTTACCGCCATTTTTTAACCTAATAATCTATCTTTGTTTTTAAGCCTAAACATAATTGGTAGGCCTATACTGCATTTTTTCAATTCTTTTTTCAAGACCACATTATTTTGCCCGATAACTTTAAAACAAGTTTTTATAGACAACAATTATATTAGGATTTTTATACATTTTCAATTGGGACACTTTAATCACAAACCAGATGATACACAATGACACAGGCCGACTCTATCCATTCAACATTTACAACAATTATATTTTATTCCATTTCATTTTTAAGAAACAACCACGGACACTAGTATTCCAACGAAAACTACCTCTTTTATTTCACTCGGCTATAGATTATAGCTGTCTTGAAAACTGTATACATAGTACAGAGAGGGCGCCCTTTGGGAAACATAGAAAACCTGCTGGTCATGGGGAAAAAAATGTTGAGAAATTTCACCCGACAACAATTGCTTGCTTGCAATGTTGTCATCATTGAAACAGAACCTGCCTTAAAAATGCAAAAGGCTTGACATGGTGGAGACACCTAAAGAAGTATACTTATAGAACACCATGTGATTAAACCCCTCTGAGGAGAGGGATTGATTCAAGTATATAGAACCTTGTGATCACTGGAGGCAACAAATTGCTGAAAACTATTTAAAGTATTATTATTAACTCGAGGAACACAATTCCACGCTCGCAATTATTGAAACCATTTCAAAGGAAAAATTAGTTCTTTACAACATTCTGCGAATGGCTTTATTTTTCTACATAGCGCAGAGAGTGCAAACTTTTTGAAAACATGGTAAACCTGCTGGTCATGGGGGGAAAATGGTAAAAAAAATTGCACATGACAATTGCTTGCTTGCAATTTTGTTATACTGTACCACTGAAACAAAAACTGCCTTAAAAAGGATGAAGGCTTCAATAGTGGACACATATAAATGTAACAGGTGTATATGGTACACCATCCTCAGAAAGAGGGATGGTGGTGACAATACCAGACAATAAATTTAGATTAACTTTTCTCCCGATTTCTTAAACTGTTTACAAAGATACAGTACCTGTCTAATAATAATATCATTATCAGACTACCGCTCATTTTTGGGAGAGAAAGAAGCTACTGGTTTACACACAGAAGAGCCAGATTCATGCTGGCTTCGCAATTGTATTTATTTTATTACCGTTTTACATAGTAGGCCTACAGACTCTTAACCTGCTGACCATGGGGAAAGAGAATATTAATGTACAAATAAACGACACATATTCCAATTTTCACACTGTTTTATTTCTTTCTGTACAGAAAATCTGCTTCATGATTATGGCTGAAGAGAATTGCTTGTTCACAATTCTGACCATGGAACCATGGAAGCAAGTTGATAAACCTTTTATTTTTCGATAAAAAAATCATACCCATTATACTTCATTTCATTTCATTTTTATGAAACAACCATGGACATTGTTTCAGCGAAAACTACCATTTTTTTTTTTTTCAGATACAGCTATGATGAGCTGTTATGAAAACGTATGCATAGCACAGAGGGCGCCCTTTTGGGAAACATGGAAAACCTGCTGGTCATGGGGGGGACAAAATGGTTAGAAATAATTTTCCTACTATTGAAACAAAAACTGCTTTAAAATGACAAAAGCTTCAATAACACGGTGGATACACAATGTAAGATGCACTGTGCACCGTGTGAAATTGTGAATAACCACTGGAGAATAAATTTACATTAACTTGTCTCGCGATTCCTGAAACTGTTTAAAACATACAGTAGCTGTCTTTAAAACATCATTACCGCCCATTTGGGAAATAATGAAGCTACTGTTTTACACACAGAAGAGCCATCTTCATGTTGGCTTCTAATACCATTTCTCACAAACTAAAGGCTAGATCCGTTTACTGATGATAAACTTATCACCGTTTTACAGAGTACAGACTCTAAACCTGCCGACCATGAGGAAAGAGAATATTAATTTACAAATAAACGACACATATTCCAATTTGTCAGCTGTTTTATTTCTTTCTGTACCGTGAGAAAACCTAATTATAGCTGAGGAGAATTGGGAGGGCGCCCTTTGGGGAAATATGGGAAACCTGCTGCTGGTCATGGGGGGAAAATGGTTAGAAATTTACACTTGGCAACAATTGCTTGCTTGCAATTTTGCTACTATTGAAACAAAAACTGCTTTAAAATGGCAAAAGCTTCAATAACACGGTGGATACACAATGTAAGATGCACTGTGCACCGTGTGAAATTGTGAATATCCACTGGAGAATAAATTTACATTAACTTTTCTCGCGATTCCTGAAACTGTTTAAAACATACAGTAGCTGTCTTTAAAACATCATTACCGCCCATTTGGGAAAGAAACAAGCTACTGCTTCACACACAGAAGAGCCATCTTCATGTTGGCTTCTAATACCATTTCTTACAAACTAAAGGCTAGATTTGTTTACTGATGATAAACTTATCACCGTTTACAGAGTACAGACTCTAAACCTGCCGACCATGAGGAAAGAGAATATTAATTTACAAATAAACGACACATATTCCAATTTTTCAACTGTTTTATTTCTTTCTGTACCGTGTGAGAAAACCTTATTATAGCTAAGGAGAATTGAGAGGGGGCCCTTTGGGGAAATATGGAAAACCTGCTGGTCATGGGGGGAAAATGGTAAGAAATTTGCACTTAGCAACAATTTCTTACTTGCAATTTTGCTACCATTGAAACAAAAACTGCTTTAAAATGACAAAAGCTTCAATAACACGGTGGATACACATGTAAGATGCACTGTGCACCATGTGAAATTGTGAATAACCTCTGGAGAATAAATGAAAGTTAACTTTTCTCGCGATTCCTGAAACTGTTTAAAACACATAGTAGCTGTCTGTAAAACATCATTACCGCCCATTTGGGAAAGAATGAAGCTACTGTTTTACAAACAGAAGAGCCATCTTCATGTTGGCTTCTAATACCATTTCTTACAAACTAAAGGCTAGATTTGTTTACTGATGATAAACTTATCACCGTTTTACAGAGTACAGACTCTAAACCTGCCGACCATGAGGAAAGAGAATATTAATTTACAAATAAACGACACATATTCCAATTTGTCAACTGTTTTATTTCTTTCTGTACCGTGAGAAAACCTTATTATAGCTAAGGAGAATTGAGAGGGGGCGCCCTTTGGGGAAATATGGAAAACCTGCTGGTCATGGGGGGAAATGGTTAGAAATTTGCACTTAGCAACAATTGCTGACTTGCAATTTTGCTACTATTGAAACAAAAACTGCTTTAAAATGACAAAAGCTTCAAGTAACACGGTGGATACACATATAAGATGCACTGTGCACCATGTGAAATTGTGAATAACCTCTGGAGAATAAATTTACATTAACTTTTCTCGCGATTCCTGAAACTGTTTAAAACATACAGTAGCTGTCTTTAAAACATCATTACCGCCCATTTGGGAAAGAAAGAAGCTACTTTTTTACACACAGAAGAGCCATCTTCATGTTGGCTTCTAATACCATTTCTTACAAACTAAAGGCTAGATCCTTTTACTGATGACAATCTTTATTTACTCTTTTACTAAGACAGACTCTTAACCTGCTGACCATGAGGAAAGAGAATAATTTCCAAAGAAACGAGTCAACACATTCTCACAACAGGCTCTGGCAGCATGTTTTTTTATTTCTGTACATAAAACCTCAATTTCGATTATGGCCTTAGGAGAACTGCCTGTTCACAGTTCTGACCATGGAACTGTGGAAAAATGCTGAAAGAGAATATTTTGAACAATTGTTTTCAATAAGATAAAGTTTTGAAAACTTCCACTTCTACACAAATAAAAACCTGCTGGCCATGGGAGGGAAAGGTGTTATTAAACTTTACAAAATGTACACCTGCAAAGAAATGTTACTGAGTTCAGTTGCATTAATGTTCACATTAAATTGCGAACAGTTACAAGGTATCATGATTTAAAACCTGCTGATTAGTAGAGAAGGTTATTGGAAAAATAAATGCAAGAAACATTTTTCAATAAAACAATCCTTCTCATGAAACAGAAATGCTTACTAGCATTCACTCGAGAGCTAATTCATTAAAAAGCTTACAGTATGAAACTTTACATTGCTAATGACCCATTACTGTGTGTCTTGAAATCATTTTTCAGTGGTGATATTTTTTTCTGTACTGAAATCCTGCTGACCATTGGGAGGGAAAGATTATTATTCAAACAAAAATTACACATACACCAAGAGTGCTTATATATAGTAGACTATAGTTGCGATAATCGTAACCCTTGGTCTACATTGTTTATGGCAATGTTGACCATAAAACTGCCCCATATAACTTTATATTTTTAGTGGACTTTTATGCTTGTCTTGTTATGCTTCATTATGATTATGACCTTTGGAGAACTGCCTGTTCATAGTTCTGACCACTGTGGACAAATGCTGAAAGAGAATATTTTGAACAATTGGTTTCAATAAGATAAAGTTTTGAAAACTTCCACCTTTACACACAAATAAAAACCTGCTGGCCATGGGAGGGAAATGTGTTATTAAACTTATTATACAAAATGTACACCTGCAAAGAAATGTAACCGAGAAACATCCAGGCCTACAGTACGTGGAGGTGGAGCCAAGAGCTCAAGACCATGAACCACTCTATGGAGAATCATACAGAAAGTAGCCCGAAACAGCAAGAGTGCATGGCGATCCTTAGTTGCTGCCAACAGGCATACTCAGGAAATACTCAAAACACTGCTAATCATTGAAGACATTACCGGACATTATGCAACTCAAATGTTTGCGATTTCTGACAGCATTTCTCTTCAAAGATTTAAGATTACGTTTTTATGTATTAAAAAAGTACTGATTGGTAGAAAGGATCTACACGTTGTCCTGTTCGAACTATTCTGAACTCATGATTTCTATGATAGAAAAGAATAATGAAAACGCGTCGAACAAACATGGGAACTATTCGGAAAAGTTTCGGAAACTTCCACCTCTGCACAGATAAAAACCTGCTGGCCATGGGAGGAAAGGTGTTATTATACAAAACCTGCAAAGAAATGTAAGAGTTCAATTGCATAAATGTTCACATTAAGTGGCAAACAGTTATTATTTTATGTTTATTAAAACCTGCTGAATAGAAAAGATTATTGACAAATTAATGCAAGAAACATACAAAGTTTTGAGTTTTGACCCTACTGTCCAAAGTTTGTCCAGTCAAGTTGATTAATTTATTAGAAGTCACTTACCAGCTTCAACTGAACAGAATTTTATCAAATTTCGAATAAAATTTTCTTGCGCCAGTATTAACCAACAAACTCTGACCCTAGAAAAGGCCAGAAGCAAAACGCCAGAAATTTATGTCATATGTAAAGAGTAACCATGAATTAAGTTGATGCAGGTCTCCAGTTGAACAGCTCCCGAAACAGTGGCCGTGTTTACCGCTACATCACTCCGCTCATGAAACAGCCGTTATACATTTTACAGACGTTTTGTGATTTAAATTATTCTTCAGTTTTGATTCCATGGCAAACGGCCCAAATAGTGGGTAACTCTGCTCATGAAACAGTCGCCTTTATAAATTGTACAGAAGTTTGTGATTTTTAACTATACATCATTTTTGTTTCCATGGCAAACGGCCCAAATGGTGGGTAACTCTGCCCATGAAACTGTCGCCTTTATAAATTGTACAGAAGTTTGTGATTTTTAACTGTACATCATTTTTGTTTCCATGGCAAACGGCCCAAATGGTGGGTAACTCTGCCCATGAAACTGTCGCCTTTATAAATTGTACAGAAGTTTGTGAATTTTAACTATACATCAGTTTTGTTTCAATGGCAAACGGCCCAAATAGTGGGTAACTCTGCCCATGAAACAGTCGCCTTTATAAATTGTACAGAAGTTTGTGATTTTTAACTATACATCATTTTTGTTTCCATGGCAAACGGCCCAAATGGTGGGTAACTCTGCCCATGAAACTGTCGCCTTTATAAATTGTACAGAAGTTTGTGATTTTTAACTGTACATCATTTTTGTTTCCATGGCAAACGGCCCAAATGGTGGGTAACTCTGCCCATGAAACTGTCGCCTTTATAAATTGTACAGAAGTTTGTGAATTTTAACTATACATCAGTTTTGTTTCCATGGCAAACGGCCCAAATAGTGGGTAACTCTGCCCATGAAACAGTCGCCTTTATAAATTGTACAGAAGTTTGTGATTTTTAACTATACATCATTTTTGTTTCCATGGCAAACGGCCCAAATGGTGGGTAACTCTGCCCATGAAACTGTCGCCTTTATAAATTGTACAGAAGTTTGTGATTTTTAACTGTACATCATTTTTGTTTCCATGGCAAACGGCCCAAATGGTGGGTAACTCTGCCCATGAAACTGTCGCCTTTATAAATTGTACAGAAGTTTGTGAATTTTAACTATACATCAGTTTTGTTTCCATGGCAAACGGCCAAAATAGTGGGTAACTCTGCCCATGAAACAGTCGCCTTTATAAATTGTACAGAAGTTTGTGATTTTTAACTATACATCATTTTTGTTTCCATGGCAAACGGCCCAAATGGTGGGTAACTCTGCCCATGAAACAGTCGCCTTTATAAATTGTACAGAAGTTTGTGATTTTTAACTGTACATCATTTTTGTTTCCATGGCAAACGGCCCAAATGGTGGGTAACTCTGCCCATGAAACTGTCGCCTTTATAAATTGTACAGAAGTTTGTGAATTTTAACTATACATCAGTTTTGTTTCCATGGCAAACGGCCCAAATGGTGGGTAACTCTGCCCATGAAACTGTCGCCTTTATAAATTGTACAGAAGTTTGTGATTTTTAACTATACATCATTTTTGTTTCCATGGCAAACGGCCCAAATGGTGGGTAACTCTGCCCATGAAACTGTCGCCTTTATAAATTGTACAGAAGTTTGTGATTTTTAACTGTACATCATTTTTGTTTCCATGGCAAACGGCCCAAATGGTGGGTAACTCTGCCCATGAAACTGTCGCCTTTATAAATTGTACAGAAGTTTGTGAATTTTAACTATACATCAGTTTTGTTTCCATGGCAAACGGCCCAAATAGTGGGTAACTCTGCCCATGAAACAGTCGCCTTTATAAATTGTTCAGCAGTTTGTGATTTTTAACTATACATCATTTTTGTTTCCATGGCAAACGGCCCAAATGGTGGGTAACTCTGCTCATGAAACAGTCACCTTTTGAATTGTACATAAGTTTGTGATTTTTAACTATACATCATTTTGTTTCCATGGCAAATGGCCCAAATGGTGGGTATCTCTGCTCATGAAACTGTCGCCTTTATAAATTGTACAGAAGTTTGTGATTTTTAACTATACATCATTTTGTTTCCATGGCAAACGGCCCAAATGGTGGGTATCTCTGCTCATGAAACTGTCGCCTTTATAAATTGTACAGAAGTTTGTGATTTTTAACTATACATCATTTTGTTTCCATGGCAAACGGCCCAAATGGTGGGTATCTCTGCTCATGAAACTGTCGCCTTTATAAATTGTACATAAGTTTGTGATTTTTAACTATACATCATTTTGTTTCCATGGCAAACGGCCCAAATGGTGGGTAACTCTGCTCATGAAACAGTCGCCTTTACAAATTGTACAGAAATTTGTTATTTTTAACTGTACATCATTTTTGTTTCCATGGCAAACGGCCCAAATGGTGGGTAACTCTGCTCATGAAACAGTCGCCTTTATAAATTGTACAGAGGTTTGTGAATTTTAACTATACATCATTTTGGTTTCCATGGCAAACGGCCCAAATGGTGGGTAACTCTGCTCATGAACAGTCGACTTTATAAATTGTACAGAAGTTTGTGAATTTTAACTATACATCAGTTTTGTTTCCATGGCAAACGGCCCAAATGGTGGGTATCTCTGCCCATGAAACAGTCGCCTTTATAAATTGTACATACGTTTCTGAATTTTAACTATACATCAGTTTTGTTTCCATGGCAAACGGCCCAAATGGTGGGTATCTCTGCCCATAAAACAGTCGCCTTTATAAATTGTACATAAGTTTGTGATTTTTAACTATACATCAGTTTTGTTTCCATGGCAAACGGCCCAAATGGTGGGTAACTCTGCCCATGAAACAGTCGCCTTTATAAATTGTTCAGCAGTTTGTGATTTTTAACTAAACATCAGTTTTGTTTCCATGGCAAACGGCCCAACTAGTGGGTATCTCTGCTCATGAAACTGTCGCCTTTATAAATTTTACAGAAGTTTGTGATTTTTAACTATACATCATTTTGTTTCCATGGCAAACGGCCCAAATGGTGGGTATCTATGCTCATGAAACAGTCGCCTTTACAAATTGTACAGAAATTTGTTATTTTTAACTGTACATAATTTTTGTTTCCATGGCAAACGGCCCAAATGGTGGGTAACTCTGCTCATGAAACAGTCGCCTTTGTAAATTGTACAGAGGTTTGTGAATTTTACCTATACATCATTTTTGTTTCCATGGCAAACGGCCCAAATGGTGGGTATCTCTGCCCATGAAACAGTCGCCTTTATAAATTGTACATACGTTTCTGAATTTTAACTATACATCAGTTTTGTTTCCATGGCAAACGGCCCAAATGGTGGGTTACTCTGCTCATGAAACAGTCGCCTTTATAAATTGTACAGAGGTTTGTGAATTTTAACTATACATCATTTTTGTTTCCATGGCAAACGGCCCAAATGGTGGGTAACTCTGCTCATGAAACAGTCGCCTTCATAAATTGTACAGAATTTGTAATTTTTAGCTATACATCAGTTTTGTTTCCATGGCAGACGGCCCAAATGGTGGGTATCTCTGCCCATGAAACAGTCGCCTTTATAAATTGTACATACGTTTCTGAATTTTAACTATACATCAGTTTTGTTTCCATGGCAAACGGCCCAAATGGTGGGTTACTCTGCTCATGAAACAGTCGACTTTATAAATTGTACAGAGGTTTGTGAATTTTAACTATACATCATTTTTGTTTCCATGGCAAACGGCCCAAATGGTGGGTAACTCTGCTCATGAAACAGTCGCCTTCATAAATTGTACAGAATTTGTAATTTTTAGCTATACATCAGTTTTGTTTCCATGGCAGACGGCCCGTTTGGGTATCACTCAGCACATGGAAGTGTCCTTAATATACCCTCAGATAAATCAATTCAACCTTTTTTCACCTCGGCATCACATTTTTCATTCATTTGATAAGAATTGCACAGAGATATCACCAGTGCCCAAATTGAATCGGCCTACATTAGAAAGTGGCCGATTTGTTTTGTCAAATACAATATTTTCAGAATGAGTTTTTTAAATGCTGCTCATTTTGACCTTTCCTAATATATAAAAAAGGGACTTGGGAAAAAACCTTGCCCGTATTAATATGCCCCACCTCAGCCTTGCCATATCTGCGTACGCTGTCTGGTTTCGCTTCATGGTCGCAGCTGTTTGCGCACGGTGCTCTGATGTACCCCTTACCCCCTCCCCTGAGAATGTAACAACACCCTACTTCAATTACTTTCAATTCCCCAAACTTCCTTCAGATAACTACAACGCCAAGAAGTGCCATTGTCACGGTTATCCATCTGAAGACAGTTTGTGTGGAATCTTGTTCGAAAGTAATTATCGTGATCAACCGACGAACCGACGGACCGACTCGATACCGAATACCGGACGGATTGATAATCGAAATACTGAATGTCAACACGGGAAAAGTACCGTGTTGACATTCAGTGCCCTACCCCAACCCCCCTCCCCCTCCCCGAGCTGCGTTTGAGCTGCTGCAAGTGCTGATCGAGTTGACACGCTTGCGC
The DNA here is from genome assembly GCA_963971285.1 of Astropecten irregularis. Taxonomy (NCBI): domain Eukaryota; kingdom Metazoa; phylum Echinodermata; class Asteroidea; order Paxillosida; family Astropectinidae; genus Astropecten; species Astropecten irregularis. The sequence continues at coordinate 18,458,887 of OZ020254.1, read as the reverse complement.
CGTTTCACGGCAAGACTGAGATCTCCCCCCCCCCCCCCCACCCCACACACTTAAAGTGATCTGAGGTATTGGACATTGCTTGCTTGGCCTTAGTGTGCAAAGTCCCTGACAAACAAATATGTACGGCATAAACCAAAGAATGTTCCCAACGGTCAAAGGAGTGCAGCATTTGCGGTGGGTTTTTGGTCGGAAAGTTGCATATTGACAATTTTGTTTTATATTTAAATTTATGCATGGACGGTCTGAAATGCACACTAGTGATATCTCTTGTGTTGAAAATCCACACGTCGTTTGTTTTTCTCTATATACGTGGTTACGGATAACTTCATTCAATCATCAGTTTTGTTTCCATGGCAAACGGCCCAAATGGTGGGTATCTCTGCTCATGAAATAGTCCCCTTTATATACATGTATTGCAAATAATTTTGTAATTTTGTTTCCATGGCAAACGGCCAAAATAGTGGGTATCTCTGCACATGAAACTGTCGCCTTTATAAATTGTACAGAAGTTTGTTATTTTTAACTATACATCCATTTTGTTTCCATGGCAAACGGCCCAAATGGTGGGTAACTCTGCTCATGAAACAGTTGACTTTATAAATTGTACAGAAGTTTGTGATTTTTAACTATACATCATTTTTGTTTCCATGGCAAACGGCCCAAATGGTGGGTAAATCTGCTCATGAAACAGTCGCCTTTATAAAATGTACATAAGTTTGTGAATTTTAACTATACATCAGTTTTGTTTCCATGGCAAACGGCCCAAATGGTGGGTAACTCTGCCCATGAAACAGTCGCCTTTATAAAATGTACATAATGTTGTGAATTTTAACTATACATCAGTTTTGTTTCCATGGCAAACGGCCCAAAGATGGGTAACTCTGCTCATGAAACAGTCGACTTTATAAATTGTACAGAAGTTTGTGATTTTTAACTATACATCAGTTTTGTTTCCATGGCAAACGGCCCAAATGGTGGGTAACTCTGCTCATGAAACAGTCGCCTTTATAAATTGTACAGAAGTTTGTGATTTTTAACTTTATACATCAATTTTGTTTCCATGGCAAACGGCCCAAATGGTGGGTAACTCTGCTCATGAAACAGTCGCCTTGATAAATTGTACAGAAGTTTGTTATTTTTAACTATATACATCAATTTTGTTTCCATGGCAAACGGCCCAAATAGTGGGTATCTCTGCTCATGAAACAGTCACCTTTATAAATAATTTGTACAATGAGAAGTGTGTGATTTTTAAACTATACATCAATTTTGTTTCCATGGCAACCGGCCCAAATGGTGGGTATCACTGCTCATGAAAAAGTCGCCTTTATAAATTTTACAGATGTTTTTGATTTTTAACTATACATCATTTTTGTTTCCATGGCAACTGGCCCAAATGGTGGGTATCCCTGCTCATGAAACAGTCGCCTTTATAAATTGTACAGAAATTTGTAAGTTTTAACTATACATAAATTTTGTTTCCATGGCAAACGACCCAAACTGTGGGTATCTCTGCCCATGAAACAGTCGCCTTTATAAATAATTTGTACAATGAGAAGTGTGTGATTTTTAAACTATACATCAATTTTGTTTCCATGGCAAACGACCCAAATGGTGGGTATCTCTGCTCATGAAACAGTTGCCTTTATAAATTGTACAGATGTTTGTAAGTTTTAAATATACATCATTTTGTTTCCATGGCAAACGGCCCAAATGGTGGGTAACTCTGCTCATGAAACAGTCGCCTTTATGAATTGTACATAAGTTTGTGATTTTTAACTATACATCAGTTTCGTTTCCATGGCAAACGGCCCAAATGGTGGGTAACTCTGCTCATGAAACAGTCGCCTTTATAAATTTTACAGAAGTTTGTGATTTTTAACTATACATCAGTTTCGTTTCCATGGCAAACGGCCCAAATGGTGGGTAACTCTGCTCATGAAACAGTCGCCTTTATAAACTGTTCAGAAGTTTGTGATTTTTAACTACGCATCAATTTTTTTTCCATGGCAAACGGCCCAAAAGGTGGGTATCTCTGCCCATGAAACAGTCGCCTTTATAAATTGTACATAAGTTTGTGAATTTTAACTATACATCAGTTTTGTTTCCATGGCAAACGGCCCAAATGGTGGGTAACTCTGCTCTTGAAACAGTCGCCTTTATAAATTGTACAGAAGTTTGTTATTTTTAACTATACATCCATTTTGTTTCCATGGCAAACGGCCCAAATGGTGGGTAACTCTGCTCATGAAACAGACACCTTTATAAATTGTACAGCAGTTTGTTATTTTTAACTATACATCCATTTTGTTTCCATGGCAAACGGCCCAAATGGTGGGTTACTCTGCTCATGAAACAGTTGACTTTATAAATTGTACAGAAGTTTGTGATTTTTAACTATACATCAGTTTTGTTTCCATGGCAAACGGCCCAAATGGTGGGTATCTCTGCTCATGAAACAGTCGCCTTTATAAATTGTACAGAAATTTGTAAGTTTTAACTATACATACATTTTGTTTCCATGGCAAACGACCCAAATTGTGGGTATCTCTGCCCCTGAAACAGTCGCCTTTATAAATAATTTGTACAATGAGAAGTGTGTGATTTTTAAACTATACATCAATTTTGTTTCCATGGCAAACGACCCAAATGGTGGGTATCTCTGCTCATGAAACAGTTGCCTTTATAAATTGTACAGATGTTTGTAAGTTTTAAATATACATCATTTTGTTTCCATGGCAAACGGCCCAAATGGTGGGTAACTCTGCTCATGAAACAGTCGCCTTTATGAATTGTACATAAGTTTGTGATTTTTAACTATACATCAGTTTCGTTTCCATGGCAAACGGCCCAAATGGTGGGTAACTCTGCTCATGAAACAGTCGCCTTTATAAACTGTTCAGAAGTTTGTGATTTTTAACTACGCATCAATTTTTTTTCCATGGCAAACGGCCCAAAAGGTTGGTATCTCTGCCCATGAAACAGTCGCCTTTATAAATTGTACATAAGTTTGTGAATTTTAACTATACATCAGTTTTGTTTCCATGGCAAACGGCCCAAATGGTGGGTAACTCTGCTCATGAAACAGTCGCCTTTATAAATTGTACAGAAGTTTGTTATTTTTAACTATACATCCATTTTGTTTCCATGGCAAACGGCCCAAATGGTGGGTAACTCTGCTCATGAAACAGACACCTTTATAAATTGTACAGCAGTTTGTGATTTTTAACTATACATCCATTTTGTTTCCATGGCAAACGGCCCAAATGGTGGGTAACTCTGCTCATGAAACAGTCGCCTTTATAAATTGTACAGAAGTTTGTGATTTTTAATTATACATCCATTTTGTTTCCATGGCAAACGGCCCAAATGGTGGGTAACTCTGCTCATGAAACAGACACCTTTATAAATTGTACAGATGTTTGTGATTTAAATAATTATTCAGTTTTATTTCCATGGCAAACGGCCCGCTAGGGTATCACTCTGCTCATGAAACTGTCAGTGATTTACAAATTAAACCGTTTTTTTAAATCACACTTCTTTGCAACTTCTCACCATTATGTTATGTTGTTTATCAAGGATTTCACAGAGATATATCGCTGGTATACGAAATGACTGGTTTTCAAAAGAAGTGAAAAACATTTTATCGCAACCGAATAACAATCAAATGCTTTTCCTTTCCGACCTCTCCCACACCACTAAAAAGAAACTTGATAAATTGTCCAATGTATACCCCACCTCAGCCTTGCCGAATCTGCATTCGCTGTCTAGCTTGACTTCTAGCTGTGCACGCACTGCTCCCCTCAGACCCCCCCCCCCCAAACCTAGAGCCTACTACTAAATTACTTTCAATTCCTCACGCTTTCTTCGAATAACTACAACATAACCGGTGTCGTTGTCATGGTTATCCATCTGAAGAAAGTTTGTGTGGAATCTTGTTTGAAAGTAATTATCGCGATACCGTTTACCGACGAACCGAATAACCGACAAGTCGACTCGATACCGATTACCAGACGGATTGATAATCGGAATACTGGATGACACAACGGCAGGTTACCGTTATGTCATCTAGTATCAGTAGTAGGCCCTGGCCCTACCTAGCTAAACCCACTGATCTATACAAACTGGATAGGTCGCGCTGCTCTGCAGGTGAAGCATCCGTGCGGCCATTTTGGGATATTCAATACATTGGCAGGCCCGGCGGCCGACGTATACAGAGCACTGATCTATACAAACTGGATAGGTCGTGGGTGCATTGATTACACGGCGAGCCGTGAAGTCACCAGCGGCCATGTTAGGATATTCAGCACAAAAAATTAATACTCATTGCACTGCATGACTGCACAGCAAGCAGTGCAGCAATTCTCTGTATACGCCGGCCGCCGGGCCTGCCAAATGTATTGAATATCCCAAAATGGCTGCACGGATGCTTCACCTGCAGAGCAGCGCGACCTATCCAGTTTGTATAGATCAGTGATACAGAGAATTGCTGCACTGCCTGCTGTGCAGTCATGCAGTGCAATGAGTATTGTGCTGAATATCCTAACATGGCCGCTGGTGACTTCACGGCTCGCCGTCTAATCACTGCACCCACGACCTATCCAGTTTGTATAGATCAGAGATCAACCCCCACCCCACCCCACCCCACCCCGCTGCTTAGCGTCGCTTAGAGGCGCAGGCCAGCCTGAGCACGCTTGATGCGCTGTTATCCGACAAGGCCGAGATCCCCCTCCTCCCACATTCTGAGGCCTTAGAACCCAATTAAATGTTGTCCCCTAGAGGCAGAATTAGGAAAGCATTATAAGTTTTTTGTAGTTTTTTTGTTTTTAACTTAAAATTACTTTTTAAACCTTGAGTCCTTTTGTATACCAGCGAGTCCGTCTCAGTTGGGTCATTATTGCCAGTAAAATAACACTCACTCTGCTATGTCATTTAATGATTTCATTCAAACACCAGTTAATGTGATGCCTCCTTCCGTTACAACGGAACATTTTTGACTTAAAATCTTAATTTAACTGTTGTTGTTTTGAGATATATGACAAAGAACATACATCTTCACTGCCTCTCTGTCACTTGATTAAAATTTATAGATGAGCGACGAATGGTGAACTTTTCTCCATTCAGAATCTTTTCTTGCTCCGGTCTTCCTTCATTGTCGCATCATGCTTTCAGTGAATTCTTGAAGTCCATAAATCCGTAGAAATTCATGGTCACCTTTACAGAGTTCGCCCATGCAAGCTTTTTGGTTTGATTTCTAAAAGGGAATTATTTCTGAACAAATGTAGACCTCGGCTCTAGGCCTAATTCAAAGAAGCATCAGTCTGTTGAAGCTGGCAATTCATGTCTATTGTCTTGTCATGTTCGTATTCTAAAGATCTCGTATTCAGTCCGATATATGCCGATAACAGAATTACATTAAATACAAGGATTTATTCACAGATTAAAAAGTGCCTGCTTAAATGTGCATAATTACAGATACCAGTCCCCCCCCCCCCCCCCCCCCCATCAGACTTGTTTCAACTTGTATATTTAATGCCAGGCAGGCAATGATTTGTTGCTTTCTAAAAAAAAAAAAAAGTAAGCCACTAGTCAGTCAAGAAACAGTAAAGAAATCTCCGTGTGCCCCAAAAAGCTATTTGAACACAAAGAGTGGTTTGGTCCAATTCGTTAATAAGTGGCCTATTCACTTAAAATCAGACAATGGGTCTGAACCGGAAAGAAGTCAAGACTTAATAGGGCCATTCAACAGCCGTATAAAGGCGTTGGGCCTTGGCGCGTGACTGAAGCACGAAATGCACGTGTCAGCTCATTAATAATGCCCAGCTCTACTCTTGGCCAATCTGAAAGCCTGCCTGCACCACGCCAGGTGCAATGGGCGGGACTTGCTGGAATGTGTTTACCACATGGATTGAGGTGTGAAAAATCGATATCCAGGGCTGGGGATGTATTGCCATGCCACCATGGAGTCCAGAGATACATACTACATGCAAACATTATGTACATCTCTTTGAATGCTAAGTTTAGTCTTGACCATTGATACATGGAAAAATTGGGGAATTTTTTTTAGCCAGCTCATTTTTTTTCCCAAAAATGAAAGGTCAGACGTACAGCTTACTGGGAATTTTATAGAATTTGGCTGCTCAAGTGTTCTGAAGATTAGCGCCAAGTTTTGGATACATCTTAATTAAAACAAAACCCCTTAATGAATGAAGTGAATCGCTTACCTCGGGCACGAATCCGCTCGTGCGAGCAGGGTTTTTATGACTTACCGAATCTTGCTTGAATCCTTACCGTCTCAGTCATTCGACAAAAACACACAAATCCCATATCGTCAATCAGATCATGCGACAAATGTTCATTAAATGTTCATTTTACAAAGTCCAGTTCAAATCCGTTCACTGAATTTTGGAGAAACTACAGTCATTGTCTTTGAAAGTTTGAATCTTTGTTTCTTGCTTGAATCTTGAATCCTTCCGCAAATCAGTCATTCGACAAAAACACACAAATCCCGTATTGTCAGTACTCAGTGGTCAGATCATGCGACAAATGTTTTTATAGTCCACAAAAGTTTCACTGAGTTTTTCAAGTTTCCTCCTCTGTTCATAACATCTTTCTTGACCTTGAAGGGCTGGTATTCCTCGGAGAAGAAATCTGTTGACAACTTGAAGACGGTTTCCCCCAGCACTGTCCACCGAAATCCTCCGACAAATTGGCCTATAGGGTTCATATTTGTTTATCTCAAAACCTCCATAGTTTACAAAAATTAAGTCAGCAGTTTCAAATCCATTTACAATGAAGATGAAATTGAAGTTCCTAGCCTTGAGAATGTCGGAGAGTTGAATATTCTTGGCGGCGAGCTTGTAAATGTCTCTTCCTGGTCGTTTTAGGCCCCGAGAATTGCTCCCCGAGTAGGGCATAAAATGAGCCTCATGCTGCAACCAAACGGTTTGCCGCAAGTTCAGTGAGATTTTTCAAAGATGTTTCTAGTCCTGAATTTCTCTACTCATGTTTGGGTTCATTTGAAACAAATTTAGTTCAGTTAAATACTCACAAAGAGTCCACAATAAAGTCGAATCCTACCAGACAACTCAACGGAAAAAGAGAGTCTGCCGCCAATGCACGGCGAATGGAAGGCCGGCCACGAGGCCGAGAATTTTTTCTCAGCCCGGGCCAGCACCGGTCTAAGAAATTGGTAAATTACGCGGTCCACAGAGACGAAGAAATCCTCCAGGAAAGTTCAAATTCTCCTGTAGAATGAACAAGAATTATTCCTCACAGTGTGGCTCAATTTCCCCGGTCGCGAAAAAGAATGAATTTGCTTTTTCAAATTTTGAAGAATCTGCCGCATCGCTCAAGACGTCCGCTTCGATGAAACTTCTATTGCGCAATGAAGAAAGCGCGGCAAAAGTTTTCACAAATTGCACTAAAGATGCCCAAATCAGACGACAGGTAGGCGGATGCGCATTTCTGTATTTTCTTAAGGGCACTTGATAGTTCCATATTACTCCGCTCGGTGGTTTTTTTTAGCCAATGCTCAGTTTTACACATTATATTCTACTTTTTTACAAGAAATATTTGTATCCATCCATAATGAAACAAAATTTGGCTTGAAACAATTATTTATCATAGGCCCATTTATAATAGATCAGTGGAAAAGCTCTATTTTTCTATGTCCACAGGTTGGAGTTATCAGGCAACAGAACGAGAGGCTAGGCTGTCACTGGTCCATATTTAAGTTCAAAATGGTATGACTTTAAACTAATATAATATGGGAGTTTACGAAACGGAGGCTCAGGCTCAGGCTCAGGCTCAGGCTCAGGCTCAGGCTCTGACATCCATATGCTGAAAATAAAGGGCCAGCATTATTTTGTTTAAAGGGAGTATCATACTTTGGTAGCATACCGAAACAGAAATCTTCACAGATTTACCCATAACTTACAAGGTATAAAGATGGTGATTGTAGAAAAATACCGTAAAAATGTGTCTGCCTGAAATGCCGTAGGCCTATTTTTTCAGAAAAGGGTAAAACAGTGACCAAAATTATTTTTGATCTTCTAGAGATCAAAAATAAAAGAGAAAAGACTTAAGAAATACTGTGGCCGTTTTTACTGTTTTCTCAAAAAGTGGACACCATATGGCACTGAAATGTTCACGGTTACTGTATTTTTTTAATATATTTTTGCCTATGACTCTGTATTTTTGACAAAAAACAAAGTATGATATTACCTTTAAACACAAAATTTGCCTTTTTAAGCGTGAAAAGTCTTCCTTGATCAAATAGGATTACCAACCAAAATGTTCATGTGATGTTTACTGCAGCTTTTGACTTGTATTCGGCCAATGTTCGCTTAGCATAACACTTACAGAGAGTTTTGACTGGCAACATGATTTTATTTGCCAAGGGTTTTGGTAAAAAAACAAACAGCATAAACATAATAATACAAACTGGATTAACAATCAAATTTCCATCTGTTGTATATCACTTGTTATTGTTCATTAGCTGTTCTTTTCTTACCATGAATATCAAATTGTTAATGGTGGTTTGTTTTATTCAAAATGATTGAGCAAGACATTTCGTGCAAAGCAATTTTTTGTGCTTAACAGCTCCATGAAATTGGTCCCAGACATTTACCCCAAAGTTAGGTGGGATACATTCTAGTGGATTTTTTTGCATGGCTATAAACCAATTTCTAGGGATTTATTACCCTCCCCTAAGAAATGTAACTCGCCCCGCCCATATGGGACCCAGATAGTTCATTAGTCTGGTTCCATAACTGATATTTTTATGTATGTAAGTGTCGTATGTACTACTGGGTTTCCGACGTCAAGTGAAGAGTGCATTGTGCGCGTGTCTGGTGGCTGTCTGCAACGGCGGAAAATACTGAAATTTAAGTAAGTTGTGATCATCTTACTTTTTAAATTTATTCCTGAGTATATAGGCTGCTCACAGAAACGAACAGTTCGTGCATGGTGCTTTATAAGCCAATGAACTTGGAAATACTTTGTTATATGTAGGCCTAGGTTTATGTCCCAGTTTCCGGACAATTGAATCCATATTGGAACTGAAGGGGAGTGGATTGCTGTGTACTACCAGATTGCATAGGCCTACAAAGTACATTGACAAAGTGCAAAGTCTGTTTGGTGCGTGCATGAACATTCTATGATAAATCAGTGTTTCCAGTTGTCATGATTGTGTGTAGACTTAGCCCTGCACTAACGTTAGTCTATGGTCCGTATGTTGGAATTATCTCTGCAAGCTGACATTACTAAATTCAGTAAAATAATTAATGTAGGTTCAAAGTTTTAAGTTTAACATTGGGGCTGATTACACTTTATTCCTTGCTGCCTCTAGGTCAATCAATGGATTTCCTTCGCCAACCAAAACTCAATCCACTTTTCACAAACTAAACTTTTGGCTAAAGCTTGCGAATTGCCCACCTGGGCGATAAGCCGATTTTCTCAAAACTGTGTTTCAACTTGAAACACAGTTTTGAGAAAATCGGCTTAGAAGTTTGTTCCTTTTTAAATTGTATATTTCGCCCATTTTTAGAGGACATGTTGATTAATTGTTCATACTGGTTTCAAGCTGAAGACTTTCCCTTACACGACGTACTAATTAAGAGTTGATAGAGCTTATGATTGGGGAGTAATTAATGTTCAAAGAAATTCGCCCCTTTGTGAAAACTTTTTTCCCGGAAAAATTGGATGTGACCCAAAACTCTCTCCATACAAACACACACAAATTCGTCCCTGTGAAAGCTAAAAATAGCACGCGCGTGCGCGCGCTGGAATTCGCCTCTTCGTGAAAACGTAAATTCGCGTACGCGCTGAAAGTGCCCCCATAGAACAACGTGCGTTTTTGATAATTCGCCCCTTCGTGAAAACGCCAACAGCACTTTTGGTGAAATTCGCCCTTTACTGATTTTCATGATTTAATTGATTTAATTCGATTTGGCCTAAACAATTTCGTCAAGATGTCCGTTACAATACCCCTAATTGATTTTGGCCAAAAAAGGAATTTCGAAAAAATCTTGATTTTTGCCAAATTCGCCTCTTCATGAAAACGTTGACGATATGGAACAGGGTGCTAGGTTATTCAATAAGGTTTATCGCAAATAGCATTTTCACCAAGAGAGGGCTCTTCCCCAAAGCATTGTGGGATACATCTGAGTTGAACTGCAAGTTCATAAACACAGTGCACAAAGGGATTTTCACTCACACTGTCCAAAAGTACGCAGGTGATTGTGCCCTTTTGACCTTTGTGCATCCCATAATTCCAAGCGGTCGATACTTGCAAATACAATGTACCAGTTATAGGCCTACTGTACAGATTTTGTAATTGTTCTTCATGCACTAATACAAAGCAATAATTCATCTTTCACTGTCAATTATTTGCAGGTTTTGAGCAAATTGAGGTTATATTTGCTGCATTGTCTTGACAATCATGGCAGCCAAGAATACAACACCACTTCTGCAGAAGCTGCGAAGTTTGATGAAAGCCAAGCAGTATATTGGGTCGGAGCCGATTCAGGCATATATTATACCATCAGGAGATGCTCATCAGGTAATTAACATTATCTGACACTAAGATGGAGGGTTTACGAAACGGAGGCTCAGACTCAGTCTCAGTCTCAGTCTCAGTCTCAGGCTCAGGCTCAGGCTCAGGCTCAGGCTCAGGCTCAGACTCAGGCTCAGGCTCAGGCTCAGTCTCAGGCTCAGTCTCAGGCTCAGTCTCAGGCTCAGGCTCAGGCTCAGGCTCAGGCTCAGGCTCAGGCTCAGGCTCAGGCTCAGGCTCAGGCTTCGGCACAAGATCAGGCACAAGATCAACACGTTACATTCACTAATCCATGATATTCTTGTGTTTTGTGCCATTTCAGAGTGAATATATTGCATCATGTGATTGCCGTAGAGCTTTCATATCTGGATTCACAGGTTCCTTTGGTAAATATTTTTATTCATAAATATCATTCATATATGAAATTTCATCATCAAGTAACCACAAGGGAAACTGACTGAATTTGCCAAACGAACAAAGATAATTGACTATTAGGGGCACCCAAATTGGACTGGGTAGCTCAGTTGGTAAGAGTGCCGGTATGGTATTCCAGGGGTCACTGGCTCGAATCCCGCTCCAGTCAATTTTTCTTTGTTCACTTTTCAATAATATTCCATTTGTTTGAATGCTAGATTTCTTTTCTTTTGTTAATGTATAAACTAGTTTCCAGTAAGAGTAAAACATACATTGTATTGTTATTAACCATACATGATATGGTGTTTCTGTATGAATACTTAATCCATCATTGAGAGGAATTAACCAATTTATAAACATTTTTGGATTTGCATTACTATGAAAAGAGAAAAAATAACACAGAGAATACCAGAAAGCAGAATTACCAAGTTGTTGACTCAGTGACAGAATAATTGTGTTTATTTATATAACTGAGGATGGGACCTCTCACCTCCCCTTAACCCCACCCCTACATCACTTCCTCTCCTTACCCCCCCCCCCCCCCCCCCATCCCCTCACCTATACCCTTCAATTCCTAACTCCCCTCCTATCCTTACCCCTCACCCCTAATATCATCCCTACCTTCATTGTATTTGTACTTTTAAAATAATATTATTTGTGCTGAGTAATTTGTCATGTTTTCTTATTATTTATTTATTAATTATAATTATTAAATTTATGTTATTGTATGTAAGTGGTTGATCATAATGTATATATTTTGGGATTATTTGTTTAGCATTTTAGTCCTGTAATTTTAAAGTAAATTTAAAGTTTTTAGTAAATTTGTATATATTTCTTTTTTATTCTGCTCCGTACACTGGCAAACGATTTTCATGTAATAAGCTTTTTACGTGACAATAAATTTTGAATTGAATTGAATTGAATTGAATTGACCCCAATAGGGAGACTTTTCCGTAGGGTCGTGCATAAACTTTACTTAACTATTTCTAAACATCCTTCAAACCAATGAACTTGAAATTGACATATGTTCATATTGAGAGCATTCTCTGTCTTCTATTAAAATATGGACATTACAAATATGTCTTTAAAAGGTAGCTGATTATGCTGATACCTTAGGGAGACGTCAAAATGTGACGTCAAAATGTCTCCCTAATTCCCGGCTGATGTCTCCCTATGTTCACTTTTAGATGCTAACGTGTCTCCCTAATACCCCATTTGTAATTATTTCTTGTATTCTTATTATTTGATGGTAATTGTGAATAGGTACTGCTGTGGTCACTGATGACATTGCTGCAATGTGGGCAGATGGTAGATACTACATACAAGCACGGCAACAGATGGATTCAAATTGGACATTGATGAAGCATGGTATGTATACAAGTAATAAACTGCTGCAAACTGTTTTCAACTTAAATAATGACCTGAAATATGTTAAATACTTAGAGTTAGGAGGGCCTGACGTTTCGATCCTAGGATCTTTCTCAAAGGCTAAAAATAGATGTTTGATGGACCCAAGATGGCGGAAGGAATGATGTGCCTGTGGAAGGATGGTTGATAGAGGAAAAGTATAGAAAGATTTGAGGCTTTGCATGGTGACAATCGGTATGTGGATCCACACAAACTTTGTGTAGTGAATCAATTGATTTGATGTTCATTTGCAGGTTTGAAAGAAACACCAACACCAGAGGATTGGCTTGTCAAGGTAGGAATAGGTAGATAGGCTGGCTATCTGGCTAGATCATTGATGTCTAGTCTGTTGATGCTTCTCACTGTTGGTTCGTTATAGTACTTACATGTAAATCTATTGTAAAATGGACCCAAAAACGACTGAAATTCAAGTATGTATTGTACAGTCTACACTTTTGGGGTTGTTTAAAGGTACTATCTTACTTTGGTAGCATACGGAAACAGAAACCTTCACATATTTACCTATAACTTACAGGGTATAAAGATGGTGATGGTAGAAACATACCGCTAACATTTTTCTGCCAGAAAATTTTTCCAGAAAAGAGTAAAACCAGTGACCAAGATTATTTTTGATCTTTAAAAGACCAAAAATAAAAGAGTAAAGACTTAAGAAATACTGTTGTAATTTTTCACTGTTTTTCAAAAAGTAGGCACCGTATGGGACTGAAATTTTCACAGATGACTGTTACTGTATCTTCCTTGATAGTTTTGCCCATGAATCTGTATTTCTTTGACAAAAACCAAGTATGGTATTACCTTTAACATTAGGCTAACGTCAGTCTACTTTTTAAAATGTTGGTTTTGTTGTACTGCTTTTGAAACCGGATGGTTAATCCAAAGCGGTAGCACGGAAATTTGTTTTTAATGCACAGCACTAGTGTATTGACGAATCATTTCTATGCGCCTTTGTAATGCGCCTTTGATCACTCTTGTGGAAAAGGCGCACTATAAATTTTCATATTATCATTATTATTATTATGATTCAAAAATTCCTAGCAACAATGTATGTCAGTAATAAAATACAACTAATATTATGTGATTTTTGCAATATGATTTGTCATTCCTAGACTTTACCAAAGGGATCTCGAGTTGGAGTGGACCCCTTTCTATTTGCAAATGGTAAGAAAGATAGACTATTTAACATAAAGCAAAACTGACAAAACCCATGAATGATTTACGGTGAACATGGCGTAGACCAACAGGATATAACCGACATCGCAGCATCCAGTTCTTCAGTTGCCTGATGAAGGCTAGCAGTTCCAGTAGCCGAAATGTTGCTACCAGCAACATGACATCGTGTGACTTTGATAAACTTTTTTTCCTTTGTTTATAACCATCATGATGAATAACCCTTTCCTTCCCCTAAATATAGTTTAAAATGCTGAGTTTTTGATAAAAAATACTTAACCAGAGCAGAAAGGAAAATTAATTGTAAAATGATGATTAGTTTTTCGACTCATTCTGAAGCAGGACTTGGTTTCAAGGTAGTATCATACTTTGGTAGCATACTAAAACAAAATCTCCACATATTTACCTATAACTTAAAGGATATAAAGATGGTGATGGTAGTTATATATTTTTCCACCTGAAATGCTGTATTTATCCAGAAAAGAGTAAAACCAATGACCAAAAACAATTTTAATCTTTTAAAGATAAAAAATAATAATGAAAAGGTTTAGAAAATACTGTGGCCGTTTTTCACTGTTTTCTCAAAAAGTGGGCACTGTATGTGACTGGGAATTTCACAGATGACTGTTACTGTATCTTTCTTGCTATTTTTGCCCACGAATCTGCATTTCTTTGACAAAACCAAACTATAAAATTACCTTTAATGAACTAATGTTGAAAGACATTTAAATGTTTATATGTATATAAATTATTTTATTTCTTTTAAATGTTTTATGATGCCTGTAAGTGGTGGTTAACCGCTGTTGAATTTCATTGAATAAATAAATAAAATAAATAAATTAAAAAAATATTTGTGTATACCCGAATTTATTTTCAGATCTTTGGAAGAAGTTTTCTACTACACTGAGTGCTGCTGGTCTGTCACTGGTGCCAACAGTGGTTAATTTGGTTGATCTAGTGTGGGGTGAAGACAGGCCGTGTCCACCTTACGATCAAGTGACTGTCCAAGACACCAAGTATGCAGGTAAATTTGGAACACTTTTTATCAATTGAACCCTATTTTTGATGAAATTGTTGACATTTTGTATGTCAGTGTAAACAAAAATTTGCGGGAAGAAAAATCTGTCAGTCTCATTAATTTCAGTCATCAAATAACCACAAGGAAAACTGACTGGATTAATTTTACGTCTTGGAAAAGTGAACAAAGAAAATTTGACTGGAGTGGGAGTCGAATCAGCGACACCCGGAATACACCCAGAATACACCCGGAATAGCGCACTGGCGCTCTACCAACTGAGCTATCCAGCTCTATGTTCGTTTGGCAGTCAGAAGCCATTAGCCATGAAACCACTCACATACTGCTATATCCCAATGATCAGTTAAGATACGCGCAGCATTAGCAATGCTGCAACCTGAGAAACAGTACACGGGGGATCACTCAAAGAGGATGCAGCCTTTTTATCAACATTATCAGTCAGTTTCCAATGTGATTATTTGGTGCTGGTTTGTTTCTTCAATTGCCCAGATGAGGAGACACTCGTATATAATGCTGCAAGATGTTGCTTAGAGTAGAAAGGGCTTGACGCGTCAGGCCCTCCCTACTCTAAGCATTTGATACATTTCAGGTCATTTTGGCTGATGAGCAGTTTGCAGCAGTTTATTACTTGTATTGCTGCAAGATGTTGTTAAATTAATTAATTAGACATGTAATTACTACTCTTGTGAGACTCATTATTGTCATCTCTGCTATGATCCTAGGTGTATCCTGGCCAGAGAAGATAAAGAAGATGCGAGATGCAATGGCAGCTAAGAATGCACAGTACCTCGTCCTGACAGCCCTGGATGAAATAGCTTGTAAGATTCATAGCCGTAAAGTGGGCCTCAAATAAAACGACTGGATTTGTGTTTTGTTCTTATAATGCTTCTTATTTGCCAATACTGACATCCCAACAATGAAATGAAATAGGAGATTATGTGGAATCGATAAGAAACGTGATTTTCTGTTCTGGGCAATTCCAGCGTAACGGACATGACAATTACACAGTTTTTGCCTTATTTAGAGGATCATAAAGTAGGATTGGCAGTTTGCAAACAATTTTAATTAGGCTTATCAGACACATTTAACTATCAGTGACATATGTAGTAAATTTTATGTAATTTCATTGAACAGTTGTAGAGAAAATGCACTTCTTGTGAACGTAATGGACATGTCACTAAGTGGCATTTGGTGTCATGTCCGTTACGCTGGAATTGCCCTTCTCCCCTCTTAATCATGTCTTAATCCCAAAGCAAGTGCGTGTGACGTCACTGTTGGTAGACACTTTAATGCATGCTTTGCTGACTATGTCGTGTCTCACATGTTCCTACACGAGAAGTGGCCAAAATGCCCTAGCGTAGTTATCACCATTCGAAGCAAGAAAAGCGAGGTGGCAAGGGTCGCAATCATAAATGGAGTGTCTACCAAAATGTACGTCACGCTGCGTCATTGCATATATTATGACGACATCATTGGTTGATTGTGTTCCCTTCAATCCTTTGTTTGTTTGTCACTTGCAGGGCTGTTCAATATGAGAGGATCTGACATTGAGTATAACCCAGTATTCTTTTCTTATGCTGTGCTGAGCATGGACAATGTGTAGTAAGTATATAAACCAGAGATAATCTCGTAATAATGTTGACAGTTATTATCAGTAAAAATCAGCGTTTATTTGTGTTCAAACCGATGATTTCTTCACTTCTCAGTGTTGGTTTACTTTTTGAAATACATTTGTTAAGGTCAACAAAATTTCAAAATACTTTGAAAAATCAGAAGGTGTCAAAGAAGAACGGATTGTTTTTGTTTTTCAGTGTTTGTTGGTTGTGAGCAATGATAATACACACAATACTCAATAGACGCCAGTTTCACACGCGTAATCTCAGCCGGTGAAAGGTCACTGACGTAACCTGTGGTCATCGGACCAGAATAGGAGATTTAACCGAGGCGCTGCGTCTGCACTTGATTATCTGGCTCGGTTAAACTGACCTGGTCAATCTTCCTGGGCACCTTTCGCTTGGTTTAACTACCCACGTGGCTTGGTTAAGTTACCTGTCAGGAAATGTACCCAGGCTGTCTGCACTAGACTTAAAATGGGTATTAAAGTTACCCATTGGCCCAGTTAGTTTGCCCAAAATAAGTCCAGTGTGAACAGGGCTTTAGCGACTCAAGGTTAAGAATAATTATGGTTTGGTGCTTGCTTCTTCCTTGGAAATTCATTGTTTTTGTTTGTCTTTAATCAGCTTGTTTATAGACGATCAGAAATTGACAAAAGACGTCAAAGATCACCTGAATGATGAAACAAAAGTGGAAGTGAGAGAGTATGAAGCAATCCAGCAGTTTCTTGCTGATCTTTATCCAGAGGGGAGCGATAACGGAAAGACATGGGTAAGTAGGCAGTTTTGTGCTGTTCTTTATCCAGAGGGGAATGATGTTGGAAAGAAATGGGTATTACAAGTTATCAGTTTCTTGCTGTTCTGTATCCAGAGGGAAACGATGGGAGAGAGAAATGGGTATTTTTTAGTAATCAGTTTCTTGCTGTTTTATATCCAGCAAGAGTGATCCAGAATCACTCAAAGAGGATGATTATATTTGATTGATGTTTTTTCTCTCCTCCTAGATCAGCAGCAAGTCCAGTTATGCCCTCGTCAGTTGTATTCCTAAGGTACGTGTGCAATGTGCATTCTCCACTATGATTGAGCCTTTTATTCTGTTAAAGGTACAGTACAGGATTGGTAACATACTCAAACAGAAATGTTCACAGATTTATGTATATCTTTCAGGGTATGAAGATGGTGCTGGTAGAAACATACTGTTCAAATATTTCCACCTGAAATGCTGTATTTGTCCAGAAATTAGTAAATCAACTTAAGACCAAAAACAGCTTTGATCTCGCGGTAAGATCGAAACTCCTGTGAAAAGATTTGAAAAAAACTGTGACTGTTTTTCACTGTATTCTACTGTTTCCGATGATGACATGAGCTGAAAATGTCCGCAGGTTTGTTTTTATTCCAAGCCAAATCAAATTATGAACAGTCTGCAGCTGTTCTATCACCTTTAATACCAATCCTGTATTATGCCTTTAAAGTGAGACAAGTGTTTTTGTGACAAACATTCACTGGTGGTTGGCATGGGCGGCCAAAATGTTGCAAATCATTTCGTCCTCTCGAAAGTCGGTGTGACCAAATTCAACATTTTTACAAACTTTCCATAGCTGTTCAAAATACATTCCACCATTGCTTGTGTTGTGTCCACTACACCCAGCAACATCTTTCAATGTTTATGAAACGTTGTGTTCAAATTGTGGTTATTTTTTATGCCTGGCATCCATAGTTTCCGCCATCTTGGTTGGCAGAAACCTGGGATGCGAGGGTGCAAAAGAAAGGTCTTTAGTCTTAATCTTGTTGACCTAATTCCTATATTGACCTGTGTTTTGTCTTAGATCCAGTGTATCTTACAAGATACCCCTGCATTGGCAAGTAAGGCAGTCAAGAATGCTGTTGAGATCCAAGGAATGAAAAATGCACACGTAAGCAATCTTTGAAATGTTTACAATATTTTTACTGCAGTGGAATGCCGATATAACAAACATATATACCGAACATTCAGCTATACCAAACATCATCCTTGAAAACCAATTTTTGTGTAAGAAACTTATCGAAAAAAAAGTTGAAAAAAAATTAAAAGATTTTACAGAAAATGTGGTCGATTTCACAAAGATTTGCGATTCATCTTTTAGATGAGTTGTACCTGTTTTCTTAGCAATTAGTATTGTGACATCACACTTTGCTTAGCAATTGAGATTGATACGCATGTTGCGATCTGTCTCAGCCTTTCGTGAAATCGAGCCCAGAGGTCGCATTCACCAAACTCATTTTAACTTACTATCAATCATAGGACTTGTGATGCATTGCAGCCCTGCGTAGGATACGATGGGTTATTCTTCATATTGAGTTACGATCGATCGTAGGGCTTCGTGAAATCGACCCCAGGAAATATTTACTGGGTAAATGTCAGGGAGATCAAAACTTGTGTGAATAGTTTTGGAAATACCGTGAGCGTTTTTTGCTGTTTTCTCAAAAAGTGGGCACCGTATGAGACTGGAAATTTTACAGATGACTGTTACTGTATCTTTCTTCATATACATGTGTATTTGCCAATGAATCTGCATTTCTTTGACAAGAACCGAAGTATGAAGTTACATTTATGCTGCTTTAACACGACATTCATGACATGAAAAAATGAGTGATTATGTTTCTGATTCTTTGTAGATACGAGATGCTGTTGCGTTGTGTGAATATTTCAACTGGTTAGAGAAGGAGGTATGTACACATTAAACAGGATCTTAATCTTTATTATACAAATAGAATCGACTGTCCTTCCAAAATAAACCAAGTGATATTTGTTTAACTTTACCTCATAAATATTCTTGTCCAAGTCCTTGCTTAGCGTAGCAAGAAAGAAAACATTCCAGGTGAAATATGCAAGCAATTTCTGCTATCGTATTCGAAAAATGTTTGTTAACGGTAACAGATTCCATGAAATAGATTGATCCATTAAGCCCCGCCCTATTTTGCATTGACCAATCACAGCCGCGAAAATCGGATCACCAATTGCAGCAGCCATTTTGGTGATTTCATGCTGGAGATCGCGATATTGATTACAGTAGTGTTTACGTTTACAAACTGGAAAAACAATAAATACCTTCCTCTGCAAATGCAGCACAACTTTACAAGTACAGTATCTTTCTGCTACAAATTGATGGTGTTTGTATTTTCATTGTAATTTTGACTCTCAATGCCCTGGTAAGAGACGAAACGTACATTTGTGACTTTTTCCAAAACCAGAGTCCCATAGAGATAAGTGCTTTCGGTGATGGGCGAGCAACGCGTGTTGGCGATCGTGACACATTACGCGCGGGCGTGTGCGTCGTTGCTTGGCCGTTGCTATGGTGGGCGTGGCCTACTGGATTGGTCTATTGAGCCCAGGCCATAGCGAGCCATGACAGCTTCGCTGTTCTAGTTTTTGCTTAGATGTATTTGTACCTTTTCCACATTGTGTATAGATAGTCTTTATATAGTATAGATGTTCTTTGTATTTTCTAGATATCAAAGGGCGATTTGACTGAAATATCTGCATCAGATCAACTGGAACAATTCAGAAGGTAGAATTTGATGGCAATATTTACAAATCAACATAATCTCCAATATGCTACCTTTTACATTAATCCTATGCAATTTTTTTATGCATTAATCAAACCGTGGCAGTCTTTCCCCTGCCCATTCATTGGACCCTTAAGCAGTACCCGTTCATTAGTACAAATAATTTGGTTCCATGTGATCAAGATTTACCAATCAGATGACTGGAATTTATGCATTGGGCTCAATTTTGCTAATAAAAACAGTGACACTATCTTCCTATTCTTATTTGTTCATCCACTACAATATTTGTATTCAAAATATTCCTTAAAGGTACTGTACAGGATTGGTAACTTACCCAACCAGAAATGTTCACAGATTTACCCATAACTTTCAGGGTATGAAAATGGTGCTGGTAGAAACATACCATAAAAATGTTTGCGGCTGAAATGCTGTATATCACACAATATTCAGAAATTAGTCAAAGAAAGACCAATAATTATTTTGATTTTGGGATAAGATCAAAACCATTCTGTATGTTTCATATTAAGAACAGTGAGTCGGTTTTTCGCTATTTTCTCGTGACTCAGATGTCTCATTGAGCTCAAATTTTTACATGTGTGTTACATCATGTACATGTTGGATCAGACAAAGTGTGAGTGCTGTTCTGTGACCTTTACCAATCATGTATTATACCTCTAAAGGCAATTTCTTACTTTGGTAGCATACAGAACTGAATTATAATTTGGTCTATTTGATTCATTTGTTATTGTGTTGATTGTGTTGCACAGTGCAACAATCCAACTGCTAGGGTGTGTATTGTGCAAATATATTATAATGAGCTGTGATGATGTTTGATACAATCCAACTGCTAGGGTGTGTATTATGCAAATATATTACAATGAGCTGTGATGATGTTTGATACAATCCAACTGCTAGGATGTGTATTATGCAAATATATTATAATGAGCTGTGTTGATGATGTTTGATACAGACAACAAGATGACTTTGTCAGCCTCAGTTTTGCTACAATTTCCAGTACTGGTCCTCATGGCGCTATCATACATTACAAAGCTAGTCCAGAGACCGATGTGCCACTGAGCACACAGGAACTGTATCTGTGTGATTCAGGTGCCCAATTCAGGTATGTTAATAATAATAATGAGAATAATAAATCATGTATAATCATGTATAATCATGTGTAAGGGCTTCAGAAGGAGGGATGCCCACGTCAATCGTGTTTCGCACTAATGACGTCACACCATGCATGCGCATGCACACATACCCCAACTCACCACACGTTGGCATGGCTGGTTGTAATGTTTGTCTGAGGTTCGGTGCTATTTTTAGCGCAAGTGCACAGTGCTATAGGAGGGGGTCATCCTCAAAGCCTTTTTGTCCATAGTCAAGCTAATTGCGTGGATGGTGGATCGAAGCCATGAGGTTCAGGGCAGTATTGTCTTTGAGCGAGACGCTTTACCACCAACTGAGCCACGAGGGAGGGCTTCAGAACGAGGGATGCCTACGTCAATAGGAGAGGGTTATCCTCGAGCCTTTTTGGTTCTAGATAAAGAATGTATCATGAATTTCTTGTCATTTGATGTGTCCATGTAGGGATGGAACCACTGACGTTACAAGGACCATGCATTTTGGCACACCGACACCCTATCAAAAGGTACAGCAATTCATTCAATCATTCTGGATGTCACTCTGTTTTAAGGCAAATATGTGATTCTTAAGAGAGATTAAGTGGAGGGTTATTGTTACTTAACCCGTTCAGCCCGGGTTTTTATTTTCTGCCCTATTTGTACCATCCTCATTATCAGTCACCGGTCAAATAGAGGTCATCTGGTTGAGCCATGTGTGCAGGAAGCTCTGTGGAAACAATGCAGGCACACAATGGTTGAATACCGCCACACAATAACCCAAATTCCAGACAGTCTGTACTCAATTAAAGCAGCTGTGTTCGGAACTCACAGATTGCAGGCCTGCTCGAAAATGCCGATCTAATGCAAATCAAGTGGGTAAATCTGCCACAATGAGCGGATTTTTTTGGGAAGAAAAGGTTCATTGAACCTCTTGTTGCAGACAGTACACCCATTCAATGTATTTCAATGGAAATAACAAAGCAATTATGAAAATTCTCACACCATGAGGTGAACTGCTATAGATGCTTCCCGGGCGGAATGGGTTAAGGGAGATATTAATGGAGGGTTATGGTTACTTGAAGGAGACTAGATGATGGTTTTTTGTGTTTGGTTGATAGGAGTGCTTCACAAGGGTGCTAAAGGGAGTCATATCCGTAGCTACAGCCATCTTCCCCAATGGAACAACAGGTAGTTAATCCAATACAGTGTACATTGACTATTTCCATGCTCATAGAGTGTTTACAAAACGGATGCTCCGGCTCCGGCTCAGGTTCAGGCTCCGGCTCAGGCTCAGGCTCAGGCTCAGGCTCAGACACAGGCTCAGGCTCAGGCTCAGGCTCAGGCTCGGGTTCAAGCTCAGGCCCCATTTTGTGAATCCATTTTTAAAATAACGAATATCAAAATAGAGGCTTTTGGCTTTGGCTCGGGGGTAGATTCTCTTGTTTGAAAAGGAAAACAGAGCTTCAGCTTCAACGAAAAACCACAACCTATATTTTCAGCATATGGATGACAGAGCTGGAGCCTGAGCCTCCGTTTCATAAACTCAAGGAAAATCTTCTTTTAGGACGGTAGGACTGGGGTTAAAATGGTACATGTTCTAGATTGTGAGTTAATAACGTCTTTCTTTTGCCTGTTTGTTTATTGACAGGCTCTATGATCGATTCATTTGCACGTCGGTGTTTGTGGGAGTCCGGTCTGGACTATCTACACGGCACAGGTCATGGTGTCGGAGCATTTCTGAATGTCCATGAAGGACCTCAGCAAATCAGCTTCAGATTGACTGCACATGATGCTGCGCTAGAAGCCGGCATCTTCATGTCAGATGGTAAGAAAGAACATGTCCAATTGTTATAGTGATAATGATATAGACAATTTAGGTATTACGTAAAGGTTCACTGTAATCAAAACTCATATGAAGTTAAATACTAGTGCTGGGCAAAATCGGGTCATTTCATATCCGGTTACTGATTGCAAAAAAAAAAAAAAAAAAATCAGGTTTAACGGTTAACCTCACGTGCAATGTGTGCGATTTATGGTATGTGTCTTCTTCAATGTGATTGTCGCTTTCAGAATGCTTTTTATGATGTTATTCTTTAGATCAAGAGTTTAGATCAAGTACACAATGTTTCTTTTACAGCCAGTATTATATGTAAAAAGTGTGTTTCTTGGTAAAATGGACAAAATAACTGACTGAGTTTCTACAGTTTACACTTTTTGGGTTGTTTAGCATGAGCCAAACATTCATCCCGTTTTTGTTCTTTCAGTTTCGGTTAACAGTTAGGGGAAATTTGTAACCGGATAATTAAATCCGGGTCGGTTAACCTGTGACTGGATGAAAAATCCCAGCACTATTAAATACATCTGTATTGTTACTCAACATGTATGTTATTGTTTGTGCTAAAAAATATTGTATGTTAAAAAGGAGGTATTTATAAACTATTTAAGACCCATAATTAAGCACCCCACTTTTCACGACGTAAAACCTTCCTACGTCACAAGCAGAACTCCACACGGTCTATACAAGTTGCAACCTGCCGACCCTGCTTTTTTGTTCAAATCAAAGCGCAAAATCCTACATATACAATGTGCGCGAGCCAGCAAGAGCTACTGGGGTGCGAGTCTACTTGTTGTTCTGTAGGTGACGTCACACGCATTGTTGCGCGGATTTATTCCGAGAGGGATTTTTTTGGGGGCGAGGCAAATCAAATTATGAACAGATTGCAGCTGTTCTGTCAAAACTGTAAGGTAATTGTAATTGTGAAGTTTTGATCTCGGAGATCAAAACTGTTTTCAGTCTTTTGTTTTGCTCATTTCTGGAAAAATACAGCATTTCAGGCGGAAAAGACTTTATAACGGTATGTTTGTACCAGGTACATATTCATACTCTGTAATATAAGTAATAAACTGCTGCAAACTTCTCATCAGCCAAAATGACCTAAAATGTATCAAATGCTTGGAGTTAGGAGGGCCTGACGGGTTTTGATTCTAGCAGGATCTTTCTCAAAGGCTAACTCTGTAAGTTATACTTTAACATATGAATATTTCTGTTTTGGTTTCCCACCAAAGTCTGATAGTACCTTTAACTTCAGTTTTATTACCATGGAAATTAGAGCAAACTTCTCTTTCATTTGTGTTTTGTCCCGAAAACGGCCATTAATGAATATTCAGCACATGAAAGGTTTGGATCTACAGACTGGTTCCAAAAATGCTATTCAGTGCTTATGAGTATAGGTGGCATAGGACACTAGACTCATATATTTACTTCCAATCCATGTTTTCTTCATTCAGAGCCAGGATATTACGAAGACGGTGAATTTGGAATTCGAATTGAGAACATAGTACTCATTAAACCAACTGAGACCAAGGTATGAATTTTTGTTTTGAAAGGAGATAATTATATTCGTAAATTGCCATGGGAGGCAATGTTGAAAATAAATCATTATGCTCAAGTACCGGAAACGAATCATATCTTGGCAAGTTCTGTTGTAACCATTTTCTCTTTAAAGGTATAAAGCATGATCGGTAAAGGTCACAGAACAGCACTCACACTGTGTCTGATCCAACATGTACATGAAATAATAAGCCTGTGAAAAATTGAGCTCAATCGGACATCTGAGTCACAAGAAAATAGCGAAAATCCGAATTAATTTTTCTTATAAAACTTTTATGGCTTTGATCTTACCATGAGATCAAAACTGTTTTCGGTCTTTGTTTAACTTATTTCTAGATAAATACACCATTTCAGGTGGAAATATTTTAACGGTATGTTTCTACCAGCACAATCTTCATATCCTGAAAGTTATACGTAAATCTGTGAACATTTCTGTTTGGGTATGTTACCAAACCTGTACCTTTAAGAGACATGTTGTGATTGTTTTTCTTTCAGTATAACTTCCGAAATATTGGATTTTTGACTTTTGAGACGGTGACTCTGGTTCCAATCCAGACTAAGATGATTGATGCATCTCTACTATCTGAGGCTGAGGTAATTATATCTATGATTCTAGAAAAGAGTTTGTTCATCCTGGAAAATGGTAAAAGTGTCATTCTGTTTGATGTCTCACCATGTTGGCTGAAAGGTAGCGACGTTTCAGCTGCAGACTGCTAGCATTTATCAAGCTGAAGAAGCTACTTGCACACTAAATGCACAGTCTCAATTTATATACGTGGTTGGTTTTGGCTGTGTTGGGTCCTGGTCCTTGATTGGTGTATGCCCTGTCCAATCCGGAGACAGCATGCTTCTGAGTCCGACTCAGTCCGATTCCATTTCTGATGAGTCCGAGTCCAATTTCAGCACATGTACAACAATTAACCTAACTTCACATAGGTATCAATTTGTTCTTTCTTTTTTTCATTCAAAATGACAAAGACACCAAGTTGAAATATTTCTAGTCAAAATCAAAACAGTTTAACATTTAGTAGAGAAATCCAAAACTTATGTTTTGGAAAGTGGAAATCTGCTTTTGACATTGCAAAATGGCTACTGATTTTGCAGTAAGAAATAACATTCACCATACATTCAAAACTGATGAAATTTGCCGGTCTCGAGTCGGACTCGGCCCCGAGTCATCGAGTCACAGTGCCCGAGTCTGTGACCAAGTCTGAGTCATGAACCTCCGAGTCCGAGTTTGAGAAGACTCGGCGAGACCAAACTCGAGTCTCACAGCACTGTGAGACAGCTTGCTTAGCTTGGTGGGTTGGTACCAATGCTGTCAAACACTTAGCTTGCTTGGAGTTAGGAAGGCCTGACACATTCCGATCCTAGCAGGATCTTTCTCAAAGGCTAAACACTAAGCTTATTATTTTCTATGATGTAATGAGAATTCCATTTGATGTGTGTACTCCGCCCGTTTGAAAATCCCTTGCCATTGTGTCGTGGCTAAGCATTTATACCTGTGGGTTCCTTTCTCAGATATGCTGGTTGAATGACTATCACGCCAAATGCCGTGAGATCATCGGTGCCGAGTTAGAACGACAAGGTCGTCAGGACGCCCTATCATGGTTGAATAGAGAGACCCAACCCCTAGGATAAAATCCTAGCCTTATCACAACTTCATTCTATCAATCTCCAAGATCCATTATATTTCAAATCAGAAATCTTTCATCGCTCTGATAAAACTTTTGTAAAATGTTTCATGAGCATTTTTATTCAAGTGTGGTCCAATGGAGAATGTAGATTTTTTCAATAGATGTCCCTTTTGGGCACCATATATTTTTAATTGACAGCTGTTTACTAGAATTTCAGTTTTCCATTTTGAATATTAAGTTGATAATGATAAGAGAGACACTTTCTCTTGTGGTTCGGGATTTGACCTCATTATCGTGTGTGCTGCGGACTGACTGTATTCTCTTTATTAAGATGGAAAGGCAGGTAAAAGTGTCTTGCTTAAGGACAAGCCATTTGCGAGTTGAATCTGAATAGTATCTGGTACACAAACTTCTTTCATTGTGCATAAACATTTCCCAGACTAAAGACTCTATTGCTATTGCGATCTCTGAAATGGACTGGGGCCAATTTCATGGAATCCGTTACGGCCTATTTTTGTGCTTACGGGTACTGCTAGTCTGCTACACATGAAATCTATTTCATGGAATCCGTAAGCAAGACCTTTCTGTTAGCTAAGAATTTCTAGGGTAACCATGATAATTTTCTGCTAACATGATGTCGTATGTATTCTGCAGAAATTCCTTGCTTACCATTACCAGCAAGGAAACTCTTCCGTGAAATACGCTAACCGTAACCAAAAAAAGTCTGCTACCGTAAGCGAAGAATTTTTGCTAACAGTAACGGATTCCATGAAATTGGGCCCTGGCTCCAATAAATGTGTGTTATTCTTAATATCCATTATGAATAGTACATTTGTGCAAGACGTCTGTTATGTAACTTATCAGCCAAAATAATGACCTGAAACTTATAAAATGCTTGGAGTTAGAAGGGCCTGATGCGCTTCGATCCTAGCAGGATCTTTATGTTAGGTAACTAGAGCAAAAGCTTGGCCCATTATTTCTTTAGTCTGGAGAATTCAGGTTTTGATGTTTACATACAGTGCGGAAAAAATTCAGTGTACTAGATATTGTTAAATTTTAACTCACGAAAGGCATATTGGACGGTTTTTTGGACCCCAGTTGAGTTGCAGTCATGGAACTAGTGCCATCTATTGCATTAACTTTCAAATTCACTGAAATCACAGATTAACATTTATGGTTAGTGCCTTTACGACGATTACATTTTGTGATCAGTACAACCTTTTTTAAAACTTTTCCAAGAATGTATAAAAGCTGCCTAATATAGGACTTGACTTACAAAGCTCGTTGGTATGAAATATTGCTTGACAACTGTGTGATACCTAGTATTGTTTTCTGTAATTCTGTGTGTATTGCTTGGCGTGTTTATTATTTTTTTTTTCATTATTCCTATGTGTAGCATAAAATAGGAAATAAAATATAATCAACTGCTTATGAGCGCTACTGAGAAACGTATTTTTAAATCCTTCTGGCCAAAGCTGCTTGGGAAAAATGAAATGATTGGCCACCATACAAACCGTTGTGTTATCCCGATTTCCATATTAAATATAAGATGGGGTCGATTTCACGAAGCCCTATGATCAACCGTAACTTAAGTGACAGTTTAGGGGTGCTGTGGCCTAGTGGTCTGGCGTGTTGAACTCATGTCTTGTGGTCAATCTATGGATTGTGGGTTCGAATCCAGCCATAGGTTAATGGTGCTTGCATCCTTGGGCAAGACGCTTTGTCACATATTGCTTCTCTTCACCCAGGTGTAAATGGGTACCAGCGAGGGTAGAGATGGCTTTGTGGTTTGATTTTATAGTCTATGTGTGCTTTACAGTAGCCTGGGCTGTATACTCCCCAGGGAGTTGAGATGGTTTCAGAAATGTAAATCATGGCCCAATGACCAGGGTTGATAATTAATTTGCGCCATGGGCGACATGCTTGTCGGATACCGGCGCATTATAACTGTCCATTATTATTATTATAATTACAAAGGATAACTCAACGCATCCCACGTAGGGCTGCAATGCATCATAAGTCCTACGATTGATAGTAAGTTACGATGCGTTTGGTGAAATCGACTCATGGTCACTTCAACATTCCACTTAAGAAATGTTTCTAACTTGATTTTCACCATGATATGAAGGAAACGACTAGAAACAAATAATTCAAGCACGAGTCTGTTCCATTGTTTCATGAAGGCATATGTATTTTCCAGTGATTAAGTAAATGTTCATATATTGAAACTGTGCTAGGAATTTATATCGATCTTTATTTTGGTCAGCGGATGGGTGAAACTTTGAATATTCCATTCCAGCTAACCAGGGGCTGCAAAGAGCTGCTTAAACACCACAAATTGCTTAAGCACCAAAAACCTTGTTAAATAAAATCAGTATGCCAGATAAAACTCCCTGTGAATGTTATGCTTAGCACACAAATGGCCGAATACAAGTCAAAAGCAGTAAACATCACATGAACATTTGGTTGGTAATCCTGTTTGATCAAGGAAGACTTTTCATGCTTAAACAAATGTTGTGCTTAAACAGCTCTATGAAATTGGTTCCAGAGTTAACTTGGTCTGAATCTCCAGTCTTTGTGTACCAGTGACATTTTACCCGTTTGTGCTATATAATGAAAACGTATTATCAACATGGATAGTGACCGCACTACATGCCAGTGAAAATGTAGCCACCCAAATGGTTACATGCAGTCCTGGAGCTACCTTTTTTTTCTGGGTTGCCCACGGGGCCAGCTTACTTAAGATTTTACTAGCCCATTTAGATTTTTAATAGCCCGTCCGTGTGTTGATCCATACCTTAACGTGAAGGTTTTTTTTTTTTACTAGCCCACCGGGCAACCAAGGAAGTGAGTCTAGCTAGCCCACAGTGGTTTTGCTAGAAATTGTATGCAGAAGTAGTACTATTTCGAGCCCAGCGTAAGCTAAATGTACGCATGTGCACTATCCGTGTGTGACCGCAATACAAGACAGACAAACAAATAGCCACCCAAATGGTTATGTGCACTGTTAGCTAAAACAATGTATACACTGTCCATGAGTTATCAAAATCTTTCTAATGTGCTAGTTCACAATTCAGAACTTGAATGATATAGTACATGCCTTATATTATTCATCATTCTTAAGATAATAAGAATTATGTCAGTTTCTATTGTCAGAGTATTACCAGATTATCAAATTTGAAAGCTCGACTGATATTCAGTTTAATAATGAAATATATTTATAAAAATGTTTTTATCAGTATTAAACATAAGATATGTCCACGATGACCGTGGGGCCAATTTCTTCAAGTTGCTTAAGCAAGAAATTTGCTTCAGAATGAAAAGTCTTCCTTGATCACACAGGATTACCAACCAAATTTTTCATGTGATGTTTAATGCTTTTGACTTGTATTCAGCCATTGTTTGCTGAGCATAACATTCATAAGGAGTTTTGGTGGGCATTCTGATTTAATTTTTTCGTGCTTTTAAAAGCAAGTTTTTGTTACCAAGGTCAGTTTTTTGTGCTTGAGCAGATTTTGGTGCTTAAGCAGCTCTATGAAATTGGCCCCTGTTTAGTCTACAGCTAGTGGTGCTTTTTGCAGTGTACGAAAGATGCCATACTAGTACGGTATACAATGTGCCTAGGATCCCACTAGTCTATCTAATCTTACACTACATACCATTATCAACTTAGAATTTTACAACATAGTACGTTATTTACGCATACTGTAGACTTTCATACCATTATGCATCATGTAATCAATATAATTTACGTAAATTTGATAAACTTTTTCAAATAAATTTTTTGAAATGCCATTTTAATTTGAAACAGCTCAAGTAACATTCTTTAGTAACGCACTGAATTGTTTTTTACAGAACTTCATGATTAAATAAAACTTTTATCCAACACTTTGTCTGCTAAACAGAAAAGCATTTTTAAGTACTGAGCAGTCCCGTCATACATTATCCAAAAGATTTACTTTACAAACAAAACCGCAAAAATATTAATTATCTCTTCAAACGGCATATTAATTAATTTATAGACCGATTCAACGGCACGACATACCGTCCGCCATTACTGCGGTATTACATGTATTACATGAATCGCAAGTCGGTTTCTTGTAAAAGGTCGCCGAAGACACCGCAGTAATGGCGGATGGTATTTCATGCCGTTGGATCGCTGTATATTACACTTGTCATAATACTCTCATTGAATGACTACTATATTCAATTTTCCTTTTGAAACAATTAATAATTTGAAAGTATACAAATCAACAACAGTCGACTCAAGTTCAAATCCGTAAGAAAATAATGAGTCTTCATCAACATCTTTAAGAAAAAATTATTTTTCATCTCAAATGTAGAAAGAATCAAAGAATTAGAATATTCTGGCAGTTTATAAGATATTATTCTCGGAATTCTCCCTGAATTGTTTGATATCTTACTGTCAGAAGTCAGAACGTCTTGTATACATATCAAATGCTGAATACTGCATATAAAAATAATGCATATAACAATACTTTGAATATCAATTACATTTGCCTTTTTTCATAAAGTACAATGAAATATACATAAGCAAATTAACTTGTATTTATCTCACAGAGTTACACAATTTGGTGGAAAATTTTCGATTTTACCTTCAGCCTTTCATGTTTATTTATAATTTCTGTAACGCGGGGTGGCTTACGGTACGGTATTCAGAAGGTCAGCGGTTTGAATCCCGCTCCAGTCAATTTGTCTTTGTTCACCTTTCAACTTATGTAAAAATTAAATGTTTTCCTCGCATATTTATATACCATCATTTCAGTGGAACAAATGAACTGTACAACTAGGTCTTGAAAGTAGGAATGGTAAGAATAATTAAAGCACAATGATTGGACGTAATTTGAGATGCAAAATTAGAAAATAATACATTGGTATAAATAGGCCTACTTATATATGTATCATAACTACAGATAATGCCGTTTGATTCTTGATAGTATCCACATTCAATGAATACACTTTATCATTTAATTCTTTACATTGAAGTTACCTTGAAGTTGCGCCTGATTAGCCTTTGTGCGCCTTACAGCAGCCGGGGCTGTTTACTCCCCAGGGAGTTGAGATGGTTTCAGGAATGTAAATGTAGCCCAATGACCAGGGATAATAGTAATACATGCCTTGAGTGTAAGGGCGCCCCTTTTTATTACTGTGGTTCTCATTTCTTGTTCACCTTGAGGGAGGATCGGTCGGTCAAAAAAAAAAGTTTGGTGGAAAAAAAATGATGAGAATTGTTCATTGTATTCACTGTAATCTCGTTTGAATATTGTTTCATTATTTCTGTGATAGAAAGTATAAAATTGTAGGCCTATTGGCAAACATTTGTGTTCAGAAATTCAGAAATTTATATTATGTCATTCTGGACAGGGTCGGCGGCAAAAAAAAAGTTGTTTTTTTTCTTTAGTCGGAGCCCAAAATATGGGTCGGTCGGAAATGAGAACCACAGTAATAAATTATTAAAGACAGAATGTGCACATAATAAGTACATCTATTCACCATTATTATTATTCACATTTGATCTATGACTTTCAGTGGAAATCTATGTGTGCATTCCTTACCAAGCAACAGATCACACCTTTAAGCTGCTATTTCATGCTGTGTCTAGTCTACTGTTGATATGTGAAGAATTCATTGACGTTGGCTTTGAAGTCAATAGGAAGATTATACTGTATGGATTTGGCACCCAGCCGTGCAGCGCCGATTGCAGACGATTGTACGAGACTTACTAAAGTGAAATGTTTGATTTCCAAATCTCTGTCATGACGGGGCTTCAAACCCTCCAAGAATCCTGCAACACAGAAGATGAAATTAAAGCAAAGAATCATGACAAGTCTTGGGAAGATGGGGATGTTGTGAACATTAAAGATGGGGGCATGGGTGGCAAGTGTGTTAGGCACTCGCCTCTCACCAATGTGGCCCGGGTTCGAATCCGGCCTGGGTCATATGTGAGTAGAGTTGTGCATTGGTTCTCTCCTATGCTACAATGGTTTTTCTCCAGGTGATCCGGTTTTCCTCCATCACAAAAATCAAACACTTTCGATCTCAGGCTGTACTCAGTGATCATATGAGTTGATGTGGCTGGCAGCCAAGGGCGCCCATGAAAGCCTGCTACTCGATCACGTTGAAGTCGCATCCTTCGCAATTCAGCACCCCAGCTGCCAGTAAGGATGATTAGCCTCCCAAATTATTATTATTATTATTATTATACTATCATATTTGGTAGCATACCGAAACCGAAATCTTCACAGATTTACCTATAACTTACAGGGTATAAAGATGGTGATGGTAGAAACATACTGTTAATTTTTCTGCCTGAAATGCTGTATTCATCCAGAAAATAGTACCGTAAAACCAATGACCCAAAACAATTTTGATCTTTTGAAGATCAAAAATGACGGTGACAAGAAATTTTAAAAATATTGTGGAAATTTGTCACTGTTTTCTTAAAGAGTTGGGCATTTTCACAGATGACTGTTACTGTTTCTTCCTTGATATTTTTGCCCGTGAATCTGCTTTTCTATGTATATTACCTTTTATAATCAGCGAGGCTCATTGACCGTTTCATTTCCGTTGACTACCTTGGCAGAGATAGAATGTAATCCTATGATTGAAAATAATTTGTTTTATATGGAAACTAACCTTCCTTAAGAAGATCCCAGCTTTTCCATACAGAACCAACACATACAACCATTAAACCATTGGGCCCATTAAGAAGTTCCTGAGAAAGAAAGAATAAAAACACAACAAACTAATGTTACTATCCAATAATTCATTTCAACTGAAATTAATCAAATATTTGTTAAGTAATAAAATGCATCACACACTGGACTATCCTTCGCCTCTTAAAATTAACTTTTTCCCTTTAACTTCTTCTGCCCGGGAAGCATCTATAACATGTCATGAGAAAATTCATGCTCGCTTTGTTATTTCCATTGAAATATACTGAATAGGGGTACTGTCTGGAACAAGAGGTTCAATGAACCTTTATTGTCCCCACAAATTCGCTCAATGTGGTACATTTACCCCCACGGTATTTAAATAGATCAGCAATTTTGAGCATTTCAATCTGTTTGCTTGAAACAAAGCTGCGTCACACTGATTATGTCTGCCTGGAATTCGGGATATTGTGCAGCAGTATTCAACCATTGCATTGTTTACGCCGAGCTCCCTGAACACATGGTCAGATGACCTCTATTTTACCCGTGACTGATAATGAGGCTGGTAAAAGTGAAACAAAAAGGCTGAAGGGATTAAAGAACTTTTGACGTCCTGACAAACCTTATCCATCTTGGGTGCAACAGCAAGAATATGACGTCCAAGCAACCTTCCCGCCTCATGGAATAACCACATACACAGAGGATCCTTAGCCTTCGCTGCCCCTGATAACAGCAACAACATTAGCAATATCAACATCATCATCAATGATTACAAATTAACAACACTAACAAGATTCTAGGGGGCATAGGTGGCAAGTGCGTTAGGCACTCACCTCTCACCAATGTGGCCTGGGTTCGATCCCGGCTTGGGTCATATTTATTTACTTATTTCTTGTTTACCCTGGGTTTACCTGCTCAGTGAAACACACACTGTTTTCCAGAGGTTCCCGGCAATTACAATATGAATTATGAAGGATGGTGCTATACATGAACGAGTAGCAGGCTTTCATGGGCGCCCTTTGGCAGCCAGCCACATCAACCCATATATGATCACGAAGCACAGCTTAAGATCGGACGTGTTTGGTTTTTGTGGAAGGAGGAAAACCGGAGAACCCGGAGAAAAACCTTTGAAGCATAGGAGAGAACCAACGCATAACTCTACTCACATATGACCCAAGCCGGGATCGAACCCGGGCCACATTGGTGAGAGGCGAGTGCCTAACGCATTTTGCCACCTATGCCCCCAAAGAGAATGAGTAGAATTGTGCGTTGGTTCTCTCCTATGCTACGAGGGTTTTTCTCTGAGAGCTCCGATTTTCTTCCCTCCACAAAAATCAAACACTTTTGATCTCTTTCGATGGCAACGAAAGCATGCTACTCAAACACATGTAGCACCATCCTTCATAATTCAGTTCCCCAGCTGCCAATAAGGATGATTAGCCTCCAAAAATTATTATTACTATTTTAATTTATTCTAAAGATCAATTTTGCCAAGAGGAGTAAAACATTTTGATTAGAAAGCTCATAAATAAGCTGCCCAATGGCCGCACAACTGAGGTCGAAACAGAACTATGAATGAACAAATGCAGAGGCAACACGTTAAAAACTTGAGAAAGGTTTCTCAAATCATAAAATTGATCTACCAGACATACACATAAATCATCAAAATCATTACCTTCTACAAGTACAAGGCAGAATTTGGAAAACTTGGGTTTGTTGAAGTTGGTGTAGAAATGATCCAGTAGACCAAAGCTCTCGGTTACCTGGGGAAAAAAATCAACTCATTGTTTAGCACACTGTTTCATATTTGTCAAGTAGTTTCGCAACTAGTTTAATTATTTTTGCTTGTAAAATCAATCACCTAACATTATGATACTCAAGTACTTTGTATATTGTACGTGCAAGTTCATTTCAAGAAGGGTATATGGAAAGTACACTGTAGGGTTATTAGGTTAACCCCTTCAGCCCAGGATTAATCTTGCTTTGTTTTTACCGGCCTCATTATCAGCCACTGGTCAAACGGAGGTCATCTGGCCGGGCCATGTGTGCAGGGAGGTCAGCATAAACAATGCAGCACACAATGGTTGAATACTGCCGGACAATAGCCCGAATTCCAGACAGACGTACCGGTAATCCATGGTATACATCTGTGTACGGAGCTCGAAGAATTAAAATCTGCTCAAAAATGCATATTTTCGAATGCAAATCAAGGAGGTAAATGTACCACAATTTGCGAATCTTTTGGGACAATAAAGGTTCATTGAACCTCTTGTTCCAGACAGTACACCCATTCAATGTATTTCAATGGAAATAACCGTCAAATCAAAAATAATGAATATTCTCACGCCATGAGCCGAACTGCTATAGATGCTTCCTGGGCAGAAGGAGTTCAAGGCGAAGATTAGGGACAAAGCTATGCTTATTTAGGCCTTTTTCCAAACCTTGGCTCCGGCTTAGGTTCTGGCTTCGTCTCTCTCATCCATATGCTAAAAATGTAGGTTGTGGTTTTTCATTGAAGTTCTGTTTCCTTTTTTAAACCAGAGAATCTACTTCCGAACCGCAGCCAAATGCCTCTATTTTGATACCAGTTATTTTAGAATGGATTTAAGAAATGGAGACAGAGCCTGAGCTGGAGCCGAGGTTTGGAAAAGGCCCTTTTTCAACTACCAACCCCAAAGAAGTTGTGGATTGCGTTCTTCACATATGTCACATCATGCGGCGGATCCATGAAATTGTCTTCTTGGTCCAAGACGATCTTTATTGCTTTGGCAGAAATCCAATAAGCTGAAAAAAAAAAGGACACACATGCTTCTTTTTGAATTTGTACCACTCAACAAAACAGATTATGAAAAACCTGGAAAATACAACTTCACAAAACCCTTATCATTATAACCCCAC
Source organism: Astropecten irregularis (assembly GCA_963971285.1). Lineage (NCBI taxonomy): Eukaryota > Metazoa > Echinodermata > Asteroidea > Paxillosida > Astropectinidae > Astropecten > Astropecten irregularis. Next base: position 18,423,404 of record OZ020254.1, on the reverse strand, counting down.
ATACTAATAACCCCTGCATCCATGTTTTTATCGTACACTTACCACTCCCCTCGTCCCCTATTTGATGTCCCCAACCTCCGCATCCGTGGTTTTTACCGTCGGAATTAATTAGTTGACAGTTGGAACCTGTTCCACTAATCAGGACAATACCTCCTGTATTCAGAAACAATAGGCACCACAAATCAATTACGCTAATCAATAGTCACCTTTGTGCTTTACACTATTGCTTTGATTATCCAAACTTAAAGGTCATATCATACTTTGGTTTTTGTCAAAAATGCAGATTCATGGGCACAAATATCAAGAAAGATACAGCAACAGTCATCTGTTAAATTTCCAGTCCCATACGGTGCCCACTTTCTGAGAAAACAGTGAAAAACGTCCACGGTATTTTTAAAATCTTTTCACAGGAATTTGGATCTTCCGAAGATCAAAATTCTTTTTGGTCAATTGGTTTTGTCTGGATAAGTACAGTCAATTTTTCTTTGTTTACTTTTCAGTGGCTTGAAATTAATCCAGTCAGTATCCCTTGTGGTTATTTGATGATCAGTCTGATTTTTCTTTGCTTAGGTACAAACAATAGTGCTCTGCACTAATGACGTCACACAAGTGATTTGGCCAGCGTGGGCATGTACAAAACATGTCAAACAAACATTGACTCACACATGTAGTGTATACCATGCATGCACACAAGCAAACCCACCACACGTAATTGCATGGTTGCAATGTTTGTCTGAGATCCAGTATGCTATTTTTAGTGCAAGTGCGGAGTGTTATTCATATAATAATTGAGTTGTGTACATACTATTAACACTGTGTTGATTGAGAGATTGATTATTTAGTGAATAGCTTACCTGCTGAACATGCTGTAGCTATAGCACCAAATGTATCAGTACACATATGATACTCTTCACTGACGTTAGGATATTTACTTTTCATTCCCTCGATAACTCTGCGCTTCCCTCCTTCTTGCTCCCCACCGCTGAGTGACAAACCCTGTCAATAATGAAGAGATAGAGAAAATTGCTTTATGATAGGCCCCTCAATACATCTGCATTCAGAAACTTAAAGGTAGTATCATATTTTGGTTTTTGTCAAAGAAATACAGATTCATTGGAAAAAATATCAAGACAGATACAGTAAAAGTCATCTGTGAAAATTTCAGTCCCACACGGTGCCTACTTTTTGAGAAAACATTGAAAAAACGGCCACAGTATTTCTTAAGACTTTTCTCTTTTATGTTTGATATGTTAAAAGATCAAACAGATTTTTGGTCGTTGTTTTACTAATTTCTGGATAAATATACCATTTCAGGCTGAAATATTTTAACGGTATGTTCTACAACCACCATCTTCATACCCTGTAAGTTATACGTAAAACTGTGAACATTTCTGTTTTGGTTTCTCACCAAAGTATGATACTACCTTTAAAGGTTTCCTGCACTGCACTGCTTTTTTTCAGTCAGGTTATTTTATTGCCTTCATACAGAGAATTTACTGACAGATAATGAATGGCAAGTCTTTGGTTTCAAACCAGCATTTGGTTTTCCTTTGCATGGCTTTACAAAATGGGGGATTTTCATGCATACTCAAGTAGGGAAACAACAGCAAAAATATAATGAAAAAACATAAAACTTGAAAAGGCAAACTTGACACACAGAAATGGTTTGGTTAAACCATGGTAAAACAAATTACACCACCAGTTGAGTGAAAGGAACATATTTGGCAAAATAAAACCTAGGCCTATTGAGGAGGAAAAGGTCTGTCAGAAAACCTAGCCCCAACTTTTTGTGCACAAATCAATTGGGTTACTGCTCTCAGTTACCCAGATGACATCATAGTTTTGCTCATGAATATGGAAATTCTAATTAGGATACAAACCAAAAACTTTCTGTTAACCCTGAAACAGTGTGAGGAAATGGGTAAACTCACAATCCTCCAAAATCCTTCTAGTAGTTTTGGAGGATTTCGGAGGATTCAGGATATAATGTCACTTTCAAGTGAGGACCACTGGAGGAGTGGCAAGGATTCAGGATAAACGCATTTTTTGAGGTAGGGCCACTGATGAAGGATTCTGAAGAATTCAGGTACCTCTCATTTTCAGTATAAGTGAGATCACTGGAGGATTATGAAGGATTCAGGATGAACGCAGTTTTTAAAGTGTGACCATTGAGGGTATGTGGAGGATTGTTGAGGATTCAGGATGGTTCACAGTAAAATTCCCCTAGGGGGTTAGGGTTAATCAAGCCATAATATACCTATTGCACAGACCCTTTAAGATAAATGATTTGAGTTGCTTACCAGTGACTTCAGAGGTTTATTGGCATCTAAACCAGCTTTCTCCTTGGCCCTTACAGTCATATCATTGATGTTAATCAAGCATTGATCCACTCCTATCAACTGTCACAATAAAAGACATAATAATGAAAATTTTCAATTTTGTCTTGTAATTGGTGGTAGCTTCATACTTAAAAGAAATTAGCAGACTCATGAGCAAAAATATCAAGACAGATACAGTAACAGTCATCTGTGAAATTCCCAGTCCCATACGGTGCTCACTTTTTGAGGAAACATTGAAAAACGGCCACAGTATTTTTTTCAAACCTATTCACAAGAGTTTCCTAAGATCCAAATTGTTGTAGGTTATTGGCTTTACTGTTTTCTGGACAAATACAGCATTTCAAGCAGAACATTTTTAACAATATGTTATAAGCAAATCTGTGAAGATTTCTGTTTCGGTATGCTACCAGAGTATGATAGTACCTTTAAATCAAAGCAATGCAGTCATTATTCACAATTGTCTAGTGTGTTATTTGTACTTACCCAATGATTTGTGCTCGGTCCCTCTGACCAGGCTAACACTGACCCATCACCAAGCATCAAAACCATCTTAGAATGAGTAGCACCCCTACAACAAACATAACCAAGACAAGTAAGAAACTAGTGGAGCACATTTTGACTAAGTGTGACCATCTAAGAATTGGGTAAAAAGTTACACCTTTTTGTCGCAAAAAATGACCGCTAGGAAATATGGGAATGCACAAGGGTCAAAAGGGCACCACCACCTGCTTACTTTTGGACAGTCTAAGAATTTTTGTTTTTTTGTTTACAGTGTTCCTGATTTTGAATTTCAACCTAGATGTGTCCCAAAATGATACTTGTATCGACCCAATAACTGGGTCGCAGTTCCCTTTCTTAGTTTGGGGGATCGACAGTTGTACTAGTGCTAGTACGACCATAGGACCCCCAAGAATTAAAAAAATTGGGAGTACAGCACCCCAATTACTCAGGGCTTGGTCTATTAACCGTAACTAAACCCTTCGTGGTCTGACATTTTTGGGACATAATATTATTGAGACCAAGGGTTATGTCTTATGATTATCGCAACTAGAAGGCCTAGTATAAAGTAGGCTAGTACTGAACTGTACACGATTATTTGATGGACTTCTTGTGAATCGAATGAGATTTCTTCGGGTTTAAAACTTAAAAGAACACAACAGGAAAGTGAGGAAACCTCATTTGTATTTTGTATCAAACTGAAACCTGAACAGATCAACATCATGTAACCATGGAGGGAGGAAATACTTGCCCGTTTAGTACAATAGTAGGCTAGCCCATGGAGGTAGAAATAGAATATAAGGCCCAATTGTATTTGGAATTTGATCAATGGGCCTACATTAATTTTCAAAATATGGCCTAGGCCTAGGCCTACACAAAATCCTTCATACACAATATCAGATACTACTACTAGCATACAATTACTTCAATGATTGCTTAATAACAGGAAGTGAATACTGAAAGAACAGCAATTGATGAGATTGCATACCCCGCCACTGAAAAACCCTGTGTGCATAAACATGAGAGATCAAGAACGACATTACACGGGTTCAATGAGGGAGAGAGGTGAGTGGCGGGGTATTCTTCAATTGAGCCAAAACGTAAATAGATGGAGAAGGGGAGGGTTGTTAATTAGCGGCGATTAAAAGTTCAGGGCACCCCTAGCCCTAGCCCCTGTGTTTTTATTTAGGCCTAGGCCTACACACCGGAACGACCGTCTGACCGTGAGCCCTGGACGGGTGAGGCGTGAACAAGTTCCGCTGCGCAAAACACGGGGGCCGTCCCAAGCTTTGCAACCGATCGCCGTGTAAGCAACCCTTCAAGCATTACAAATCGTAACTCACCCTTCGATCCCTCCATAAATTGTTGATTTATCTGCCATTTTCTACAAACAACCTGTTAAATATCGCCACTGATGATGTGTGTTTATGTCAATGGGACGTACGTCATACGTCAATGCATCGATAAACCACCAACTTGCTCTTCCCACACTCTGCATATAGGGCGACCTCTATTGGTGCAAAATCGTAATTTTCACTCGAAGTTTGGAGTGAATTATTTTTGCACTTGCAGCGCAGACACTTTTGATTGACTAAAAGGTAAATACGAAACTTATTTCTTGTTTTTTTAAATAGACATACCTCTGGGGAAACATAGAATTTTGTTTTGCTTTGTTTTATTTAGGGAAATTGTGAACTACTGGCCAAAACTGTAGCACGCGACTGACTGGCTGTTTTCGAGTTTGTTTTTGACAAGAATTTTGTTTTTTTACACCGGTGTCATGCCAAAAGGTGTCCGTTGCCAAATAGTGTCCGCTAATTAGCATACAGGGATTTGATTGGCTATGCGCCGTTGACGTCACATAATTATGCAAGCTTGCTAAATAGTGTCGGCGCTTAGCGTGCGTCCTATTGAGTCAGGCTAAATCTTCACCTAGCAAGACGTGTGGAAGTTTCACGTTCAAAGTGTGGAAAAGAAAGACCACGTTATGGCTAATATCGACGAAAATCATGATTGTGAAATCTACAAGGGCATGCAGTTAAAAATGATCGGGCTGCCATGACTTGGCAGAAAGTTTAAGAATTATCGAATGACGTTATTTTTAATTGAAAGGAAAAGGTTAGATCGCGGTCGATACAGATAAGGAAAAAAAGTGATCAAAGTCACGCAATGCCGTACGTTTTATTTTTTTTTATCGTACATGAAATTTGTGCCTTGTATTTTTGTATTTGTTTATACTAGCATGCGTATTGTACTGTTTTAACTTCCTGCAAAATATGTATTATTCATTACACCTCTCTAGGTTCCCTGCAATGGCTTAAAAAGACAAACAAAATACAATCAGAAAGGATCGAGAATATAGGTGTATACGTACGCGGCCTACTGCAAATACACCATTACTATACGTGATTCGCGTACGTACGCATGGGCTGTGCTCGGACACTATTTGGCAGCGGACACTATTTGGCATGTATATACATGCCAAAAAGTGTCCAGGCTTCACTGCGCATGCTCCGCGGACACTATTTGGCAACGGACACCTTTTGGCATGACACCGGTGCAGAAACTTCTTCAATCTCGGGTTTTAACTTATTCGGGAACATTTCACTGAAAGTCAAAAATATCATTTGGGAGCAGTAGAAGTTTTAAAGTTGTTTCCTTTCCTTAAAGTTTTGAAACCCAGTAGTCTACAGTTTATTTTTCTATAGTGTGACCAACCCGACTGAGTACAACTATAACTATAAGGTCATAATACTTTGGTAGCATACCGAAACAGAAATCTTCACAGGTTTACCTATAACTTACAGGGTATAAAGATGGTGATGGTTGAAACATACTGTTAAAAGTTTTCTGTCTGAAATGTTGTATGTCTCCAGAAAAGAGTAAAACCAGAGACAAAATAATTTTGATCTTTAAAAAATCAAAAATCAAAGAGAAAAGACTTAAGAAATACTGTGGGTGTTTTTCACTGTTTTCTCAAACAGTCAGCACCGTGTGGGACTGAAATTTTCACTGATCATGACAGTTATTGTATCTGTCTTGATATTATTTTTTGCACATGAATCGTTTTTTTTCTGCCAAAAACCAAAGTATGATATTACATTTCAGTGTCCGACTGGAGTTTACTAACGTAAGAATTGATGAGAAAGTTCCAAAGTGCCCTGCCCACTCTTTAGTAATTGTGGAAAACCTTTAATTAATGCCCAAAAATAAAAAAACAATTGGAATCTCATAACTTTTGGATTCTACAGGATTTATATAGGACATAAAAGTTCATTAATTTATTAATATTAGGTCATGCCTATTGGTGTAGGATTTCTTTGAACTATCTTGTCATTTTTGCATATCAGGATCTGCCCTACACTTTCGGAGGGAAGTGTATTAAATAAACGACAGATTTATTTCAATCATGAAAATGTCCAAACAAAAAATTGTTCAAGAAAACTCATGCACTGCTAGTTTATTATACAAAGCATTTACTGTACACTATAGAATGGGAGCTGTGTTTCCAAACCATTTACTTTCATACTTTGTTAGGAAGCCCAAACAGTGAGACAGATTCACACGGATTCATTTACCTATAACTTACAGAGTAGAAAGATAGACCTGGTACAAACATACTTTTAACATTTTCCTGCCTGAAATGTTGTATTTTTCCAGAAATGAGTAATTCAAAATACCAGAACCTCACAATTTTTCTGTAACAACTGCAACAGTTTTTCGCTGTTTCCACTGATCAATTGAGCTGAAAATTTCACAGGTTTGCTTTTATTTCATGAAAAATCAAATTATGAACAGATCGCAGCTGTTCTAGTGTTCTGTCAACTTTAAACAAAGTATGATAGTACCTTTTACGGTTAGATTCTCTTCTGTGAAAAGTACAGAAAACCAAATCAGATGTAATAATCATTATTTTGGAATCTTACATCAACTTAAAGTGTCAGAAATTATGAACAATCAAAAACAAACTCAATTTTCTCCATTCCCACACACATCTCTCTCTTGCAGGACATTTTTTATTTATCAGCAAAACTTGTCATTTGTTGACAATTAATATTGGCAAAATATCAAGAAAATGGTGGATGTTTTGGAAAACAAATCTGATATCTATAAATGTATCATATTTTTTGAGAAAAGGGAAGAAATTGTGTGCCTTTAGTTGAAAAGCTTAACAAAAAATATTTCTCTTTTTTGTATACATGTAATTATGCTCAAACAAATCTGTACATATCCATCAAATGTATCAATGATGTTACTTTATAAGGCATAGTTGAAAATCTCAAGTAGGTTTATGATAAACTTGTAGAATTTGTCAAGTAAAATAACAAAAGTAACTCTTAGCTTAAAGGTAACTTCATACTTTGGTTTTTGCCAAAGAAATGCAGATTCATGAGCAAAGATACAGTAACAGTAACAGTCATCTGTGAAATTTCCAGTCCGCCATACGGCATCACTTTTTGAGACAACAGTGAAAAACACTCACTATATTTTCAAATCTATTCACAGGAGTTTTGATCTTCCAGAGATCAAACTGTCCTTTGGTCTTTGGTTTTACTCTTTCCTGGATAAATACAGCAATTCTGGGAGAAAAGTTTTAACGGTATATTTCTACCATCACCATCTTTATATCCTGTAAGTTCTGTGAGGATTTCTGTTTTAGTATGCTACCAAAGTATGATATTACCTTTAGAACATTAAGATAATTTTACTGACAGGAAGTGTAAACCCAATATGACCCAATATAACCCAATATGATGTGATGCTTGACCTAGCTATTAAGATGGATGGCCAGTGAACGATTTCCCCAAACTCATCGCAACTTACTATCAATCGTAGGACATAATGCTGCATTGCAGCCTCACATAGAAGTTGTAGGATACAATGGGTTATCATTTGTAACTCAAGCTACGATCGATCGTAGGGCTTTGTGAAATCGACCGCAGATCAGTAAGTGCATTCATCAGCTTGAGTGCCAATCCTTAACAAGTCATTTCAATGTTTGCTATTCAACATCCAGAGCAAGCGTTGTATCAAACATCTGATATTTGATGACCTCCTTCCCTCCTAGCTGGACTGGGTAAGAAATGATGCAGCACTCCAATGACGGCCACGTGGACTGGTCAGAAACGCTTTGACTTGAGCCATTGGACTTCTGACCAGCTGGGAGTGGACAGATTTCAGCCATGACTTCCTCCAGTTGGGCCTTGGCATCCTGGTCAGTGTGGAGGTTAGTAGCTCGGATTCTACTGAAGAATGTTTGCTGCAAAAGATGGGATAAGAAAACCATTACAGAATCAATAAACCTAGTGTATTATGGCTATCTTAGTTATATCCAGTGTACCTTATCACTTAACAAGCTATCATTTACTCCCAGCAAGCTTCAGTGCTGATGTGATTACACCATGGACTTTGATTACACCAGCTGGGACTGTAACCATGTCCACAGGAAGTGTTAACTTCAATTATATGAGGTGCAGTGGCCTAGTGGTCTGTCGTGTCGTACTCAAGATCTTGTGGTCAATCTAAAGATTGTGGGTTCGAATCCAGCCATGGGCAAGTGGTGCTTGCGTCCTTAGGCAAGATGCTTTGTCACATATTGCTCCTCTTCACCCAGGTGTAAATGGGTACCTGAGAGGGTAGATATGGCTTTGTGGTTTGATTAGCCTCTGTGCATTGAATACAGCAGTGGTGGCTGTATACTCCCCAGGGAATTGAGATGGTTTCAGGAATGCAAATTATGGCCCCATGACCAGCGTTAATAAACACTCTGTATATCGATGCAGTTCGCGTGGTGCTCATGAATACGAGCCCTAGAATCTAGGACTGGCAAAAACCACAATAGACAGGGCTCGTTTCTGTAACAAGGTTGAGCCAAAGGGTTCGTAGCAACTTTATTTTTATTTGATGAATTTTGTGCATGGACATTAAAAATGTCACTGATGTAGACCAGATACAAATACATACCCCATGCTGCTTATTCATGATAACTTCAATGGAGCCAGTTCCATCATCTAGAACCAGCTTCAAGCCGTAAGTGTATTGCATCAGAGGAAGAGCATCTGGAGATGACAGATCGTGTACAAAAAATGAGACAACATGCTTCAGTAGTTACTATGAGGGTTTACGAAATGTAGGCTAAGGCTCATCAGGCTTCGGCTCTGTCATCCATACACTGAAAATATAGGTTGTGGTTTTTCATTGAAGCTGAAGCTCTGTTTTCCTTTTCAAACCAAAGAATCTACTTCCGAACTGCAGCTAAAAGCCTCTATTTTGATTCGATTCACGAATTTGGTCCATAAGAGGGCAACTAACCTTTTGGCGTTTGTGGCTGTCCATTATAAGTTGGTAAGCACTTAGGGCAGATGTAATACATCTTGCTGTTGGTGTGTCTGGTTGACTGTTCTGTACTGGTGGCAATGCTAACCATGCCAATGAGACTCGCTGGTTTTATCGCAGATTTCACCATTAACAGAGTGTCTCCGAGTGACGGGTCTGCAAAAAAGTCACAAAGCAAGCAGTTAATAGCATTATTGGCTTGGCTTGGCATATTCAAAAGGAGAGGAGAGGTTTCCAAGAGTCACGGATACCAATACGCGAATGGATACCATAACGGTTATCGTCGATAAATATGAAGATGAGTTGTCAGTATCACCATAAATAAGGCTTGAGGTTATGCATGGTGGAAGTACTAAAAGAAGGTACAGTGTGCTTTGTCCGTCCTCAGGAGAGTGACACGACCTGAGGACGAACAGAGCACACTGTTCGGAACGTCGAGATAATACCAACGGTTCTTCTCAGAACCACACAATCTCACAGAAGAGATTACATGGTGTCACCGCAAAACTATCTTTCAGTATCACCATGGTGATTTGTATTGTGACATCACACTTTGCTTAGCAGTTAAGATCGATTTACATTTAAGATTAATCTTAGTGCTTGGTGAAATTGACTGCTGGTTCTCTTCTGTGCACCTTGCACTCGGACTACAATATTGTGGATGATTTATTTGAATTGAATAATTCACAGTTAATCAGTACCCAGACTATATGTCCAGCAGAGTTGTTGACTCGAGTCGGTGACTTGGCATGTTTGGACTCGAGTTCGACTCGAGTCACCAATTTTTGTGACTTCACTTGTGACTTGACTTGAAACAAAATGACTCGAGACTTGACTTGAGGAAATTTGAATTGTGACTTGACTTGTGAAAATTTGACTTAGTTACAACTCTGATGTTGTCCAGTGATTTGGAACATAACACAGCTGATGATACTCACTTTCAACTTCAATGTTATATTTTGGCTTCGTGGTCTCACGCCTTCCCTCTTGTTGTCCGTTTACTCCACTATGTTGCATCACTACCATGACTTTACACCCGGAAACATCAAATTCCTCACTCCTCTTGCTTGTGTCTCGAGGTGAAGCGTTCTTCTCTTTCAATGTCCTCTTCGCTGGACAAGAGGTATCATCGCTTGAGTCAGACGCCAGCTTGGATGCAATCCTTCTGCTCTTTCTTGGGCTAGCGGCACCCTCTTCTTCTGATGAGGTCCAAGATGCCTTGTGCTTTCCCACAGTTTCTTCTCTCATTGGAAGATCTTTCTCAGTTGCTGTAGATGTCGGAGGATCACGCTTATTTTGCTGTCGGCGAGTCCTTCTCTGTACTCCAGTTTTACTCCTTGTGCGAACTCCTGCGCTTGTGCCTTGTACTTGTTCATCGTTCATATCCACTGCTCCGGCACTTACAATTCCACTCGACTTGGTAGATGAGGTTCTTGTAGATGCAGAATCAGCCTTCTTGGGTGGCTCGGTTGTTTTAGATGCAACACACACGGGTGGAGGAACTCTGCATCTGTGGGATCACAATTCAACCAAATTAATTGTAACACATTTTCCTAATCCTCTTGAAAGGATCCTCCTAGGATCAAAACACGTCAGTCCCTCCTAACTCTGACAGATTCTTTGGTGATCAATACAACCAAGTTGATATCTTTACCTGAAATTGCACTCGGAGCAATAAAGTCGAATGAAATCACGAACGTCATGAGGCTGATAGTCACTGACTCTGGCTCGGATGCGGAACATGTATGGCTCCCGACATCTGATGACTTCTTCAATAGGAACAATCCTTTGGTGGAAGTGATCATTTATCACTTAAGACAGAAAAGTAAAGTAACATCTATATGATCCTCAATTCATAAAACAGATGAAAGTGAACAAGACACTGTCCACCACAACAGGGGTCAGGGGGCATAGGTGGCAAGTGCATTAATAGGCACTCGCCTCTCAACAATGTGGCCTGGGTTCGATCCCGGCTTGGGTCATATGTGAGAAGAGTTGTGTGTTGGTTCTCTCCTATGCTACAAGATTTTTTCTCCGGGTTCTCCGGTTTACCTCCTCCCACAAAAACACTTTCAATCTTTATAGGCTGTGCTCTGTGATAATAAATTAGTTGATATGGCTGGAAGCCAAGGGCATTAATTAATGTCTGCAACTTGATCACATTGTAGCTGCATCCTTCACAATTCAGCACCCCAGTAATAAGGATGATTAGCCTCCAAAATTATTATCATTATTATTACCGGTATTTCAAAATTGCAACTAAAATTTCTTGATACAGACCTGATACAGACCGCTGCATGCAACGTGAAGTGCCTTGTAAACTGCTACTGCCATATGAGGAACCTGTCACAGATACACCTGTTGTTGATGTTGACGGAACCCCAGCGGCACCTGTTGTTGATGTTGACGGCACCCCAGCGGCACCTGTTGTTGATGTTAACGGTACCCCAGTGGCACCTGTTGTTGATGTTGACAGTACCCCAGCGGCACCTGTTGTTGATGTTGACGGCACCCCAGCGGCACCTGTTGTTGATGTTGACGGTACCCCAGCGGCACCTGTTGTTGATGTTGACGGAACCCCAGCGGCACCTGTTGTTGATGTTGACGGCATCCCAGCGGCACCTGTTGTTGATGTTGACGGAACCCCAGCGGCACCTGTTGTTGATGTTGACGGCACCCCAACGGCACCTGTTGTTGATGTTGACGGTACCCCAGTGGCACCTGTTGTTGATATTGACGGTACCCCAGTAGCACCTGTTGTTGATGTTGACGGTACCCCAGCAGCACCTGTTGTTGATATTGACGGTGTCCAAGCTCCGCCAACTACAGATGTTGATGGTACCCCAGCGGCATCTGCTCGTGATGAGGAAGGTATCCCTGCTCCACCTGCCATACCGCCTTCAGCTGCTGCTGAAGTAACAGGCAAGGGCTGTGCTGAATTGTGGCTGAATTCTCTTAGGGCATCTTCCTCCACTTCTTCCATTCGTCTATGATAAAATCAATCAATCAATCAATGGGAGCATTCACCGCGGCACTGCATCTACCTTCGAGTGGTACTCCTTCGGTCTTCTGATAGCCATCCCCCAGGCAGCTACACGACCCATCCCAAATTCAGCAAAGTAACAATCTATCCGATGCAACAAATGTCATGTGGACGCCCTACCGGGCGAGTCCTACCAGTAGGTTCTCTCAAAGTGAGAATCCGCCTGGCAGGATCCCTGCCAGGGAATCTAGCCACATGACCGTACGGTCGCATCTAGCGCTCACATATCATGAAGGTAATAGGTCTCATCTGTCTCAATAAATTAATATCATCATAAAATACAACCTTTACTTGCTAATAAACTTCACTCAAGGAAATAACTCTGAATGTCGAAAGATCTTACTTGATGGTATCTTTGACCCTTTGTTCCCATTTGTTCAGTATGACGACACCGCGTCCATACGATGTTCCGTGATGTAGAACAAGCTCCACCATATCTCCACTACCATCTGATGCTCCGGCTTGTCTAAACTTGGCCACATGTAAGTTGCAGATCTTGATAAATTGACCAGGCTGTATACAGATCAAAAAGAAATGTACAAAGATGTACGGAAACACACGGTATTAACCTTAAAGCTATACATGATGGGAAGGTAGCTTTGCGGTGACACCATATAATCTCTTCTGTAAGTGTGTGGTTCTGAGAAGAACCGATGGTTTAACACTCAACGTCTGAACAGTGTGCATGCTCTGTTCATCTTCAATCCCCTTCCTGAAGATGCTCAAACCAAAGCATGATGACTTACTTCGAGGTTAGACCCTGTTTCCATGTGATCATTGTATAGGGTAACATCGAATGCCAGTCCTTCTGATTTCATAGCCAGCTCAGCATCACATTTAGTACTGATTGCTTGTTCAATGTCCATAACACGAACACGTCTGAAAGAGGAAAGTGCACATTACAGTAAGGTTATAGTGTCATGCTGATGTTTAGTATTATCGAGGACATACACAAGATTAAGCAATTAGGCAAGATAGTACAAGCATGGATACATCAAATTGCCAGTGATATTGAGAAGGTATTTCCGAAAAGATAATTCAAAGTTTAAAACATCGTATTGTAATGTTTCTCAGGTTGCAGCATTGCTAACGCTGCACATATTTTAAATGATCTTTAGGATATAGGAGTCTGTGCATGGGCGTAAATCACAGGGGGGCTAGGTGGGTTGCAACCCCCCCAGCTTTTCACGATCAATCCCCAAGGTCTGAGGACGTGTCTACACTACTGAGTATGTGAGTGGTTTCATGGCTTCTGACTGCCAAACGAACAAAGTTAATTTACTATTTGGTAGGAAAATAAAACAGAAATGTTCACAGATTTACGTATAACTTACAGGGTATAAAGATAGACCTGGTACAAACATACTTTTAAAATCTTTCTGCCTGAAATGCTGTATTCATCCAGAAATGAGTAAAACAAAATACCGAAAACAATTTTGATCTCCGAGATCAATCACCTCACAATTTCACGTAACAATTGCAACGTTTTTTTCGTTGTTTTCAACTGTTTCCAATGATCAATTGAGCTGAAAATGTCACAGGTTTGTTTTTATTTGATGATAAATCAAATTATGAACAGATCGCAGCTGTTCTATGAACTTGTTCAAAGTATGATAGTTTCCCTTAAAGGTACAGTAGTATCATACTTTGGTAAGAAACCAAAACAGAAATGTTCACAGATTTGCGTATAACTTACAGGGTATAAAGATGGTGCTGGTCGAAACCTACCGTTAAAATTTTTTCGCCTGAAATGCAGTATTTACCCAGAAATTAGTCAAACAACGACAGGACATCTTTTTGATCTTTTAAACGATCAAAAATAAAAGTGAAAAGACTTAAGAAATACTGTGGACGTTTTTCACTGTTTTCTCACAAAAAGGGCACCGTATGGGACTGAAATTTTCACAGATGACTGTTACTGTCTCTTCCTTGATATTTTTGCCCATGAATCTGTACTTCTTTGATAAAAACCAAAGTATGATATTACCTTTAAGCCTCATATAGTCTGTTTATCAAGTCATCAAGTAAAGACTTTGTATGTGAATGTACTGTAATGTAATTACTGAATTACTGAATGTTATGCACTAACCCTCTGTAGTGTGTTCCATCCCATACTCTAATAACTGTACATGACTCAGTAGGTACAGTAGCTACTGACACCACTTGACAAGTCAGATCAAGATATTGACCTGCATACATCTTAGACATCACACAGTCACGATCCTGCATAGTTAATTGTGTTTGACGCCTAGACCACGACCTCAGCTCCTTCACCTGTTAATTAAAGTCATTATGTTAAAGATACATCATTGTAAGGTTATTTCATCACATAGATCAAAGAAAGCCATGTTTAGACAGTAACCAATTTTAAAGATCCTGCTCGGATCGAAACATCAGGCCTTCCTAACTCCATGCATTTTATATATTTCAGGTCATTATTTTGGTTGATGGGCAGTTTGCAGCAGTTTATTACATTTATGTTTTCTCAAAGTTAAGTAGTTATAGAATACCTACACGTACATGGACAGCTTGCAAAATGAGTACCTTCATTAAAATAGATATAACTCCTCTTAGGAATGATCAATTTGTCTCATTTTTTTCTAATAAGCAGGAGAGAGTGCTTGTTAAGTATGTGCTTTACTGAACTTTTGAGTGTCATTTGTTTGTTTAGAAAAACATTGATCACCAATCCTGGTCAACTTCTTTTCGACTCACCATATATATGTCAGGTATTCTACAACTGCTTAACTTTGAGAAAACACGACTTACTGAACTTTTGAGTGTCATTTGTTTGTTTGGAAAAAACATCACCAATCCTGGTGAACTTCTTTTTGACTCGTCACTAAGGTGAAACCAAGGGGAAGCCATTCCCAACTTCGTTTCCGTTCATCAAGAGTAATGTCACTGAAACACTGTACTGGTCACATCCGCCTAGACGCACCCCTGACTACAAGTTAGTGTTGATCTTACCTTTTGCTTGTCATCATTTGTCATAGTATAAGTAGCACTGGATGACCTGGGCTCTAGGGAGCTACCTATTCCACCATCAAAGGTCAGACTTTGAAATCCAAAACCTTTCTTCCCTTGGAAATCACTGCCATAACAGGTTATCTGTCACGCAAAAAGGTTAGGGTCACTTGACTTTAATATTAGCATCATCCTGAAATATATGTGTGGGGTACAGATCGTATTACAAAAAGTGCTTAAACCTTGTCATCAATACATCTATGACTCTAACAGAGGGCCGGAATTACCTGGGCCTTTCTCAAAGCTCGGCTCAGGCTCTGGCTTCGTCTCTGTAATCCATATGCTGAAAATATAGGTTGTGGTTTTTCATTGAAGCTGAAGCTCTGTTTTCTTTTTCAAACCAGAGAATATACTTCTGAACCGCAGCCAAAAGCTTCTATTTTGATACCTGCAATATAATAGCTGGAGCTGGAGCCGGAGCCGGAGCCGGAGCCGGAGCCGGAGCCGGAGCCGGAGCCGGAGCCGGAGCCGAGCTTTGAGAAAGGCCCCTGGTTTTTCTTCTTCTTTTGTATGAAGTACGGTACACAGACTAAAGGGCCACAGATACTTAGGCATTCCCAGACCCAACAATTGAAGAGTTACTTTACTGTAGAAGCTAGGGTACCAGACTAACCCGAATGGACTAATGTCCACGAGCGCAGATACTTAGTTATTTAGCTACTTTCTATGGAAAGTGCAATTTGAGAAATTTACAAAACTAGGCCAGAATGAAACAAATGAACAATTTCAGAGAAATGCTACACATACCTTAAGTCGATGGAAGCGAACAATATCCCCAATAGCACGTATTTGGGGCATGGACTGAATGCTATTTTCAAATAGCTGACAGCGAAGACCGCGATGATTTTCGTCAAGGGTGGGATCAATTAATGTCACCGTCATGGCATAGTCTGTAATCATGTAATACAAAATGACATGAATTAATGCTAGACTAATGTGCTATGTGCTAAACATTAACTAGTCCTGAGTATCACCCGTCCTACACTCCGCGCGACACTATATACGGACGTCTGATACATGCGTGCATGCAAAACATTTTATGCAACACGGCACAACAGCCAATCAGATCTGTTTTGAGAACATTTCCATCTGGGTTGTGACGGAGGATGTTGAACTTGATTGGTTAAAACCTAGAGGTCACTGCTGGGTTGGCTTGCATCTTTATACCCTGTAAGTTTAAACATGTAGATAAATCTGTGAAGATTTCTGTTTCGGTATGCTACCAAAGTATGATACTACCTTTAAATCTTAATAGTATCTGTTACACAGGCTTCTTTCATAAACACCCCAATGAATTAATTTCCCAGACTAAAGACTGTATTGCTATATCAAATGATTCAGGGCAATAATATGATTCATAAGGCATCATACACATTCAATCACTTATCATGCAGCTAAATCATGCCCCTAATAAAATCCCTATGGAAAAAATTAAGACAATTCAAACAATTAGTAGCATTTAAAGTGACAGGAAATTTGTAATTTTCAAAGATTGCTTTTATAAATTCTTCCTACCAGGTCCCTTGGTCTTGTACGCAGGCTTGAAAAACTTGACGACGCCATACAAGTTGACTTTAGAGGCCTCAGTCAAATCCTTGAGAAGGGTGTATGTGTAGTGCCTCTGCAACAGATAAGACAATAGGGCATTATATAACTCCTCAAAGATAAACCAGTCAGGAGATTACCATAATATCTTCAATACAAGTAATAAACTGCTGCAAACTGCTCATCAGCAAATATTGGCAGAAATGTATAAAATGCTTTGAGTTAGGAGGGCCTGACATGTTTCGATCCTAGCAGGATATTTATCGAAGCAAGCCTTCTGGAAAGGTTGGAAAGGGAAGACAAAGGCGGTTGACCCTGCTAAGCAGGGAACCTAGCATGAAGGAGAAGTATCTGATAGACAGTGGGTTATCAAAGACACCGCTGGACCCGATCTTACCTTAGCGGGTGAAGTGCTGGTACTTGAGACAGTCCAGGCACTCATAGGATGATCAGAATTGGAATTATCCGATGGACCAGCTGCCTGATCTGACGGACCAGCTCCTTGATCCGATGGACGAGCTCCTTGATCCGATAGACGAGCTTCTTGATCCGATGGTCTAGCTCCTTGATCCGATGGACGAGCTCCTTGATCCGTTGGTCCAGCTTCTTGATCCGATGGTCCAGCTTCTTGATCCGATGGACGAGCTCCTTGATCCGATGGACGAGCTCCTTGATCCTTTTCTTTGGTCTTGCCACCAACATTCTGTCTAGTACTTCGGTTCTGTACCTGGGTTACAGTGTCACTGCCTTGAACAGTTGCCAAATTTAATCTGCTAATGGACATTGGTCTAGTAACTGTGGAGGTGGAGGTATGTTTCGTACCAGTTGTTGACGTCTTGCTACGTTTTTTAGCAGGCAGTACCTGAGATGCATTCACAAGAGAAGATGGGGATAGGATTGCAATCAAACTTGGACTTTCGGAGCAAATGTCATAAACGGAGTAAATGTCGCAAGAATGTAGGAACAATAACAAACGAGCATGAAGTCAAGTGTGTGTGGCGGAGAACCACACAAAGATGGCGGACACTCCAAAATTACTCTAAATGATCGTCTGGTTTTTCTTTGGAAACATCGATTTTCATCACATGGAATGACCGTAAGCACAAATGAATATGCTGCATTTCATTCCTCACATTCAGAGAAAAGGTGGAGTGAATTTCATGCCAATTTGTGATTTCTTTGTTGTCATTTGGAGAAATTTTTCAACGCAAGTAACGTGAAGTATTAAACATTTTTTCGTGTACAAAATGTCAAACTCTGTCAGATTTTCTGGGGCGCTAGACTGACCGTTAACCCCAAAATTAAAAAAGGGAGTTCAGCGTCCCAGTTACTGGGTCTAGCAAGAATGCATTTTCTTACCCATATGGATGGTCTTGACTTGGCATTTTCCACAATGATGAGACACGGATGGATGGCGTCATTATTGAAGGTTGGAGACTGCTCAATCAGAGCCTCGCTGATCAAGACTGTGTCCTTCAAAATACAACCAACCATGAAAACAACATAAGCTAAAAGAATAAAGCCTTCTTGAACCCTAACCTTCTACACTTACCAACAAACAAGAGCTGCTTACCACACATTACCATTGAATCCTGTGATTATCATGATACCGACAAGGGTTTCATTGAGTTTTTCCATTTTTATTTTCCATTACAATTCAAGCCGTCCAGCAACATATCTGTGATTATGTGCACACGTTGTTCATACTGTACATGTTACGCACGTCACAGACTGGAAATGTTTCAGTAACCATGGATGAATCATTTACTCTACAAGGGGCTATGAGTTATTGCAGTGGGCTAACTTCATTGTCTTACCCAAGACCCGCTAAGAGACAAAGTCAGCTTTAGTCTGCATCCTTAAGCCCACCACTTCAGACCATTTCATTTCAATCCATGCCTCAAGTACAGTAAACTCTTGAATACATGATAACATCAAGACTTACTCCTTCTGAGAATTGAACAAACTCCTCGGCAAAAGCTCCATACAAGAAGACAATGATTCTATTAGCAGATGAGACGTCACCTGCTGTCGTCTCATTCTCTGTGAGAATCATCTTCATTCTCTTGATCTTAACAGAAGATTGAAGTGGCCACAGTGTGGTAATCCTTCCCTGCATGGACGAAACAAATTAAGAAACATTGTTTGGAGTTAGGAGGGCCTGACATGTTTCGATTCTAGCAGGATCTTTATCGAAGGCTATGACAAGAGAACAAAAACATGCAAGTACGCACATAAATGGATGAGAGGATGCGAACAAATGGGGTTTAGAGTGACCAGGGAGGGGGGGGGGGGTTGTAGGCAAGTGTGGTCAGGTGAAGGGGACAAGGGATCTGGGGTAGGCAAGATCAAATGTGGAATAGTCGACAACAACAAAGGTGTGAAGATGCATGGGGCTGGTTGAAGAAGAGGTTATCCTGAAAAAGTTCAAATCTCATCTTATACATTATTCATGGGCCTTTACGAAACCTGGATTGAGGATAGGCTTGGGACTTATTTCGCTTCCTCCATTTAAGGCCCACAAAACAAAATGAAAGGATTGCGCAACATGACGAAGCAGAAGAAAGGCGCTAGCTTCACCATGTCAAGGCTTGAATTTAACGGAGGCCACGGAGGCCATGGCCTTCATGGTTCTTGGCCTTCGTGCCCCCTTCAAATGTTTCCATACACATTATGATTTTCCATTGGAAGTGCCCCTTGTAATGGAAAAGTGGCCTTGCCCCTTTCAGAACCAAATTCAAGGCCTGCCATGTACAGGTACCTCAACTCAAAGCCCTTCATTTCATTTAGGACACACAATGACGGTAGCAAAATAAATCCCAAGCCTAGACTCAAGCCTTATTTCGTAGAGGCCACATGATGAACACTTGTTTGTCAATTTACCTCAATGTACTTGTAATTGAAGGAGGAGCCCAGCTGAATGTTGCTCACAGATAACCTCTGCATACTAGATAATTTGTCTGGCTTTGCCGAGCAAACAGTCACTGCAGGGAAAGGCGTAGCCATTGTGGCTTTCTATACAACAAACAGGTCTAAGTCACTTCATAAGTTCACAGTGCTGTAAATAAATGAAAGTATACACAAATTGAGCTAGTATTAGTAACAAAGTTTAAATAGGAATTGCGTCTGTCGTAATAGGCTTTGGTCCTTCAGCTTCATGTGCACGTCAAGTTTCCTAGAGAGTAGAGACTAAGGACATGCTAAATTACTTAAAAGCTATATATAGCACAGCCGCCTAGACCTACTACCGGTAGGTCTAGTAGGCTTAAGTTATAATCGTTTATTACTTCATGATAACTAAGTTTTAAGTTAGTATACCGATAGTACCGGTACAGGCCTACTAACTTAACTTAGTTAGTTATTAAAGGTAATATCATACTTTGGTTTTTATCAAAGAAATACAGATTCGATTCATGGGCAAAAATATTAAGACAGATACAGTAACACTCAACATTCATCTGTGAAAAGTTCAGTCCCATACGGTACCCACTTTTTGAGAAAACAGTGAAAAACGGCCACAGTATTTCTCAAGTCTTTTCTCTTTTATTTTTGATCTTTTAAAAGATCAAAAAGATTTTCGGTCATTGTTTTTAGTTAATGTCTGGATAAGTACACCATTTCAGACGGAACAATTGAAACGGTATGTTTCTACCATCACCATCTTCATACCATGTAACTTGTAGGTAAAACGTAAATCTGTGAACATTTCTGTTTTGGTTTCTTACCAAAGTATGGTTCTACCTTTAAGTTAGTATATACCGGTACTACCGGTAGACTAATAATCGTTTATTACTTCATGATAACTAATTACTAAGTACTGGTAGTAGTAGTAGTACCGGTACTAGTTGCGATGATCGTAACCCTAAGGTCCCAGTCCCCATGTCAGACCTAGGGTTACGATCATCGCAACTATACCGGTACAAACTTAACTTCACTTAGTTAACATTAGTTATCATGAAGTAATTAACGATTATAACTTAAGCCAACTAGTACTACTAGTCATGGTAAACATGAATTGGGGCAGAAAACTAGTGAAAAATACAGGAAAACTACTGTGTCTGTGAGTGTGATTCGGAAAAAGATCGGAAAACTAGCAAAAAAATTATTTATTTAGGATATTATTTTTATGTCACCGGAATATGCGGGAAAACACCAGACACACAGCTAAACACCAGAAACCGTAGGGCCTAAGTTCCCAATCCTAAACCTTAACCCTAATCTAATGTGCTTGTAAGTACATGTACATGAATAATTGACATTGCATTGTGAACTATAACTGGATGAAGCTTAGCCTGGCCTTGTGAGTAGGCCTACTGAGTAGTGTACAAACAAACGGCAAAGATGTCACTGTGCAGATCAAAAAGAAACAGAGTACAAAAAGGAGCATTTTGTACTCCGTTTCTTTCCGATCTGCCTCTACGAGATCCACAACTATACATCTTGATGCAAGAAATATGCAAATTATCAAACCTTGGCTTCTTCTTGTTAATTTTAGTAGGTTCCCAAATCCAAACTTTGAAAAGTTCGCCACACCGCAAAGTGCAGATTTTGAACGTTAGTGGCTGTAGACTCGTGCTTCAGACTCACTACTCGGTAATGGATTTGGTGATACTGTGCCACTCGCGTACTGTGCTATTAGCAAGACAATCACAGACTTGATCACAAGCCTAACACGAAAACAGTAATCTAAAGGGCGACCTCTATAGACCAAATTGCATTAGTCACGTCAACGCGTGACTTATCGTTTGGAAATCGACGACCCAAATTCTGCGACGGAAATACACACTTTTGAAGGTTTTATATACATTCTTTGTGTTATTTTTCCAAATGATTATTAACAAGTTTTATTGTTGAATGTTAAATTTGTTATATTACATTGAATAACTCTCCGTAGAGGCACAAATAATAGGGTACATGTGGGCCAACTTGCTCCACTAAATTATTTGGATACATCGCATTAGCCATTACGCATTTGCTGTGCGTTCACATTTCGTGAATATATTCTCGAATTCAGCAACGGAAACTCGTCATCTCGCGCCAGTGTCAATTATTTCGTGCCCACGTGAATTCTCGCGTAACCCAAGTTTTTATTTTGTATGTCAACTCGCATCAAAGTTAACTCATGTCCTGGTCAGCTTAATACGAGAGTCAAACTTTTCCAATAAATGCAATTTGTGTTTCAATTGTTCATGTCAGTGTTCAACTGTTGAGTGTTGTGTTGATTTTTCTTGTTCACATGATTTGTGACATTTGTTGCAACGAATCTTTGAACAGAATAGGCCTAACGTTAATCGCCCAAGGCCAAGTCAAGTCTCTAACGTTAGATGCGCCATCCTAGTTGCAGACAACTACTGACACCAACTGAAAGTAACCAATAATATTGCTAAAATCAACAGAACTTTCATAAAACTGCTAAGCAGTGAAATCACTATGTCAGTACAAACTACAGGTTATTTGCAGATTATTTTCTTATATGAGGCCAAAAATAACGTGTTTAGGGGGCAAAAACTTTACCTTTTTTTACAAGAGTAGTATTGGGCGCCATCTGGTTTGTGTCAGTAGTTGTTGTTACTTGTATTGTAAGTAGTCTTGGCTCACGGCGTTGTTTTTACTGGAAATGGAACATATTAACTGATTCCCTTCAGTGCACGCTCGTACATATACGCCCTGTGTTCAATCGTATCGTATCCTACGCATTGTAAGTTACGATAAGTTTGGTGAAATCAACCCCTGAGTAATTAATGTAACTCTGCATTATCTGTATTGTTTCTTCTTCAGATTTCTTGATGTCTGAGATATTACACAGTAATCACTAATGTCTGCCAGTACAAGCACAAACATTACTGACCCTAGTCTGCGGGCAAGGACTATGTCTTCCTTCCTGTACCAACTATCAGCTAGAGACAGGGAACTAGACCTAGTTCATCTAGATCATTGCTATTCAAAGTCATGGAGTGCCCATCCAGATGCTAGTCATGCTAAGCCGGCTCGTTTGCTCTTTGTTCCAAGAACGTTGAGACTACGACAGGACAGACAGAATGTAGTGTAAGTTGAAATATCTGTATTCAAATCCTTACTCCCTAGATGTTTGTGTGGCACCATGCTCAATTCAACAGAATCCAACATATGCAGAAATATAGTTGCTGTTGAATCCAACAAATCCAACACTTAAAGGTAATATCATACTTTGGTTTTGTCAAAGAAATTTTCAGATTCATGGGCAGAAATACCAAGGGAGATACAGTAACAGTCATCTGTGAAAATTCCAGTCTCATATGGTGCCAACTTTTTGAGAAAACAGTGAACAACGGCCACAGTATTTCTTAAGTCTTTTCTCTTTAATTTTTGATCTTTAAAAGATCAAAAATAATTTAGGTTACTGGTTTTACTCTTTTCTGGATAAATTACAGCATTTCAGGCAGAAAAACTTTAACGGTATGTTTGTACCATCACCATCTTTATACCCTGTAAGTTATAGGTAAATCTGTGAAGATTTCTGTTTTGGTATGCTACCAAAGTATGATACTACCTTTAAATAACGAGTGGCTGCCCTATTGTCGTAGAACTTAATTGACTGTTGAATCCAAGAAAATCTTTCGTTCTTTTTTGTTGAAGTGAGCCTGATGTACCAGTTGACGTTGTGACACCATCTCCCAATAATATGATCCCATATGACAGTGGCAGGGCACACTCTGTCATGAATGAATGTCAAAGACACGTCAACTTTGCAAGATCTAGCACGGCTGAGGAACATACAGATGAAGATTGGGAGAAGAATCTCACCAGGTATATAGGTTAATGTAGGATGTTTATATTGTGCAGCTTTACCCTAACCCCCTAGGGGCATTTTACTGAGTACCATCCTGAATCCTCCACAATCCTCCAATGGTCACACTTTAAAAACTGCGTTCATCCTGAATCCTCCACAGTCCTCCAGTGATCTCACTTATACTCAAAATGAGAGGACCCTGAATCCTGAATCCTTCAAAATCCTTCGTTGGCCATACCACAAAAAATGCGTTTATCCTGAATCCTTGCAACTCCTCAAGTGGTCCTCACTTGAAAATGACATTATATCCTGAATCCTCCGAAATCCTCCAAAACACCAGAAGGATTTTGGAGGATTGAGGAGGGTTAGGGTTTTAATAGCAATATACTCTACTGCACATTACTAATGTATACAGCGCATATTATAATCAATGTACATGTAAGATGTCTCTTTGCATGTATAATTATTATCCCTGGGATCAATTTTACCAAACTCATTGCAACTTATTATCAATATGATACATTGCAGCCCCACGTAGAACTTCGTAGGATACAATGGGTTATCCTTCGTAAGTCGAGTTGTGAGCTATCACAGGGCTTCGTGAAATCGACCCCTGGTCACTGAGCTACATTAACATTCCTGAAATCATCTCAACTCCCTGGGGAGTATACAGCCCCCCAGGCCCCCCCCCCCCCTTCAAGTCTTATTTACTTCTTGTTATCTTGTGATGTTGGGATTAGAATTGGGTTTTAATTGTTATGTTTTATGATATTTTTGTTTCAGAATTGGTTGGACTAATCACCAGAATAAATTGTTTGATAAGATCATCAAACACATGCAGTCTGAGAGATTAGCAAGACTAGCTTATGAAGGAGTAAGTATATAGCCTTTTATGAACTTAGTAAGTTGGTAACTGTCATACTGTTATGAATTCAAACAGAAATGCTTTCCCTGTTTCCCTGGTCACTCTGTCCCCCTTTGTTCTGATCCTCTCATCCATTTATGTGTATCTTTACTTGCATGTTCTTGCCCTCTTGTCATTTAGCCTTTGAGAAAGATCCTGCTAGGATCGAAACATCAGGCCCTCTTGACTCCAAGCATTTGGTATATTTCAGGTCAATATTTTGGTTGATAAGCAGTTTGCAGCAGTTTATTACTTGCATTCAAACAGAAAAAAAGAAAATAATTTTTAGACGTTGCAAATATCCTGAAAATTCCCAGCGTACTTATAAATGTTACACTTTTGAATTAAAATAATTTTTAGGTTTTTTTACTGAATTTGTGCTGTTAAGATTATGTACTTATTTCCCATAGAATCCCAATGAGCCCGTTCTAAGACGCATTCATCTGGACAAGTGTGCCAAGAAAGTCCGAAGGACTCTAGCCTCAATCGGATGGGTAGGATCTTTCATTTTTCATTTTCTTAACTCTGATCAAATTGGTCCATTAAAGCATATGTGAAGTCACAGTGCATTTACTTGACAGTCATGTTTCCTTCAAATCTTCCTATACTAATGGAATTGATTTGGTATTTCGCAGGAATACGATTTAGAAGTACTCCTTTGAGTGAGTTGAGCTATCCAACTCTATCTTTATCAGGTTGCAGCATTGCTCATGCTGCGCGTATCTTAAATGATCCTTGGGGTATAGCGATATGTGAGTGGATTCATGGCTTCTGACTGCCAAACGAACAAAGATAACTGACTACAGTGGAACGTCGCTATAACAAACATGGCGGGATGCTCAGATATTGGTTGTTATATTGGTTGTTCATTACAGTGATTTAAAGAACCATATTGGGTATGTATTGTACACAAAAACTTTGACCCAAGGATGATGTTCGGTATAGCAGTCTTTGTTAAAGTGGCGTTCCACTGTATTAAGGACTCAGCCAACATAGGGTACACAACTCAGTTGGTGAGAGCGCCGGTATGGTATTCTGGAGGTATCTGGTTTAAATCCCACTCCAGTCATTTTTTCTTTGTTCACTTTTCAATGACTTAGAATTATCCAGTCTCACTTGTGGTTATTTGATGAATGTTATTTGGATTTGATTTACCTGACAGGATGGGAAATTGACTCAGTGGTTACATAGTGTCTTGATTGACAATCTCAGCTCATCTCTCCTGGCTATCTACCTTGATGTCCTACAAACCCTCAAATCAAAGGTAAATCAAAGCCCAGACTAAGGCCCTTTATGAAACCACGGCTTTGGCTTTGGCTTGGGCTTGGGCTTAAGATCTGTCATCTAAAAGCTGGTTGTGGTTTTTCCCTGAGGTTGAAGCTCTGTGCTCTTGTTCGGAGCAGAGTATCTACTTCGAATCCGTACCCCAAACCTCTAATTTGACACCTGTTACTTCAAAGTGGATTTAAGAAATGGAGCCGAAGCCCAAGCCGAGGTTTTGTAAAGGCCCCTAAGGTGCCAACAAGTATTTAGTCTACTTCTATATTGATGATGATGATAATAGTAATGAACCACTTATATACAGCGCATATCACAATAAAAGTGTCATGTCTATGCATGTATTACTATTATCACAGGGGTCAATTTCACCAAACTCATCATAACTTACTATCAATGGTAGGACTTATGATGCATTGCAGCCCTATGTAGGATATGATGGGTTATCCTTTGTATCCTAAGTTTCAATTGATCGTAGGGCTTCGTGAAATTGACCCCTGGTCATCAGGCTACCTTAACATTCCTTAAACAATCTCAACCCACAGCCTGTAACCCGGCTGCTGTAAGGCGCACATAAATGCTAATCACGCACAAAGCCATCTCTACCCTCACGGGTGCCAATTTATTTGTGTGTGGTTCTGAGAAGAACCGATGGTTTACAACCTGTGGTTCTCCTCAGAAACACACACACTTACAGAAGAGATAACACGGTGTCACCGCAAACCTACCTTATTTAGTACTTCCACCATGCATAGCTTTAAGTCAGGGGTGGGCAACCTACGGCCCGCCATTGATTTGAGTGCGGCCCGCGAGACGCATCCAGTAAGAATAAAAATTGGTATGTGCTTCACACAGCTCGGTACGGTATCAACATTGTGTCATATCGGTATTGCTTTGACAAGTTTTCACAAACAAAGCTCAGTTGTCAGGTTGTGTTCCTTAGTGGGGTTGCCCTCTAAGAAAATCCTCGTTACTAATTGTTTGAAATTGAAAGTGCATTGTTGACCATAGTGCGGCCCGCCAAATTTTCCATTCCTCGTTTCTGGCCCATTGATTCATAAAGGTTGCCCACCCCTGCTTTAAGTCTTATTTATCTGCTGTATTTTATTTATTATTTATCGCATCATATAATTTTGTTGTTGCTTTTATATTAATTGTATTATATAATTGTTTAGGTTCCTGCCCTGATCGATAAGATGATAAGTCTCTCCACGTCATCAAATCGTTGTAGTGCAGCCAGCTCCGAGGCCTTGATGCTTCTACTGAAGAGACCGTGGGATCCTGCAGTAGGAGTCTTAAGCCAACACAAACCGGTACAGAACAATTGATGTTATTATAATATACGCAAATATGTTTTACATGAAGAACTTGTGCAACTGTCTTAAAGGTACATTACAGGATTGGTAACATACACAAACAGAAATGTTCACAGAATTATGTACAACTTTCAGAGTATGAAGATGGTGCTGGTAGAAATATTCCGTTAAAATATTTCCGGCTGAAATGCTGTATTTATCCAAAAATTAGTCAAACAAAGACTGACAACAGTTTTGATCTTGAGGTAAGATCAAAAGCATTCCTTATGTTCTATCAGAAAAATGGAGTTGGTTTTTTGCTATTTTCTCATAACTCAGATGGCTGATTGAGCTACAATTTTCACAGGTTTATCATTTTATGTACATGTTTGATCAGACAAAGTGTGAGTGCTGTTCTGTGACCTTTACCATTCATGTAGTATACCTTTAATTGCTGTTGAGCAGCAGAAGTGTTGGTAACCCCAAATGATGTTGATTATTTTATCGTAGAAGAAACTACCCGGGGCACCACTTCTAGTCGTAACTCCTAGCGGTCCGTCTTTCCCTACGGTACCCACCTCACGACGTACCCGATTCTGGAATTCTCAACTAGCCAACTTGGGTAAAGTTATACCGGTCACTACACACACGGTCAGCGGCGGTAGCGGCGTTAGTATCGGTCAGTGTGTGGAGCATATGGTCGGTGCTGTACGGACTAAGGTTATGGAGGTGAGTAGTCTGGTATACGGTCTGGTATACAGACTCATCCTGATACGTACGTCACCGCTTATGCTGCATGTCATGCTATACTTTGATTAGTATGAATAAAAATGTGTCTTGGAATTCACCGCAATATGTATCACTGGATAGAGAACATCATCTGCTATATTTTGGTGTAATCTGGAGCTCGATAGCATGCGTATTTGCGGAGTAATCATCAATGTTCTCAATGTTTACCAGAATGCCATTGTGTGTTTACTTACCAAACTCCTTATCTAGTGGAACGCTGCTATAACAAACACTGCTATACTGAACAACAAATTTTTAGCTGTACTGAACATCATCCTTGACTCACAGTTTTTGTGTTCAAAACTTACCAAGATTTTACAGAAACGGGAAATATTTACTGGGCAATTCAAATGCTAATGGCTGCTTGTGATGCCTGAACGTCAATAAAACTGCTCGTGGTTTAAACAAATTTGTGTGCATCCCCCGGTGTCTGTTATGTCGCCGTTCCATTTTGTGGTATCTTTTCCAGCCTTCGTCTTGAATTTCATATGGCCTGAGCTTGCTTAAACCTTAGTCAACATAAATCATCAGAGTTATTGTAGATCCCAGGCTTCATATTTTTGAAGTAGAAAATTGGAAGCATGTTTGATAACAGAAAAGGGGTTGTTCACCATGGACAAATGTCAAGTAGCTTAGTGTTTGATGACTCACGATGTTGGCTGAAAGATAGCGACATTTAAGCTGAAGAATACAATTTATGTCCGTGCTTGGTTTTGGCTGTGTTCTTACACTGTTCTTGTAATCATTCTTTATTCAACAGTTAAAGAGCCATTTTCCGAATCGTCCGATTGTACTGCTTGGTTGGTCAGTTGGGGCACTTGTTGCATGTCATGTAAGTATTGTCTTTTATGCTTTTGATTAATAAGCATCATTTTTTTATCAAATAAAGTTCAAAATTCTGGAAATTCCAATCCGTTTTTTTTTTATGATGGACTTATGGCTTCTTGAAGTTAACTTCATATTTTGGTTTTTGCCAAAGAAATGCAGGTCCATGGGTAAAAATATCAAGAAAGATACAGTAACAGTCCTCTTTGAAATTTCCAGTACCATTTGGTGCCCAATTTATGAGAAAACAATATTTTTAAATCTGTTCACATCTCACCCCCAAGATCAAAACTGTTTTTGGTCTTTGGTTGTTCTCTTTTCTGGATAAATACAGCATTTTCGGCAGAAAAATTTTAACGGTATGTTTTTACCATCACCAACTTTATACCCTGTAAGTTATAGGTAAATCTGTGACAATTTCTGTTTTGGTTTCCTACCAAAGTATGATGTTACCTTTAATGATTCTTTCATTTGGTATCGCCAACAGTTTGTGCAACATTTTTTCATACTCAAGTTCACAGCAGTTTCATGTCTCATGTTGTCCTGTAGGTTTCTCTTGTGGAACATGTAACAGCAGTCGTATGTCTTGGATTTCCTGTCATGGGGATTAATGGTGCTAGAGGGGTGAGTATAATCATCAATTAACCACAAGGAAAACTGACTGGATTAATTTAAAAGTGAACATTGAAAAACTGACAGGAGCGGGATTTGAACCAGCGACCACTGGAATATCGTATAGGCACTCTGCCAACTGAGCTATCCATCCCCATGATGGTGGTGTCTCTAATAGTCAATTATCTTTGTTCATTTGGCACTCAGAAGCCATGAAACCATGCACATACCGCTATATCCCAAGGATCAATTAAGATATGTGTAGCATTAGCAATGCTGCAACCTGAGCAACAGCACTTGGGGGATCACTCAAAGAGGATGCAGCTTTTTAATCAACACAATCATCAAATAACAACATGGGAAACTGACTGGATTCATATGAAGTCATTGACAGATTCTATTTCATTTTTGACGTGTGTAGGGAGTTGATGAACCCCTGCTAGACAGCAAGACCCCCACCTTGTTTGTTGTGGGCCAAGAATCCAGCGTCTGTACCCAAGATGACATCGAGACCCTGAGGGAGCATATGAAAGCCGAGACTGGACTGGTGGTCGTAGGAGGAGCGGATGAACATCTCAGGATGTCCAAGATGAAGAAGAAGAACGACGGAGTGACACAGAGCATGGTGGATAGATGCATACAGGTGAGACTGGTGTGACGTTGGTGGTCGGATGAGTAGGTTGGTGGGTGATTGAGTGGTCGACTGACTGGCTGGCCAGCTCCCTCCCCCCTAGCAAGCTCTCAGTCAGACTCCCCCGATTACTTGCATCCACGAGACCCATCCCCATCTCGGAAAAATAACGATTCACCTGATGCAACCACTTGTCATGTGGACGCCCCACCAGACAAGTCCTGGTAGGTTCTCTCATAGAGAGAATCCGCCTAGCAGGATCGCTCGCAGGGAATCTAGCCACATGACCGAACAGTCGCATCTGGCGCTCATCTGACTCTCCCTGAGTAACCTCTCGTTAGACACATGGTCCGACCAGCTGTACCCAAGGATCCTCCTCAGAGACATGTTTGCTTTAAACCTAACGCCCTTGGCTCTTTCACTAGTGAACATCCCGAATCCAACATATTCCAACAGTTGCTCATAGGTTTGGTAGTGATTGGTACTGAGCTATTGCTGGGATGGGGATGGGTCGCGTGGCTGCCTGGGGGATGGCTATCATGAGACGGAAGGAGTACTGCTCGAAGGTTGATGCGACAATGCGCTACCACAATGCATGCTCCCACTGATTGACTTATTGCTATGATATATTTTGAACATAACATTGATTTGGACCCAATCGTTTTGTCCGTCAGGATGAAATCAGCGAATTTCTCTGCACTGTCCTGACCACGTCGGCCTCCGACAGCTTCGAACGGCCAGAATTTGATTTTGAGCATCGCAAGAAACGAGACAAGGAGAAGGAGAAGGATCGGAAGAAGCGCATCCAGAGAGATCTGTCTCTGGAGATGAAAGGCAGGAAGACGGCTTCCGTTGGAAGAGGAAGACGAAGTAGTCTGCCATCAACGCCAAGCGATGTAAGTATCGGCTTTGTACATCCTTGATTCCATTCTAAAATTTAATGAATCCGTAGCAAATCCAGAAGGATTAGTAACAAGATTCTTGGATTTCTAATCTTAACCCCTTCAGCCAGGGTTTTTCTGCTTTGTCACCGGTCAAATAGAGGTCATCTGGCCGGGCTATGTGTGCAGGGAGCTCGGCGTAAACAATGCGGGCACACAGTGGTTGAGTACCGCCGCACAATAACCCAAATTCCAGGCGGACTGTACTCTATGCAAGCAGCTATGTTCGGAACTCTTAGATTGCGGTCTGCTTGAAAATGCTGATCTATTCAAATGCAAATCAAGATAGCGAATGTACCATAATGAGCGAAATTGTGGAACAAGAAAGATTCATTGAACCTCTTGTTCCAGACAGTACCCCCATTCAATGTATTTCAATAGAGTTAACAAAGCAATAATGAATATTTCATGCCATGAGGCAAACTGCTATAGATGCTTCGGGCGGAAGCGGTTAAAGATTATATCATACTTTGGTTTTTGTCAAAGAAATGCAGATTTATGGGCAAAGATATTAACACAGATGCAGTAACAGTCATCTGTGAAATTCACAGTCACATATGGTGCCCATAGTGTGGATGCTTGCTGGGACTTGTTCTGTTGCCCCTCCAAGCATATTGGATTCGGGGACAGTATTTGCGGTTAGAGGCTCGTAATTGATATTGTTGCATCATAAGTGCGCATGCGCTACAGTGCCACGCTCTGTGTCCTAACGCACAGCCGAAACCACTTCAGCCATAAATTGTCCCATGAAAGTGGGGGCATTCGAGCACAATGTGGACGGCCAGTCGTAAATTAGAAAAGCCGTCTCCAAACTGCCACCGATAATCGGGACCTGGTCTAAATGCAGGGTTAATATCATTTTCCGCATTATGTTACATTTTAAGACAGATTGAATAAACAGAGATAAAGTTGAAGTAACTAACAAACTCAATCATTCCATGTAATGAACACATAATTTGTTCAATTTTAACAATTGCATGATGTCACTCAAGGAATCCTTTGTACCCTTTTCACTCCAAAAGGCTTTTGCCTCGTATCCAGCCAACCCTCAGAGTCTGATCAAATCACAGACTGAAAAATCCTTGAAGCCGACCTCATCTCAAGGGCCTAGTTTTGGGGAGCAGTACGCTCACTATCTGGCTAGCATGGCAGCCAGTAAGAGAGAATCTAAACTAGATGCCTTGCTGAAAGGAGAAGGAGCGAGTCAACACCAATCCAGGAATGGTAAGATCATTTGTTTGCTTGTTTCATTTCAAAACTTCCCTGAAACGGATCCTACTTAGCTTCATTGGTCAAAATTATATCAAAATTTTGGTCAAAATTATATGTATAGTACGGTGGTTTGCCAATAAAATGAACACCGCGGAATTGTTCGATAAAGCGGTCATTCGGTATAGCGATTTTCAGCCACCGTCGATGTTCAGCAGCCATTTTTATAAAACGTCCTCTTTTCCAATGAAGTGCGCCCTCTTTTGATTGTTTTTTGCCTACATGTTCTACATTTTTGCCGCTGTGGGTATGTATTTGTACGAAAATCGTTCATAATTTTAATTTGACTTTAACTAATTAAATGGCATAACTTTACCTAGTAAATATTTTCCATTTTCGTAAAATCTGTTGGTTTTGTTCAATGAGTTTTGCATACCAAAATTGGGTGTCAAAGATGATGTTCAGTATAGCCGAATGTTTGGTATAGCGGTGTTCGTTATATCAGTTCCACTGTATAAGCAATATACAGTAAGGAGTCAGGTTGGCGTAGCGGTTCTTTCCTCGCCTTTCACCTCTGTGGACCGGGTTCAAGTCCGTCTCGGTCCAGAGAGCTAATATACAAGAAATTTGAAATGTTGAGAGTTTTGATTTTGTTCGGTAGGTAAAGGTGGTTCAACCACTACCTACAAGCGCCGACGCAGCAAGAGTCCAACCAGTATGAAACGGAAGCAGATTAAACTCTCCTCTCTCGTAGCCAACATGGCAAGCATGGCTTCCTCCTCGCAAGAGTCCAACTCGAGCCAGGAGAAAGCTCTTCCGGGATCGCAAAGCCAGATCTCTGGTCCTATACCTCCTAGTCTGTTGGGACCTCCAACCACCCCTGCCTCAGCCTCAGCAGCCCCTGCCTCAACGTTACCTGTTGCGACATCCTCTCCCCTAGCTGTGTCAGCACCGCAGCTCTCGGGACTTTTACAGAAGTCCTCGAATGCCAGCATTGGCAAGAATCTTTCAGATCTGAGCAAAGCAGGAGAAGTGGTATGTTTGCGTTAAACTTTCAACGAAATAATATTGTAAAGATTCTTTCACCTGACATTCTAAGGTTAGGAACATTGTAAGAGATGTCATAAGGGATTTATTTGAAGTCTCTTCAGATATTGTACACATTAAAGGTGCTTTTAGCATACCAAAACAGAAATCTTCACAAATTTACCTATAACATTAAAGAATATGAAGATGGCCCTGGTATAAACATACTGTTGACATTTTTCTGCCTGAAATGCTGTATTTATCCAGAAAAACACAAGACCAAAAACAGTTTTAATCTCCGAGATCAAAACCTTACAATTACCTTTTCAACGGTTTTGCGCTGTTTTCTACTGTTTTCAGTGATCAATTGAGCTGAAAATTCCACAGGTTTGTTTTTATTTCATGACAAATCAAATTATGATCAGACCGCAGCTGTTCCATCAACTTTACCAAAGTATGAAGTTACCTTTAAAGATTTGCTCTTCCTGTGCTAGTGTTTGAATCCTCATCATATTCATCTGCTTTGCTCTGATACAGGCAGTAACCGTGACCTCTACGGGAACTGGAAGCAAGTTTTCAGTTCCGTCAGTGGGATCATTGATAACCTCATCAGGTAGTTCAGATAGAGGAGGAACAAATAGTGTCACACTGGCCCAGCTTCAGCAGTTGGGTATCTTGCCGTCACACGTGCCACCCAGCACATTACTACAGGTAACGTCAATTTATGCTTGAATCTCAACTACAGTGGTACACCGCTATAACAACCATGTCAAGATGCACAGATATTGTCCGTTGCAGTGGTCATTCGTTATAATAATTTATTTGGTATGTATTGTACACACAAATTGGGAGCCAAGGATGATGTTCGGTATAGCCAAAATGTTTGGAAAAGCGGTGTTCGTTATTGTGGCGTTCCACTGTATTTTTAGCTGTTTCGTATTCTGCGGAACAGGTTTTGTTTTTCTTAATTTGTTTTCTTGTTTTTTTTAATCTTTTTTCCACTTTTTTCATCGACTGATGTTTTATTGATTTTTCTAATCATTAATTTGGCTATTAAGAGTCAAACATAACACAAAGCACGGGCTTTCGAATTTTGTGGACCGCTGATATAGCTATCCATAGTAGTGGGCCACTTGTGTACACGTGAACGGAGCACGACGAGCCAGAAAATCAATCATTTTGCTGTTTCCACCGCCCATCTGCACAACCATACATACTATGCGCGCTGGCCTATAGTAGACAAGCTCTGCCATTTCTGTGTTTCTCATGACCATCTGTATACAGTACATGTATCTGTATACGTGTATTGATGGACGAGTGACGACGCTTCTGATACATGTAGTTGTTTACGACAAAGACATTGCTATTTCTCCATACTGGCAAATTTTGTATATGTTTGTTTTCTATATTTTATAAAACATGCGCGAAACAGCTCAGTGTTTGTTACCAACAAACACAGGTCAATTTTTTTATTGAAGTGCTACTTCTAGAAATTAAGTGATCATGAAACGGCACTTAACAAAGTGTAGGGCCAAGCGATGGAGCCCTTCACTCCTTAGTGGATTTGGGGGGTTTTGAAATGCTCAGAGTGTGTAGTTTTTTACCCTTTTTAAAATATTGTTTAATGTGTAAAAGTTGTACAGTGATGTAACAAAGTTGTACAATACAAAATATGTCAAGAATTGTTTATTTGATCTTTTTATTATTTGTGTTTACGCCAGTTCACCACATGCGCAACTGGTTTTTATCTTCTTTTAGGTCTTGGAAAACTAAAAAGAAAACAATAATTTGGTAATGGTCTATATTTCCCTTCATTTTTTTCATTACACTTTTGTCTCGTTTCAGGGTTTGAATTTCAACATCCAGCGAGACAGTCCCAAATCTTCAGCTACAAACCCACTCAGCCCTACAAGTCTGGAGAATTTGGTTTCATTATCTAGCCAGTCAGGACACACAGCAACACCATCAATCTCAACAGCAACTACTACTGCCGCAAGCAAAGTTCCTCAGATGATCCCACCTCCTAAGGTCACTTCGTCTGATTCCGGTACGCTTACATCGGCTGAGCAGAGTCAGTTCCAGGCTGCTTTCCAACAAGCTGCCCTGGCAATTGCCGGGCAGATGATGGCAAAATGCAATCAAGTCCCAAGCAGCAGTGCTCCGGGAGGCTCCTCGAACACAGGTCACGTGGCTTCCTTAGCAGGTCTCCTCAATATCCCCCAGCTTGTGTCTGCCGCTCTCAAAAGCGTCCCGCCGGCAACTACGGACGTCTCCGGCAATGCAACTCTGAGAGCTCTGGAGAGTCTAGCTGAGAGAAACCTTGAATCCACTGCAAGCAGTCAGGATACAGGGAAGTCAGCGAATCAGACTGTTTCCCCAGATGTTGCTTTGTTAGGCATGCTGGCAGCTGGAGGAGTGATGTCCACAAGTAAGCCTACAGATGTTCCTTCAGCATCTACAATGATGAAGGCAGTATCAAGCTCAGAGTCTGCTACCCCTGCTAAGAAGATGAAAATTGACAAGGAGCATGAACAGGCAATTCAGAAGCTTCAGTTCCACGACTTCCCGCTCACTACAGTCTCACTAACTTCCTCTACATCCATGGGGACAGTAACCAAAGCTAAAATCCTGAAAGATCTTGAAAAGGGAAAGGTGTCTGGCTTAACTGCCTTGGAGAAGACCTTACTTGGCAAACAGCCAGCGGGGTTGGGAGCCTCCAGTTTAAAACCTGGGATGATCATGACAACATCCTCTCAGAGTGTCACTTCAGTGCCAGCATCGACATTATCCACAGGCTTGTTTTCGGGTACTTTAGGCAAACCATCTGCGCAGCCAACTACCACAAACAGTTGCTCAAAGACTGAGACAAAGCACACATTGATTGGTCTTTCCACAACTGCAACTGCATCCTCTTCCCTCAGAAAATCCCTACTGAGTGGGCAGCTACCAACAAATACTCTGAGCAAGTCTGGGACCGGTCCAGCAACCCAAGTGACTTCAGGCTCTCCCGCCTTCAGTGCTTTTGGTCGAGGATTTTCACAAGTGTCTGCCATTGGAAACAGACCTACCACCACAGCTAAAGTTGTGTCAGCACTACAGTCAGTCGGCACCAAACCAACAACATCCACCATGAACACTGGAGCATCTGGAAGACCATCTGCCGATAAGCCATCCGTAAGTAAATACCCAACGTCTCACATTCAGCTCTCTAAAGTTAATTTACTGTCAGGCACCTTGCAGTCTAGGGGCAGTCAGCCAGGGGAGTTGACCAGCAAGGCTCCATTCACGGGTAGATCTTCACCTGTTGTGATCCGGTCTGACCCTGTCGGGATGGCCATCAAGAAGTCCATCAACCAGCCTTCGGCTTTCAAACCAGCCCCAGTTGCAAAAGTGATATCTGCGACCCAGCCGGTCTCCAAGACACTTCAAAGCTCAAGTACGTCGGCAGATGTGACTTTCATCAGATATGTGACGGCAGCAGCAAGTTCCAAGACCAGCAGCTCCGCAACAGTGGTCACTCCTGGACCATCAAGCCAGAAGAGTACCCCTCCACTTGAGTCATCTCCATCACCGTTACCATCTTCCAAGACATGGCCTGATGCTGGAAGCGAAACAAGGGAGGATCGGTCATCCTCTCAATCAAGTTTAGTCGATGCGGAGGAGAAGAGAGATTCTCCTCCGGATTCCCCGTCATCTCTGTCGCCCTCGTCATCACCGAAGTCAATTGGGCCTGGAGGGGATGCCGATAGTAAGAACAAAGGAGGTCCGGGCTCATCATCATCTATCTATATGTCTACACGTACACGAAGAGTCCGTACTCCACGACAGTATTCAGATTATACTGAGTAAGATCAGATGACAATAAGTAAGGAAGCCAACTTGGGTCATCATTGATGTGCATTTCTTTGTATGGTCTTGAATGCCTTGAAATGTATCAAGTCAAACATAAGGAGGGTTTGCCAATACACAGATCCAGTAGGCCACGCCCCTTGACAAGTTGACCAATCACAACGCGGGATTTAAGGTCCGACAAATTGCCGCCATTTTGTCCGACACAACTTTGTAAATTTTGTATTCTTTACTACACGTTTTTTTTCCGTATGTACACGGTAATTCTTTTACAAACCTGAGTTTTATTCTTAATCATGGTCAAGTTGTGTTCATAATTTCATTATATTTCTGACTCTCGGTGCCCTGGCTGAGAGGATATAAACATTTTTGGCATTTTGAAACAGTCCAACGGAGAGAAGTGCTTTTGGTGGTCGAGTGCGCGCAGCTGTATGGCACGAGGCATGTATGGGTGATCGTGGCGTTGCGCGGTTGCTTGGCTGTTGCTATAGCAGGCGTGGCTTCTGGATCCGTGTATTTCATTGTCAACAGAATACAGGCGATTCACAATAGTGCGCCACCAAGAGTTTGCAATTCATTGGCCAACGAATCAAAATGCGCGGAATCTGTCCACCCTTTCCAGATGCGTTGACATATTCTGTGCTTTGTGATTGGCCCACATGTTGCAAACTCTTGGAGATGCACTATGTGAATAATTAATCTGTATTGATGATATGGTGTCTTTGAAAATGGCGGAATAATCTAACAACAACTTGAAACTTGTCCTACATATTCTGATACCTGATTACATTAATCAGATACAATCACTTGTATATTAATTATTGAGTTGTATAGTACTTACTTACTATTATTTGGATAAAGCTTATTTCAACTTCACAGTTAGCATCAAATATTTCTCATTTACCTTCTTTGCTTTGAATGCATTTTCATTTTTTGTTTACGTCACACATGAACAATTTGGGCAATTCCAAATATAGTGCCACCAAGAGTTTGCAATTCATTGGCCAACGAATCACAATGCGCGGAATCTGTCAACCCTTTCAAGATAAGCATTTTGTCTACACATTGGAGAACAAATTGCAAATTCTTGGTGGCGCTTTATTTGGAATCACCCGAATTCACAAACACGTTTTGTTCTTGGTTCAACTTCAAGGTAGTATCATACTTTGGTAGCATGCTGAAACAGAAATCTTCACAGATTTACCTATAACTTACAGGGTACAAAGATGGTGATGGTAGAAACATACCATTAATATTCTTCTGCCTGAAATGCTGCATTTATCCAGAAAAGAGACTAAAAACAATTTTGATCTTGTAAAGATAAAAAAAAACTGTTAACAGGTTTTAAAAAAATACTGTGGTCGTTTTTCACTGTTTTCTCAAAAAAGTGGGCACCGTGTGGGACTGGAAATTTCACAGATGACTGTTACACTCACTGTATCTTCCTTGATATTTTTGCCCATGAATCTGCATTTCTTTGACAAAAACCAAAGTATGATACTACCTTTAAGACATTTTCCAACGAATACCAATTTGAATCTTAAAACAACTTTGCCTAGTCATATCATAATGTCTTCATAGATTTCCCTGACACATCAAAATCACCCGAAAATAACAGCACGAAAGGAAATTTTCATGTCGCCTGCGATTATAACTTCCTTTCAAAAACTAATTTTTTGAGGAAATAACTGACTTTTAGGAAATTTAAATCTCTCAAGGAAATTTGAGAGGAAGTCTTGTCAAAATGAAACGCTAAACATGCACGTTTCAAGGGAATGAAAATTGAGATGGATCCGTGATGATGTTAAATACAACTTTTGTTGAATTGGAATACTGCATAGGTCTGTTACATATAGCAAAACCAAAAAACAACAAAACTAGACATGTTTTGTAAAAAAATCCTGTCAAATTTAGTGTATTTCGCAGATGTTTTTACATAAGAAGTGTGCGAGGCATTTTTACATTAACTCATATCATTTTAAAGGTTTGCTGTAATCAAAATTGGGAAAGGGGTGAAAGTGCTTTAAAATTATTACTTAAAACATAATTAATGACTAAATAAATGTATAGATATGCTTATGTAAGTGCTTACTTTTGACCCCATAGTTACAAAATCAGTACATGTATGCCCCCCCCCCCCAAAAAAAAAGTGACGTCACCTACAGAACTAGTATAGCCTCGCACCACATTATACTTTGTGGCGTTCTGCATGTGACGTAAGCAAGGTTTTTCGTTGGGAAAAGTGGGGTGCTAAATTATGGGTATAAAATACCTCCTTTTTCCATATACAATATTTTTTAGCACAAACAATGATAGACAGGTTGAGTTTTATAACAATACAGATGTATTTAATTTCATATGAGTTTTGATTACAGTAAACCTTTAAGTTTAAAGGTGTTGCATATACACATGTACATTGTTTGAATCTTTCCAAATATCTTTAAAAAGCCGTATCCTGTTTGAGTGATACCCCATGTACTGTTGTACTGTATATGCAGTGTGATGTGTGCATTCATATATCACGTGGGGAGATAATGACGGTGCTTTTGTTTGATTATTTGTTTGACATTTTCATTCATGTTTTTTTGTAGTTATAATATACAATTTTGGAGTTGAATAACTTGGTTTTGTGGAGTTTCTTTAATTTCAATGCGAGAACATGCAGGGACGTGTTATTGCGAAGTAATTGAGTGGACCATGGGGCCTTCTCGAAACAGAGGCTCAGGCTCTGTCATCTATATCCTGAAAATATAGGCTGTGGCTTTTCATTGAAACTGAAACTCTGTTTTCCTTTTTCAAACCAGAGAATCTACTTCCGAACCGCAGCCAACAGCCTCTATTTTGATACCCATTAATTTAGGATGGAGTCACGAAATGGAGCTAGCTGGAGCCCGAGTCTGAGCCTGAGCATGAACACGAGCTTGAGCCTGAGACTGAGCCTGGACATGACCCTGAGCCTGAGCATGAACACGAGCTTGAGCTTGAGCCTGAACATGAGCCTGACACTGAGCCTGAACATGAGCTTGAGTCTGAACATGAGCATGAACATGACCCTGAGTCTGAGTCTGAGTCTAAGTCTGACCCTGAGCATGACCCTGAGCCTGAGCCTGAGCCTGGGCCTGAGCCTGAGCCTGAGTCTGAGTCTGAGCCTCCGTTTCGGAAAGGCCCATATACATTGTACAATGTTACAAGCACAGTCGAACGTCTACAGTCTTCCCAAGCGTGGGATGTTGGAAACTTGGAACTTGTTTCTCTGTGCAATGCAACCCAGCACCACTATTGACTAATTTCCAACTTTGATGCGGATTAAGCCTCCCCAAGATCACACCTTATGCCAAGTCATCCTCCGTTTTTTTCCACCGTCAAACGAGCACTGAGCCGGCAATAACTTCCCCGTCCTACTCCTATCCCCCTCGTCTCAAATCGTGTCACTCTCCCTTACAGCGGCGCAGGTGTGTCACACACTAGGGACGCATAACTCGCCCAGGGGACCTGACAAAAAAACACCGTCGTGTAGAAAAACACAAGACACACTATCTCCCCACAAGAGACATCCATACTTTATTATAGAACCTTCTTGACGGTCAGGGCAAAATCGTTGTGGGATCTGACTCCACTAAATGTTTATTCAGAGTCGGTGTGTGAAACCCAATTTATATCTTAAGTTCATTGTCTCCAATCTGAGGCAAGCAGGTGGTTTTTTTTTCCTCTCCTGAGTTGCTAGTTTTTTTTAGCCGTTTTGTCTCACGATAAAGAAACTATAGGATGAACATTGAAGATGAAGTTTTATCGGTTTTTGACGGCCGTTTGAAAAGAGACTGACCGCAGTTGGCACCGGTAGTGTATCATCATGAAGCCTTCAATGAAACAGCACTTGACATTTTTCAAAAGATTTTCATTTCAAAAACAGTCTTAAGTGGTTTTTATTCTGCTATGTTCGAAACGCATCAGGCCCTCCTAACTCCAAGCATTTTATATATTTCAGGTCATTATTTTGGCTGATGAGCAGTTTGCAGCAGTTTATTACTTGTATTGGTTTTTATCCTGCTAGGATCGAAACGCGTCAGGCCCTCCTAACTCCAAGCATTTTATAAATTTCAGGTCATTATTTTGGCTGATGAGCAGTTTGCAGCAGTTTATCACTTGTATTCCTTTATTCTTCAAATTGAGAGATGGAAAGTACGGTAGATTGAATGGTAGATTGAAAAAATTCTTCCGCTATAATATTTGGTATTGCACGGTACTTGCGAAAAACCAATCTTATTTCATTTTCTGGCAAGAGTTCTTTACCCGTTCTTGATTTGATTGTCCTCTGAAAGCTCTAGAATTCGTGAGAATCCCAACAATGATTAAAAACAAACCTATTATAAGACTTAAAGCTATACACGATGGAAACACATGTATACTTAAAGGTACAGTACAGGATTTTGGTACCATACCCAAGCAGAGATTTACGTATAACTTTCAGGATATGAAGATGGTGCTG
Organism: Astropecten irregularis; assembly: GCA_963971285.1. Lineage (NCBI taxonomy): Eukaryota > Metazoa > Echinodermata > Asteroidea > Paxillosida > Astropectinidae > Astropecten > Astropecten irregularis. The sequence goes on along the minus strand of OZ020254.1, from coordinate 18,382,002 downwards.
GAAACATATGCGTTAAAATATTGCCGCCTGAAATAGTGTATTTATCAAGAAAATGAGTAAAAACAAAGACCGAATACAGTTTTGATCTCGGGGTAAGATCAAAACCATTCGTCATGTTTTATAAGACAAGTTGAGTCGGGTTTTCGATAAGTTTCTCGTGACTCAAATGAGCTCAAATTATCACAGGTTTATTATTCCATGTACGTGCTGGATCAGACAAACTGTGTGAGTGCTGGTCTGTGACCTTTACCAATCATGTATTATACCTTTAATGATGTTGCCAGTCTAAGCGACACTAGTATGTAATCACAAGGTTAAATATTGCAAATATTACAGCTTGCAAAATAAGTACCTTCAATAACATAACTCCTCTTAAGAATAATCAATTTGTTTCATTCTTTTTTCTCAGAAGCAGGAGATTTTGTGCTTGTTAAATATATGCTTTATTGAACAATTGAGTGTCATTTGTTTCGTTTGAAAAACATCACCAATCCCGGTCAAGTTATTTTTGACTCACCCAGTATAAATTAAGACTATACGTCTTGTTATCCCATGGGTTTGCAGTTCCGTCTGTTACATGAAAAGGAGTACGTCTCCTGGTTAAAATCCCTGCTAAGCCTCGGGGGAAAAAACAATAAATGAAGCCACGATTCATATTCACTGAATTAAACATCGGTTTCAAAACAGTAAGATGCGCTGGAAAGCGCAGCTTGCGGTATACCGAGGCGAGGCAACGTGTCTAAATCACGTCAAGGGTAAAAAAAAAAACCCTGCAATTCTACCGCTCGGAATCATATTAATGATGCTCGATAAATATTACATCACGGAGTCGCCATCATGAGCGGGGAAATCTCGGCGCCCCATGGGGCCAGAAGTAACGCCCTGCGGGGGAAGAGGTGACACTCGCACGCCGCGGTCTTTGATTGCATACCTGTTTAACTTGCGAAGCTGCGACCGAGTATAGCGATGGGGGAAGAATATGAAATTATGTCAAATTCATAACTTCAACTGTGGCTATTACTAATCCTATGTTGATTATATTCAGGAGGCATTAAAGTGTGTGTATGTGTGATAATATTGGCAAGCGTCTGGCTACTGGGTTGTGTCATTGCTTTCCTAAAATGCTGCAGATAGAATCTGCAATCGCAATGAATCACTCAAGTGTGAGCAGCAATTAATGAAGTATCAGTTTGAAATCTATGTAAAGGTCCATTTCTCATTCAGTGAGTCTGTTACAACTGATAATGAGTAACCAACGGATAATGTATCACATATTGACCGATAGTGTATCGAATTTGTGATACATTATCGGTTGGTGATACACTATCGGTCAATTTGTGATACATTATCGGTTGGTGATACACTATCGGTCAATTTGTGATACATTATCCGTTGGTGATACAATATCGGTCAATTTGTGATACATTACCAAAGTCTGTTGTGGGTTCGCATAAAGCATATGGTTCTTATAAAAATACTAATCAAGTTAGTGGCACTACACCTCTTACAAATCACGCCATGCACACTATAGCCTTTAAAAGTATTTGATTGCACGTGTCCATGACTAAATTGATTGAAGGCACATCTAGCTCAGAGCTTTGATGTTGTGTCGCATCACCCTTACTAAGAGTCTCGTGGTGATATTGCCAAATAAACACGCACTTACAATATCTGCATCATATTCATAAAAAAAAAACTGATGCCGATGGATAAATCAATGCAGATACACGGGCTCATCAAGGCTGGTGTATTCACCCTTTTGAAGGAATGTGATCCATATTTCAGCCCCTAGCTACCCGATCTAGTCAGCCACAGCATTGATTTACTCCCATATGCCCTCTCCCATATTCCCCTACGTGCACTCAGCACTACCAGCATCATGTCAGAATAATCAAACAGATGCTTTGAATAATTTTGCATTGGAGGCGAATAATCACACTCTGTATTAGATCGTTAACCCTATGTGTGGAAAGAGAAAGCAATTTCCACTGTATTTAAAGGTAGTATCATACTTTGGTTTTTATCAAAGAAATACAGATTCATGGGCAAAAATACCAAGACAGATACAGTTACAGTCATCTGTGAAAATTTCAGTCCCATACGATGCCCACTTTTTGAGAAAACAATGAAAAACGGCCACAGTATTTCTTAAGTCTTTTCTCTTTTATTGTTGATCTTTTCAAAGATCAAAAAGATTGTCGGTCTTTGTTTTACTAATTTCTAAATAAATACACTATTTCAGGCGGAGAAATTTTACCGGTAGGTTTCTACTAGCACCATTTACCTGTAAGTTATACGTAAATATGTGAACATTTCTGTTTTGGTCTCTTACCAAAGTATGATACTACCTTTAAAGAGACCCCGTCCCAAAATGAGATATATGCCCAATATGTAATATAAATGTTAATTGACTAATAAAAGAAAAGCATCGTTAACCCGATTTGTGGAAAAAGAAAGCAATTCTAGATGTATATGTTTTAAAGAGACCCCGTTAATGAGATATAGGTCATGTGATATGCCTATACATGGCCTAAACGTTTAATAAAAGAAAAACATTGTTAATTAACCCGTATAAAAGATAGCAATTTGACGAGATCCCGTCCCAATAATGATATATAGTCCCAATAATTATGTAATATAAAAGTTAATTGTCTAATAAAAAAACATCGTTAACCCCATGAGTGGAAAAAGAAAGTAATTCTATATGTACAAGGTAATATCATACTTTGGTTTTTGTCAAAGAAAATAATGCAGATTCATGGGTAAAAATATCAAGGCAGATACAGTAACAGTCATCTGTGAAAAACGTCTGTCTTTTTCTGATACGGTGCCCGATTTTGATTCTATACCTTTAAGAGATCCCATGAAAATGAGTTAATTGTCTAATAAAAGAAAAGCTTTCCCAAATTGTCACCAAACTATAGTTTCTAAAAAATACAACCAGTGGCCAGTTTCACGGCCCTGCTTAGCACAATTAACAATTTGCTAACCGTGAATTTTATGTCTTAATAAAAACAGACTTACAAGCAAAATGTCCATGTGTTGTGTTTCACTTGCGATTGTTCTTTGGCTGTTGTTCGCTGACCATGAATATCAAATGGAATTTTTAATGGTGGTTTGTTAACTTTGATTGAGCAAGACATTGTGTGCTAAGCAATTTTTGTGTGTGCTTACCAGCTCCATGAAATAGGACCATGAACAACCCGTGGAAAAGGATATGGGTTATTGGTCGCAATTGAAAATCTCAGTTTGAAATATTATTCCATAATGAAACAAAATAACGAATATACTACATGACATACAGGACTATTGTATCTTGTCTCATTCGTGTAATACATCACTGTCATTACTACATCATGTTTGTCTATTTTATATACATTCGTTATTGTCTGAGCGTTCATGTAATTAAAAAAATTGGTCGATACGGCGCCTAACCGGTCTACACTGTCATGGAAATGGACCTGCCTCGCTATTGATTTTCATTTCTACCATCAATGCTGATATGATTTCTGCTCATAAAATGCGGGTACTCTTGGCTCAGATGGCTAGCAGTGTTTCAAATCAAGTCTGTTTACATGTGATGTGTGTGGATATGTGATGTACAATTGCAATACAGGTTATGTTTTATATATTACTGGTGGATTAATAATATCTGGTTGTTTGTTTGTTTGTTTGTTTGATTGGTTGTTGAGAGTGCTTTGTTGCTTAAAGGTACAATACATGATTGGTAAAAGTCACAGAACAGCACTCCTGCTTTGTCTGATCAATCATGCACATGAAAAGTGACAATTTAAGCTCAATCAGACAGCTGAGTCACAAGAAAATAGCCAAATCCCGACTCGAATTTATCTCATTAAACAAAGAATGGTTTTGATCTTACCCCGAGATCAAAACTGTTAACCGTTTTTTACTAATTCCTGGATAAATACACCATTTCAGGTGGAAATATTTTAACGGTATGAATCTACCAGCACCATCTTCATTCCCTGAAAGTTATCCGTAAAATCTGTGATCATTTCTGTTTCATTATGTTACCAATCCTGTAATAATTCCTACAAGCAATGTGTATAATTACAATAGTTTAATTGATATTTTTGTGCCGATGTTTAGTCTATTACATAAAAATCTAGTGTTTAGTAGTTTGTTTTGTGTGTTTTGCTTTAAATGATTTTCAATGCAAGTGATAAACTGCTGCAAACTGCTTATCAGCTAAATTAATGACCTGGAATTTTTTTTTTTTTAATGTTTGGAGTTCGGAGGGCCTGATTCGTTTGGATCCTAGCAGGATCTTTATCGAAGGCTGAATTCATTTTGTGACTTGTATGTAATCATAATGGGTTTGTTTATTTGTCTGTCTACACATTTTATTTGTTTGTATTTTTTGGAGTAGTAATTATTGGACATGATGTAGCTGCATAATGGAGGACGGGCTTGATAAGAGTGGTGAAAAATAGATTTCAGGTCGATCGAAGGTTGAGCGGCATCAGCAATTGTAGCGAACAGCCTACGGCGGGCTGTATTTACACTACGCAATGGACAAATATTGTGCAGATATCAAACCGAGCATTGTATGAAAAGGCTTGCCTGGCTTCTGTGGCCCCACGCGTTGTTCTTCATCGCTAAGGTTTGATTGCTCGCTCGCTCTTGCAAAAAGCCAGCCAGTGCAGGCTGCTGAGCCAGCCAGGCGGCCTGAGCTTGCTGCACAGGTGGCTACGGGCACGTATGCTAATCACTGTCAAAAGCAAGCGAGAGATTGAGGCGATACAATCACGATAATAAGGCGCGGATTATGCGCTGCCATTAAACACAATATCACCGCGGCCGTTCTGTGACATCTGGTGCATGGACGAGCGTGCTCGCACATGTAATTGTTAGACCGCAGTTGTGTGTGATCGTGAGAGACCGGGGCCTGCTGGCTGGCTGAGCTACATGAGGAGACTGAGAGGGGGAAAAAATAATAAAAGCAAGGACAGACTAACCACCCCGCAAAACCATCTTGTGAAACGCTGCATCGTATTATTATTAGCAAGCCTTGAGGTGTGTAACATCATATGTGGACGGGTCGGGAGGGCCCAGCCTAGCCTAGCCAGCCAAGCGAAACAACCAAGTGCTCTTAGTAATCGCCTGGGCAAGCTGAGATTCACACAGTCTCGATTTGTTCCCTGGTGAATGTAAGTATAATCATCGAGGTATAGGCCTACTCCCTCTGCAACCCAGCATACAGAACCTTCTAGTATAATGGAGGATGGGAAATTGAATAAAAGAGAATAAATAGTGGAAACCCCCAGTCTAGTCATTGTGGAGCGAACATTGAGTGAAACCCTACCGAGTTGTGTCCACAATTGACCAGCAAGCCAACTGGCAATATTACATGGTTTGTATGTGCACTCAGCGGAGATCGTTTTACCTGTCAAGCTGGCCGGGAGCTGCTCGGGTCGCCCTGGTAATCTGCACGAGATTACATCCGCATATTACGCATCGCATTAGGAATTCTCGGGGCCTGAAACATCTGGGCTGTCTGACTGACTTGAATTGGCTCGTGTCGAGTGTTGCCAGGCTGGCAGAATTACTCGTAACTGTACGCTGTGTACACACGCCACACACACAGGGCTAGCTATCGGTGGACATGAATTGTGCAGCATAGTACAGCCGTTATATGCGTTTGTGAATGAACAAACAACCCCAGTCGCGAATGCATGTAGTCCTGGGAGGAATAATTGCCGATATTCCAGCAGACTCCGAGAGAGATTTGGACATCATGTCTGTGGAAGATTCTTCAATCCTAGACGAGCACCACCAGGAGGGGAGTGGGCCTAATTCTGTCATGACCCCGTCCTCAAAACGGGGTCATTCGGAGGACTGCAAGGAGGAACAGAACGGGGTATGTTCCCCTGGGACGGGACCCGATGGCGGGCGTCATTCTCATTCTTACGTGTCTCCAATGGGACATTCCAGGAGGAACAAGCGAAAACAGAGCGAACCAAGACGAGTGAGTACCAACAACAACAACCTCACCCAAGTGGTCAAGGAGGAGCCTATGGACATCTCAGACCACCTAGACGACCAAGGTCGACTGACCACCCCAAGACTGACCGCTGACACTGATGATAATTACCGGTATGGCCGCGGTGGTAGTGCGGCGAGCCGAGCAAGGCAACGATATGGTCAACACCGTAGGCACTTCAAGGATGGTGATGGTGTAGATGAATTGGTGTCGTCTACCATGTTGTCCTTACAGGGTCATACCAGTCGCGCCAGTAATTCCAGCGAAGATAGTCTGGACATGAATCAAACCTCTTCATCAACCCTCCCACTGCATTCCATGATAAGCATGTTCGGAGGTGGAATGACCAGTGACGATGCCAAGAGTGACATCGATGATCCAGAAGATGCTGCTGGCTCACAAGGAACTTGTGCTGGCTCTCCTGAGGTGACAATGGACGGAGACATGGTAGAAGGGGACGCAACCTCTCCAGACTCTGGTGGTTCATCACGAACAGGCTCCGTACCCCGATCTAAGAAGACCTCTCGATCCTACAAGAACCTCAGCCGATCCCGTCGAATCGTGGCCAATGCTCGGGAAAGAAACCGCGTTCACACCATCAGTGCGGCTTTCGAAGGACTCAGACGAGCCGTCCCTTCCTATTCACACAACCAGAAACTCTCTAAACTGGCCATTCTAAGAATCGCTTGTAGCTACATCTTGGCACTTGCCAGTCTTGCCGATATGGACTATTCACCCGATCACCAACAGATGTCCTTTGGTGAATGTGTAGACATGTGTACCAGAACACTTCAGTCAGAGGGACGATCCAAAAGAAGAAAGGTATGTTGATTTCATATTCATGATTATTTTATAGGTAATTGTGGACAAGTGGTTCCTAGATCTAAAAAAGGAAACGACATAATGGTTTCTAAAACTATAAAGTTATAGGAAAGGAAAGCAACTTTTAAGCAACTACTAAGTACTATTGCTCCCAAACGATATTTCTGACTTTCAGCAAATGTTCCAGAGTCCTGAAGACTGAAGTTGAACCCTAAATTGAATAAATTTCTCCAATATTTCAGTGAAAAAGTACAATTTTCTTACCTGCTTGTTGCTATAGTTTTAGGAACCACTTGTCCAAGAGTTTTAGTGCTTAGGCAAATTTTGCTGCTTAAGCAGCTCTATGAAATTGACTCAGCTGTTTTAACTTGCCACCGTGAGAGGGCTGGTTTCGGTAATTTGGCTCAAAGCTTTTCAACAATAGACACTGCAATACATTATAGAGAGAAATTACTATTCAAGTTTCCTTTGTTCAAAATGGTCTCTTTAAGTTTAACTGTCACTCTCGCGTATTATGATGGAACGATTTACTATAAAAAAAAAATCACTCACAATCACTGACTCAGTAACTTCAAAAGTTCAAACAAGTATTATGAATGAATGAATTGTGTGGTGGTTATAATAATCCATAGTTGATGGAGAATGATGTGGCTTATAACACATGTACTACAATAGACCATGACAGCAGATGTTGAACTTTCTGAATGCATGACAAGCCCAATAGTCGTGTATTTTATGATTTCTAGTACAATAAACTGATTATACAGGCTTCAGCCTTCACAATCAATGCATTTTTGTAACGCTTCCATGCTCCCTGAATGTACATTGATTTGTAATAATGGTTCCTATGCATGCATGGAGTGTCATATAAGACTTGCTGAAACAGACTATTGTGTCTGGCCTGTGATTTTGATTTTAAAGGTAGTATCATACGTTGGTAGCATACTGAAACAGACAATCTTCACATATTTACCTGTAACTTACAGGGTTTCAACGATGGTGATGGTATAGAAACATACCGTTAAAATAATCTGCCTGAAATGCTGTATTTATACAGAAAAGGGTCAAACCAAACACCAAAACATTTTTTGATCTTGGAAAGATAACAAATTAAACAGCTATTTCCACACAATTTGGCATAAAAATTGCAACTGCGTTTCTACTGTTTCCAATGATCAATTGAGCTGAAAAATTCACAGGTTTGTTTTTATTCCATGACAAATCGAATTATGGGCAGCCTGCAGCTGCTCTGTCAACTTTACCAATGTTGTACATGCCCTAGATAAAGATCATGCTAGGATCGAAACGTCAGGCACTCATAACTCCAAATGTTAACTTTATAATACAAAATATGATAAACATAATCGACATCGGTAATTCGATAATACAATGTCAAGTTAACGCACTGACAAGAATCGATTAATAGGGCCTATATACACACTCTACAAATAGGCCTACCTCCTTATAGTTATGTACATGTGGTGGAATATTTATGTAACTACAGACGTGATAAAATGTCAAACTGCATGCAATGTGGCTTGTTTCTAGACCCTAGAAACTTAATATATCTCGTTGTTGATTGATTCGAAGTATTTCTAAACAATGTCCACCGCGCGGTGCGTTTGGAATGTACTTTCGGTTCGGGATGAGTCCTTAGGGAAGGTTACTAGGCAAAGATATCTTCCAGATTTCACTTCCAATAATTTATGAAAAATGCACAAACAATACAACTTATAAAGGTAGTTTTTCTTCATTTATGTGATATTTTCTGATTTGACAAGTATAACATGATTGAGAACGGCAAAGGTTTAAGAATGAATGACATGCCTTTACTATTAATTAAAAATGGTTTATTAAAAAAACATGGCTAGCAGTTGAAAAATGAATTGCACATGTTTACATAATAATAATTTAAGATTAAGATAAAAAAAACATTTACACAAAAAGGGTTAAAGGGATGGTACAGAACTGGTTTTTGCGACAAAACCGTTGCTGACAGTGAAAGCAAATTATGTAATCCATCATATACCTTAACTGACAAACCTGTAGAAGCTTGAGGCCAATCAGCCACCTGGGTCACGAGAAAATACTGAAAACCCATTTACACATTTCAACGATATTATGCGTTCATAATAAAACGCTTCGAAGCGATTTATTCCAATCAAAAATAGACTCATTTATTTCTCGACGAATATGGCATTTCAGACAAAAACATTTCATGGGATGTTTTCTCCTATCATCACCATTATATTGTGTAAGTTTTATGTGAATCTGTGATCTTGAAGTGTATTTCGTCTTACCAATTCTGTACCATTCCATCCCCAGGTATTTCCTATATCCTAAAACAGAACAATTTTAAGAGTAAAGCACTTGACATTAAAACGAAGGGCTAAAACAGTTACAGATTATTTAAAATGCAAACCAGATAAAGGAGAGCGCTGTTCATGAAACGTTTGGTGTGATATTTCACGGAAGGTATATACATTAAAGGTACATTTCATTAAAGGTATAATATATACAGTAAAGGTCACAGAACAGCACTCACACTTTGTCTGATCAAACATTGTACATAGGGGCCTACATTTATGATAAACCTGTGAACATTTGAGCTCAATCGGACGTCTGAGTCATGAGAAAATAGCGAAAACCCAACTCAATTTTTCGAATAAAACATAAAGAATGGTTTTGATCTTACCCCGAGATCAAAACTGTTTTTGGTCGTTGTTTTACTCAATTCTGAATAAAAAAGTACAGCATTTCAGGCGGAAATATTTTAACGGTATTTTACTACCAGCACCATCTTCATACCCTGTAAGTAATACGTAAATCTGTGAACATTTCTGTTTGGGTATCTTACCAATCCTGTACTGTATACCTTTAAATGAAATTGAACAAACATGGTACTTTCACAGTTGTATTTAACGAAATTAAGCATGCGACTAACTGGCTGCGTTATTAAATATACGTTCCTTTGTGAGAAAACACAATATTTCCCATTGTGACAAACACAATGGCACTAAGCAATGCAGAAAGGTCAGTAATAATTGATATCGATTGTGGATTTAAAGCTTACGTTTTTTGTTAGCAATGCAGGCAGTCTTTTAAGAATATGAAATGCTACCGTTTTTAAAGGTACAGTACTGGATTGGTAACATACCCAAACAGAAATGTTCACAGATTTACGTATAGGGTCACGAAGACGGTGCTGGTAGAAACATACAGTCAAAATATTTCCGCCAGAAATGCTGTATTTATCTTTATCCAGAAATTAGTAAAAGAAAGACCGAAAACAGTTTTGATCTCGGGGTATGATCAAAACCATTTTTAGAAAAATTGAGTCTGGTTTTCGCTATATTCTCGTGACTCTCATGTCCGATTGAGCTTAAATTTTCACAGGTTTCTTATTTCACGTACATGTTTGATCAGACAAAGTGTGAGTGCTGTTCTGTGACCTTTGCTAATCATGTATAGCTTGTGTTCTTTGGTACCAATGCAGGCTTTTAAAAATGAAATGCGACTGATTTTAAGCACATGAGTTTAGCGAAAAGTATTTCTGAACTCTTTCACATCGTGGTTGATGAACGAAAGTGATGACCTTTCTATGGGATCAGAGGGCCTGGCCCGAGTAAAAAGCTAAAATGTTTTCCTTCAATCCCCTCCTCCATGAATCAAACAATGGAACAACCATGCCGTCCTCCTCTTCCTTGACTGACTTGTAACGGGTGACTGATGCCAATTTGTCGGCCGGGGTCGAGAGGGCAAAGATCGGTCGCTCCGGAGACGTACATCAGTCACCAGGCAAATTTCAGTGCAATGAAAAAGAAGTATGTTGCTTCTTAAAACACATTCCATTATTGCAGTTCAGCTTTCGCAACGACCCTCTCGACAGAAATTAAATAAACAAGTGGTATTTTATTTCCCAGGCGGTATTTGCTATACTGATGGTTGTGGGTTGTCACTGTGAAAACTGGATATGTTGATGAGAGGGTACACTGGTGCGGGGTGATAAAATGGGTAATTGTAAGCATAATGAAGGTCGGTGGGTATATTCTACTTGTTTGGTTAAAGTTAAGGGGCTACTGACTGATACCACCTGTGAAAATTACTCGAATCGTTCCTCAGCTTTGTAATAAAGGTCATGGAACAGCACTCACACTTTGTCTGATCAAACATGTTCATAAATATAAAAATAATAAACCTGTGAAAAATTTAGCTCAATCGGACAACTGAGTCACGAGAAACTAGCCCAAAAAACTATTTTTTCTTATAAAACATAAAGAATGGTTTTGATCTTACCCCGAGATCAAAACTGTTTTTCTGTTTTTTTTTCCCACTAATTTCTGGATAAATACAGCATTTCCGCCAGAAATATTTTAACGGCATGTTTCTACCAGCACCATCTTCAAATCTTGAAATTTATACGTAAATCTGTGACCATCTCTGTTTGGGTATGTTACCAATCCTGTACTGTACCTTTATTAAGAAACGACTTAATAATTATTTCCATTGTCCATAAAAACTAAGCATGGTTTATAATTCGTATAATATTAGAAAAGTTGGATGTATGGATTCGATGTGTAGCTTTATATGACAAATTATTCGCCATGAATATTCGATATCATAATTATGCCACAGTAACGGGTAAGAATCCTTTTTATAATGACTAGGGCCTTAATTGGGCCTGTATACCTTCATTTGATAAACAACAATCATTTGGTATTACAAAACAAGCGCCTTCTGTTTTACCCATGCTGTAGTTTTTCGTATTTGTTTGAAATGAATCATCCTCAAAACATAATTTTAAAAACATATTATAATTTCAAATTTAAATTACCAAGCAAAGAACAAGCAAAACAACACACCACAAGCAATCAACTATTCTTAAAAAACGAAGTACTTTTGTTTGAGTCTGTTCGCCTTTGGCATATTAATTATAGGCCTAGAGGCAAAACATGTCACTTTTAATAGTAAGTTTCCACGGCAACTAAATCAGATGAATGCACCAGTGAACTGTTTTTGAAAGTTTTGTGAATAATATCCAATAAAAGTGCTTGTGCCCCAGGCGCTGTATACAATATACGTGCAGAGTTGAGCGTATCTTGTTGTGGTGGTAGACGGTAGATATCGTGTGAAACTCCCCCCGGTGGTACGGTTTGGTCTCGCCATCTGAACGGCTGTATGCCGGTCTGCACGGCGCGCTTAATGCATTGACACGGTCCAGAACGTGACTGATTGGGGTTAAAGGCATCTTAGCGGGGAGCGTACGGGCCAGGTGCTTCGCAGCTCGGCGAATATTATCCCGACAACCAGTCATTTTAAGAGAAATACAGCAAGACAAGAGAAACAGAGGAAAGGTAGAGAGTGGTCGATAAATTAATTTCATTTCACATGCATCAACTGTCCCCCAATCATGAGTTTATTTATTTATGTTAGATTACCAAACAAACAGAATTGTTGGTGGTAATTATTTTTGTTCGTTTAGCAGTCAGAAGTTTATCATTTTTTTTTATCCTAATAAGGAGATCATAATTCATAATATGGAAACGTTCAATTAGCAAATATACACATATGTTAAAATTGATAGTCTTTTGTCATTAATGTTTGGAAAGTGAATTTTGATATCTATCCCAAACACCACCAGTTACCTCTTCAATCTTTTAGCCATCTTGTAAGGGTATATAACAGGCGCTTGCTTGATGGCGAAGCCTCGACTCTAAGGGCCCTTTCGAAACGGAGGCTGAGTCTTAGGCTCAGGCTCAGGCTCAGGCTCCATTTCGTGAATCCATTCTAAAATAACTGTTATCAAAAAGAGACTTCTGGCTGCGGTTCGAAAGCAGATTCTCTGCTTTGAAAAGGAAAACAGAGCACCAACCTCATTGAAAAACCACTACCTATATTTTCAGCATATGGATGACGGAACTGGAGCCCGAGCCTGAGCCTGAGCCTCCGTTTCGTAAAGGCTCTATGACGTAGCCTGACCAACCCTTATTTCCTATGTGGGTGGCCTTACTAAACCAGCTGTCTTGTGAGGACAGGCTATGTACTGTGATTCAAATTGTGTTCCTTGAACCACACTGCACACAGTGTTTTACTTGTTGAACTTTGAGGTTATAGTTATAAAGGCTGGGAACAGCTGGTGTAGTGTCTGTGCTATAAACTAATTATAGTAATTAATTGATTTGTGACACACGCGCCCTTGTATTATACTGACGCGACTTATAGTTGTTATACTCTTGTATTTTGCATACTGGGCATTTCCACGGTTTTTGTGACACTGTATTAAAAGTAATATCATACATTGGTTTTTGTCAAAGAAATACAGATTCATGGGCAAACATTTAAAGACAGATACCATACGGTGCCCACTTTGTGAGAAAACAGTGAAAACAGCCACATTTCTTAAGTCTTTTCTCTTTTATTTTTAATCTTTGAAAAGATCAACAAGATTTTCGGTCGTTGTTTTATTAATTTCTGGATAAATACATTATTTCAGGCGGAAACATTTTAACGGTATGTTTGTACCATCACCATCTTAACACCCTGTAAGCTACGTAAATATGTGAACATTTCTGCTTTGGTATGCAATCAAAGTATGATACTACCTTTACATCACGGCATTTTACCATAATCACAACGAATATGCCTTTATCGGCTCTTTATTCGAGATGGGTATTGCTCGATGTCATAGATCTTTGTTATGTGCAGAAACGTTGACATGTAACAGTCGTTGGGTGAATTGACACATTTCTCCCAACCTTATCACTGTATATTACACAGGCTCACCACATAGCAATTGTTTTTACTGTCTCTGATCTTGCAGTACGGAGCCCCAAAGGGGACGGACAAAAAAAAGTTGGAGAGAGGTAAACAAAAAAATTAGAATTATTTCGTTCCCTCGAAATACTACTAAAAATAGTATTCTCCGGGAATGAAATAATATTTCGATGGAACGAGATAATTTCAAGGAAACGAAAAAGTTTTTTCGAGGGAATAAAATGGTATTTCGAGGGAACGAAATAATTGTGACTTCTTTTTTTTACCTCCACCCTTTTTGGGGTATTTTAGGGGCTCCGTATTGCAGTGTACTGTAACCAACTAAATCCTTACGTCATTTTCATCATTTTTCACAATAAGTTTTATTTGGCCGCTATTAGAATAATCCTTCACCCAATTAAAGCATATATCGTTGTCGGAGTTTATTTTAATTAGTCGTGCATTATTTTCTAAGATTAATTCATATTTTCTTCCCTCGCGTGATTGCTTTCCCCTGTCCTACCGTTTGCTTTGTTTTTCCTCGTGTATTTTTTTTCATAAATGCACCTGGCATTGCTGGAAATCCTCCCTACTCAATTACGAGAGCGCTTTTTCATGCAGTATAATTTCGTGTGTGTGGAAGTGCAGACGTGTGTGTGTTTGCTCGGGCACAAAAGCGCAGTGCAATTTCTTGCGCGAGGAAACTGATGTTGTGCCATTAGTATCCATGGTTACCGGGAGACGGGCGGTCCAGATGTTTTTCAGAGCGGGCGAAAAGGCGTTGATAATACCTTAAAGAAGAATTAGTGGAATTACACGTACTAAAACTATCAGGATGGGAACCAATGAATTATTAGATGGGGACCAATTAAGCCTCATGACAAAGAGGTGTATAGATGGGTTGGTTGGGTGGGTGCATTGGAAATTATGAGCATTTTTTTTTTTTTACAGATAACAGTCTTATGATAGTGGTTTCATTTTGATCAGCCTCTGACAAGGGATCGATTTCACCGAACTCATCGTAACTTGCGATCAATCGTAGGACTTATGATGCATTGCAGCCTTACGTAGGATAAGATGGGTTAAGCGTATAGTGTACACTATCAACATTTTCAGTAACAATCTCGGTAACATGTTGCCCATGTACCTTGTTGCTGCAAGTGCAAATGTGTTCAGTGTACACAAAGCTAAACGAGTTGGGTAACATGTCGCAGCAACATCTCGGTAACATGTTGGCCATAATGTTGCTAGTGTACACAGGGCCCAAAGTCGTGTTGGCCAGGTGTGTTGCCCTAAAATAATGGGTAACATGTTACCGAAAATGTTACCGAAATTGTTGACAGTGCATACTCTGCTTTATCCTTCGTAACTCGAGTTACGATCGATCGTAGGGCTTATGATGCATTGCAACCCTACGTAGGATACGATAAGTTATCCTTCGTAACTCGAGTTACGATCAATCGTAGGGCTTTGTGAAATCCATTAATTTCTTGATCGTTATCAATAATGCAATACAGTTAGCATTTTGTACATAAACAGTGAGTCATTGATTTAGTAAGAGAAACACTTTCTAATTAAAAACGTTTTTCGTTTGGCACTGAAAAAAATATATTGGGTTGTGGTTGATTGATGGCACGTTACGTGATTGGCTTATGATAATTAGGTATATTGCAGTTTTAACTGTTTCATTGTTTTGTCATTGTCTGCTATCAGTAAAGTCTTATGTTTGTAAATTGTGTATAACCCGAAGTGGCGGCGTTCCAGGTTCAACATTAATGTTGTGTCACAAATTGCAATTAATAGCTCTTTTTCATTTCGTATACCATTATGTAACAAGTCTCTCTTAAAGGTATAATACATGATTGGTAAAGGTCATATGACAGCACTCATACTTTGTCTGATCAAATATGTAGGCCCCCTACATGAAATAATAAACCTGTGAAAATTTGAGCTCAATCGGACATCGGAAAACCCGACTCAATATTTCTTATAAAACATGAAGAATGGTTTTGATCTTACCCCGAGATCAAAGTTGTTTTTGGTCTTTGTTTGACTAATTTCTGAATAAATACAGCATTTCAGGTGGAAATATTCTAACGGTATGAGCACCATCTTCATACCTTGAGTGAAAGGGGATAACTAAAACAACTCAAGTGAGGGTGTCCTTTATGTTTGTTCCAAAAATCGTTCGATGTTCCAAAAATCGTTCGGACGAACGATCTTTGGAAAAGACACTAAATCTTGATTTCCGTGAAAAACCCACCCAGCATCTGATGAACCAAGATTTCCCATGGTGATTGTTTGCACTGTTTACGAACTGTTGAGTCCATTTTCTGTCTCAAACTCAATGCCTTGCAAATCCTATCAGTGCTCCCTTTAAATTTTAAAAGTGGTGGTTCTGACTGAATTTTTTTTTCATCACTTACTCAACCTGACGCGTTATGTGTACTGTCACGGATAACTTGTCTTCTTTTTTTGTCCTCCCATTCTATATTACACTTCATCTCCCCTACCCTCATCTCCACCTGTTTCGAGACGACCCCCTTCTGAGCGCCTCATCTCAATCTCAATCTTTCCTCAGGTCTCTCTCTGCATCAATATCCCCCTCTTCTTTTATTTCCATCCCCCCCTCCCCCCTCCCCTCTCCCCCTGTCCATTTGGAAGCGCCAGAAATTAATATACAGACGAGCATCATCAAAACCGCCTGGCAATATACAACAGTGAATAGGTTTCCGTTTATCGCACAGTATGATCTGACTGCGGGCAAACGCAGATTACCCCGCGGTTCACCAGGCGCTTTTCCTCGGCCGAGAGTGGAGTGTGTGCGAGCGGGTTGAATCGATGCCTCGTGGTGCAGATGTGAAACCTTTTGTCTGGCTCTACAGGCCCATTGGCGGTCTATTGGGACGGCCAAATATTCTTATTATGATAAGGTTTTTTCCCCCTTTTTTCAATTATAAGATGAGAGAGAACTAAGGCTGTTGGGGCTTGAGAATGACAGCAACTCATGTGTGTAGCATTTCCTTTATGACGGCAACCGTGACTAACAGTAAAGCACATAATGGTTGTGTCATCAGTAAAATATACTCAGAGTTGTTGCAGATAATAAATTATTGTGAAATTGCTTATCCAAATAATGGCGTGATTAAACAAAATCACAACCGCCAAAAGACACCAAACATGTCCTTCTATGCCTTCAAAATTAGTCAAATAAACGAACGGTTCTCGATCAGTACAACAACATGTCAGTTTACATTGTGAATTTGTGTTTGAAATCTGTTGACTGTGAATGACTGTGTCAAATATTTGCTACTCATTTCCTCCTATTTTTATTTTCGTTTCTCCTCATTTATCTCGAGTTTTTTTTTTCATTTCTGCATCCCAGGTTCCGATGGAATAACACTTACATCAAATGGAGTGCGATCTGACAAGGTCATTCGTGGACGTTGGGGGCGCCATCATCTGCGATGGACCAGAGCCGTAAATATTTATTTACGGCTCTGCGATGGACCAATCGTCTGATAATTATGGGCTTTAACGAAACGGAGGCTCAGGCTCAGGCTCAGGCTCTGACATCCACATGCTGAAAAATCATTTAGGTTGTGGTATTACATTGAAGCTGAACCTCTGTTTTCCTTTTCAAACCAGAGAATTTGCTTAAGAACCGCAGGCAAAAGCCTCTATTTTGATACCCGTTAAATGGATTCACGAAATGTAGCCGGAGCCTGAGCCTGAGCCTCCGTTTCGTAAACGCCCATTATGATGCCCGCGCTTCCAAAACAGAAATGACGATTTGTTTTTCACAAGAGGGCGGGCTGACAAAGAAGTGGATCCCAACGAACATAGTCCATAGCTTTCCAATCTATTGTCTTCATCTCTTTAAAACAAAATAATCGTACAAAATTTTAATCAAAAAGTGTCCACAGCTAGGCCAAACGTTTTTTTATTTTTTAATTGTATTAAAACGACCATAATTTATTTTTATGCTTAATGGATTTTCAAAGCCACCGTACTTGAAAAGTGTGCAACATTTTAAGGCAAACAAAATGAAAATGCACGTAAGTTGTAAATGAATGAAAAATCTCTGAAAATTTGTGTTTTTGGAGGATTTTGAAACCATGCCAACCATTTAAACATGGTGCAGAATATGAACTGAATCTTTCACAAGTTATTGTTTTTCATATGATCACGGAGTGTGATGGTACATATTAATTTTGTAACTATACATGTATAGGCAACTTCAAAATCTTCACTGCCATTAAAAGGCATGTACAACATTGGTAACAAACCAAAACAGAAATGTTCACAGATTTACGTATAACTTTCAGAATAAGAAGATGATGCTGCTAGAAACATACCGTTGAAATATTTCCTCCTGAAATTGTGTATTTATCCAAAAAGAGTAAAGCCAACACCAAAAACATTTTATATTATCTTAGCAAATTGAAAAGTCTTTTCTTTTTGTTTTATAAGAAAAACTGAGTCGGCTTTTCGCTATTTTCTCGTGACTCCGATGAGCTCTAATTTTCACAGGCTTATTATTTCATGTACATGCTGGATCAGACAAGTTACCAACGTTGTACACGCCCTAAACACAGTTTATTTTCAATGATGTGAATGATTTGGCTCGAAATCTTTCTTATTACATTTTCAAATGTACAATAAACCTACTAGGGGCCTACATGGAGAACAGGGGCCAATTTCACGGCGCTGCTTAGCGCCAAAATTTGCTTAGCATGATATTTATGTCTTAATCAAAACGGGGGTAAACAACCAATTTCCATGTGTTGTGTATAACTTGCAATTGTTCTTTAGCTGTTGTTCGCTGACCATGAATATCAAATGGAATTTTCAACGGTGGTTTGTTTTATTGGGCAAAACATTTTTGTGCTAAGCAATGTACCTTATTGTGCTTAGCAGCCCATGAAATTGGTCCCAGAACATTAAAATTCCCGCTTTCGGCTTTGGCATTAAAATTGTTAATCCAAACTTGACGAAAATACAAACCTTGAATGTGACCAAATAGGGCGTAATTGCCAGTTGATCCACGTTCTGAAATGTGTATAGTATTCACGTGGAACTTGTAGGTGTAAAATAATACAGGGTTCGTGAACTTCATGCACGTTCCTACCATGGAGGTATATCAAAAAGAGAATTTGGGCGGGAGATTCCAAAGAGCTCGCATCACCAAGAGTTTGCAACGCATTGGCCAATCACAAGCGACCCTTCCCAGACGCGCGTTGCATCGACAATTTCCGTGAACTGTGATTGGCCAACGCGTTGCAAACTATTGGTGGCGCAATTGGACTCAAAATAGATAAACTAATCATTATGCCTGGATTGCCTGCGAGCTGCCTCGGCTATGAGTCAGATAAATAAACTGTGATTTAAAGATCGCCCTCTTTTTAATTAAAGTTTGTGTCTGTCTACAAGGGCATTTGTATAGATTGTCCTTAGACATAAGAATGCATTTAGAGACGTTTTGAATAATTATGACTTTTACTTACATTGCAATCCAACACTTGTACCATTAATCATTATGCTATGACTGTATTCAATATCAGAACAATACCACATATTAAGACATAATTAAACGTAAAGTATTTGTTATTAGACAAAATGTTATCTAATTAAATATCGTCTCAGAAATCTTAAATAACCTCTTTAAAACCCCCCAAAAACATATTTTAACTAATCCTGCCATTTCCTTGTCACTTTCCATAATAATATGTAATAATTGTGCAAATATTTATATTAAGTTTAACAATACCTAACTGGAGCCGAATGATGATGACGCATTAAATATAATTATTATCTTCTTCATGTGCTTTCATAATTCCTGTGAATATTGTGTTCTTTTTCTTGGTGTTTGTATTATTTTTCACAGCTCTCACATCCATATGCTGAAAATATAAGTTGTGGTTTTTCGTTGAAGGTGAAGCTCTGATTTCCGTTTCAAACTAGAATCTACTTCCGAACCGCAGCCAAAAGCTGATAGATTTTTGATGATTTGATTGGTATCTAAAAGGGCGTTTACGACTGAGGCTCAGGCATGATCTGTCATCCCTATGTTGAAAATATAGGTGGGTTTTTTTTTCATTGGAGCTGAAGCTCTGTTTTCCTTTTCAAATTAGAGAATCTACTTCCGAACCCCAGCCAAAAGCCTCTATTTTTGATACTCGTTATTTTAGAACGGATTCACGAAACGGAGCCGGGGCCTGAAACGGCGCCTGAGCCTCCGTTTCATAAACGCCCATACTTTTTGAAGGAACCAGATTTTCATGTCGACGTTCTTACGTTCTAAAAACCGAAGAGAAAATGGTCTCAGATTTGGGATAGATATGTTATTATGGATTGTTTATAATTTTTATACCAGCAACTTTTCTAACAAATCACGCGTTTGACATCTTAACGGTTGAGTGTGCTCAAATGAGCAAACAAATACACAAGAAATGCTGGTATAGAATGCTAATAGAGAAAGACCACAGTATATAATGTACCTTGTATCTTGCTCGAAAAATACTGTATACGAAAACTGGTATATAAATAAATTCATCTAACGCCACGGACGTATAACTGGCAATGCCTTCATATTATTAACTATATGAAATATCGACGGTGCGGCCTTTCCATAGGAAGTTCATGCAACATTTAGAGTTTTTCTTGTAAAAAGAACAAAATACGCAGCATTTCTGGTGTGGATTTGCTGTTTTCAAGACCTATTTGGTTTATGACATTTATCATACCACGCGTGTGAGGGCAGTCGGTCTTGGTTTCAGTCAGAACATTGTTGCCTTTTCTTCGGATTTCAACCGCTGAAAATGTTCGATTTTCGGTCGCATCACTTTGTGTTAGTTCTGTGTCTATTTTCTTCTTCGGTATCATCCCTGGCGCCTCTCTATGGAAGTAGAAGTGTTCATCTCCGGGACAGGTATATTGTGCACCTTAAGGTAGGTTAATACCGATAATCTCTGACCAACTCAACCTATATTTTTAATTATTTATTATTTTGAAGGTAACTTCATGCTTTGTGGTTTTTTGTCAACGAAATGCAGATTTATGGGAAAATTATCAAGGAAGATAAAGTAGCAGTCATCTGTGAAATGTGCAGTCCCATACGGTGCACACTTTTTGAGAAAACAGTGAAGACGCTCACAGTATTTTCAAATCAATTCACAGGAGTTTTTATCTCATTCCGAGATCCAAACTGTTGTTGGTATTTGGTTGTACTCTTTTTCTGGAAAAATATAGCTTTTCAGGTAGAATAATTTTTACGGTATGTTTCTACATACTAGGTAAATAATTATGTGAAGATTTCTCGTTTTTTGTGTATGCTACCAACAAATTGACTAACGTATAGCTCAGTTGGTAGATCGAGACTATAGAGAGCCGGTATGGTATTCCGGGGTCGCTGGTTCGAATCCCACTCCAGTCGATTTTTCTTGGTTCACTAGTTACTTAACCTTTTAATGTTGTAGGATCACAGTGATGTTCACGAGACGATAAGTGCCATGCAATTTGTGAGCAAGAAATCTGAGTTTCCATGGCAACTGCATCATATCTTCGAGAATGTTGTCAAGGCGTTCGTGGCTGAACTTGACCACGATTCACTCAAAGCGGTAAAAAGTTTACTTCAGTAAATTATTTGATTTGTTGGGGGTGATTGTTTGGTTGTTGGATTGTCTTTGTCTGGCAGTTGTTTCCATTGAGTGCTTTTTGCCACATGACTGTAGACCCCATAGGCTTGATATTCATCAAACACACAAATACCATTTCGTAGTATTTTTGCCACCATTCATCTTGTTTTGTGCACTTGTTTTGCTACATAACAAAATCAGTGCTGTGAGACTCGAGACCGGACCAGGCGCGGTTCTAGAGCCAAAGTTTTTTGGCCGACGGGGGCTAGAAGGGCCAATATTTTGGGGGACGGTAGAAAAGCATGCACCTATCTACGCAATGCGTTTTTTTTTAAATGTAACTGACGCGTAATAACTGAAAAGATCCAGTATTTTCCAGATTTTGTATCAATTACATTTTTTGGGGGTGGAGCTAGACAATTTTGGGGGGTGGGAGTGGGGGCTCAAGCCGACCCTAGCCCCATGTAGAACCGCGTCTGGACCGGACTTGAGATCGTTTTTGTTGGACTTGGTCTCGGACTCAGACTCTCTGGACTCGGTCTCGAATTCGGACTAATCGGACTCGGACACAACACTGAATAAAATATACGCCAATTCGCAGAGTTGATTTAACTTCATTCAACTTTGTTTGTGGCGATATCTGAAGGTATTATTACTTCACGAAATTTCGATGAGAAAAAATGTACTTGTGCAAAGAGAAATCTTTAAAAATCCGTACAAAATCTGCTTTTTTCACCCTCATATCCATGAGTATAACAAAACGACTTAGTTGTTAAATTTTCTTTCAGATTTTGTCCAACTCTGAAGTGGAGTTTGTGGAGAGAGATCAGGAGGTTCATGCATTCAGACACGCTGCCGATACCAATGAAGTACCATGGGGACTGGATAGAATCGACCAAAGGGAGCTACCACTTGATGGAGAGTACAATGTCAAAGGTATAATACAACCATTTTGAATCTCGTTTATGTGACACAAGGGAACTTGCAAACATGTTTATCAAACTTCATAGGAACCATTTCTACACTATCGGTCAATTTGTGATTATAATCGGTTGGTGATACACTATCGGTCAATTTGTGATACATTATCGGTTGGTGATACACTATCGGTCAATTTGTGATACATTATCGGTTGGTGATACACTATCGGTCAATTTGTGATACATTATCGGTTGGTGATAAACTATCGGTCAATTGTGATACATTATCGGTTGGTGATACACTATCGGTCAATTTGTGATACATTATCGGTTGGTGATACACTATTGGTCAATTTGTGATACATTATCGGTTGGTGATACACTATTGGTCAATTTGTGATACATTATTGGTTGGTGATACATAATCCATACTACATTATTAGTTGTATAACAGGAAGATTGTCTGATTTTTGTGTAGGTACTGGAGCTGGAGCACATGTGTACATTTTGGATACTGGTATTCTCACATCACACGAGGAATTTGAAGGAAGAGCAGATGTTGCTTTTGACTACTTTGAAGAAAATGTAAGAACAAATTCCACTATTTTTAGGAATATTAAATAATACAAGTAAAACATTGCTGTAAACTGCTCATCAGCACAAAATGACCTGAAAGTTATAGAATCCTTTTGCTGTTGTCCACCTTCGATCTTACCAACCCTCAACCCCTTTTGGCCATTGATCCTTTCATCCATTTTTGTGTATCTTTACTTGCATGTTCTTGTCCTCTTGTCATTTAGCCTTTGAGGAAGATCCTGCTAGGATCGAAACGAATCAGAGAATTGTGTAATGGGTATTTGGGGGTATTGGTGATACCATGATGATTTGGTATAATGTGATTATAATGATAATCACTGTATGGTGACAAATGATCAGAACAGACTGTAGTGCAATAAGGATATGATAACCCTATATATCTTTACTATTTCCGTAATTCAGTGAAGCGCATAATATTGGGTGCATTCGTTTAGCTCCTCCTGGTCGACACCAGTCAACCTCGTCCCCATTCTCTCGCTTGTTTTGTGCAGTAAAACACGACCATTCCCAGTAAGGGCTGACCCGTGTTAGCTAAACGAATGCACCCTCTATGATTTCTGCAATGAGAACAAATGTATTTGTTTTGTAGGGTGTGGACTGTGACGGCCATGGCACACACGTTGCTGGTATAGTAGGCGGTAAAACCTATGGTGTAGCTAAACAGGCCAGCCTACATGCTGTACGTGTACTGGATTGCAAGGGACAGGGATTTTTATCGAGCGTCATAGCAGGTTTGCCCACCATCACATTCTTTCAATTCACACATGAAGTTAAATTTGCCTTAAAGGTATAATACAGGATTGGTTAAAGGTAATAATCATACTTTGGTCTTTGTCATAGAAATGCAGATTCATGGGCAAAAATATCAAGGAAGATACAGTAAACAGTCATCTGTGAAAATTTCAGTCCCATACGGTGCCCACTTTTTGAGAAAACAGTTAAAAACAGCCACAGTATTTCTTAAGTCTTTTCTCTTTTATTTTTGATCTTTTAAAGGATCAAAAAGATTTTCGGTCGTTGTTTTACTAATTTCTGGATAAATACACCATTTCAGGCGGAAACATTTGTAACGGTATGTTTCTAAACCACCACTATCTTCATCATATCGTAAATCTGTGAACATTTTCTGTTTTGGTTTCTTACCAAAGTATGATAGTACCTTTAAGTGATACCTAATGTCATCTCGACATAAAATTTAGAAAAATTGCCTAATTATAGTATATTAGTAGTATACCTAGTAGTACATGTACACGTAGTAGTATCAGTTTCTATCAATTTCTATTTTCTTGTATGATTACATGTATACATAAAATCATCCTTTCTTTCCTTAGAATGTTAACTTATTTCTCACAAGCAACATCTGTACTGTTGTTAAAGATAAATCATACCGCAATCATTATGTAATACCAGACAACTATACCAATAATCATGTTCTACTTTCAACTTATTCCACATAGGTCTTGATTGGATGAAAGTTAATGCAGTCAAACCTGCTATTGCCAGTATGTCACTGGGTGGTGATAATTCTTACTCCATAACCAAAGTGATCAAGGAAGTGGTTGCATCTGGTATCATAGTTACTGCAGCGGCTGGTAATGAAGACCAAGACGCGTGTCTGACGTCACCGGCTAACTCTGAAATGGTTCGTTCAAAATGAGTATTGTACCTTTCTGTATATAGTTTGGTGACACGTTTACCAGAGTCATAGTGGGTTTTCGAGACGGAGACACGCGCCCAGGCTCAGGCTCAGGCTCAGGCTCAGGCTCCATTATTTTCGTGCACGCAGTAACGGGTATTAAAATAGAGGCTTTTGGCTGTGGGTCGGTCGCAAGTAAATTCTCTGGTTTGAAAAAGAAAACTGCTCCAGCTTCAATGAAAAACCACGACCCGTATATTTTCAGTATGGATGACAGAGACGAAGCTGGAGCCTGAGTTGGAGCAGAACTTCGGTGAGAAAGGCCCCTGTAATCAATAAGGGCTCTGAGAGTTTGCAACACAAAGTTTTTCTTACAAAACATAAAAAATGGTTTTGATCTTGCCCCGAGATCAAAACTGTTTTCAGTCTTTGTTTGACTAATTTCTGGATAAATACACCATTTCAGGCGAAAATATTTTAACAGTATATTTCTATATACCGGTACCATCGTCATACCCTGAAAGTTATACGTAAATCTGTGAACATTTCTGGTATGTAACCAGTCCTGCAGTGTGTGATGTCAAATAAACTTATCTTGTTTGTATGTATTGTGTAGGCCATCACAGTATCAGCTAGTGATAGATATGATAGAAGACCATCATTTGCCAATACTGGTTCATGTGTTGACATCTTCGCCCCCGGAGTTGACATTCTTAGTACGTGGATCACGTCAACAACATCCACTAGATTTGAATCTGGTACTTCAATGTCATGTCCATTTGTTGCAGGTACGTCACAACATGGTATAATTATAGCAATGCGCCATATCACGTCACTTTAACGCATAGATCATCAATAATCAACTTTTAATCATTACCAAATGCCAGCATAATTATTTGTTTTGCCCACACTTTTTTCCTTAAAGGTTTAAATTAAATGGTATATAATACATGATTGGTAAAGGTCACAGAACAGCACGCACGCTTTGTCTAATCCAACATGTACATGAAATGATAAACCTGTGAAAATTTGAGTCACGGGAAAACAGCACACAAAAAACGACTCAATTTCTCTTATAAAACATAAAGAATGGTTTTGATCTTACCCCGAGATCAAAACTGTTTCGGTCTTTGACTGACTTATTTCTGGATAAATACACTATTTACCAACACCATCTTCATATCCTGAAAGTTATACTGAACATTTCTGCTTGAGTATGATACCAATCTTGTACTGTACTTTTAAGTCAGTTGATGTAGCTGCCTGTAAGAACGATATTCTTCTTGACAATACTTGAAATCACTGCAGCTCATTGATTATTTTGTTTTGCTTTCCAATGTCAGGTGCAGCAGCTATCCTTCTTGGGAACGAGCCCACCTTGACCCCAGACGAGGTCAGGATGAAAATTCTTAACATTTCATCAGAGGCTATCCAAAAAACAGACACAAAAACACCCAATGCTCTGCTCTATATACCGTAATGATTTACCTATTAGCCTTTGAGAAAGATCCTGCTAGAATCAAAACGACAGGCCTTCGTAACTCTGACCATGTTTTAGCCTTTGAGAACGGGCCAGCCCTCTTAGGCCTAACTCTGACCACTTAGCATTTGAGAAAGATCCTGCCAAAATCGAAACGTCACGCCCTCCTAACTTTGACCATTACAGTAGCCTTTAAAGGTAGTATCATACTTTGGTTTTTGTCAAAGAAGTACAGATTCATGGGCAAAAATATCAAGGAAGATACAGTAACAGTCATCTGTGACAATTTCAGTCCCATAGGCCTACGGTGCCCACTTTTTGAGAAAATCGTGAAAAACGGCCATAGTATTAGTCTTTTCTCTTTTATTGTTGATCTTTTAAAAGATCAAAAAGATATTCGGTCGTTGTTTACTAATTTCTGGATAAATACACCATTTCAGGCGGAAACATTTTAACGGTATGTTTCTACCACCGCCATCTTCATACTCTGTAAGTTATACGTAAATCTGTGAAGATTTCTGATTTAGTCTCTTACCAAAGTATGATACTACCTTAAAGAGAGATCCTGCTAGGATTGAAAAGTCAGTCTCCTCCCGACTCTGAGTAATTATCAACCCCAAATTGGAGGATCGATTTTAGTGTAGCATTCCGTCATTACTACACATGCGTATGGAGTTTCAATCTCTTCAAAAAAAACCCCAAGAGTTTACAACGTGTTGGCCAATCGCAATGCATGGACTTTTGTCAACCCAAAGTGCGCGCGCGCATGGAGAGGGTCGTCAGATTCTGCGCATTTTGATTGGCCAGTATCTTGCAAACTCTTGGTGGCGCACAGGAATCCATTTCCTTTATCTATTTATGATAAATTGTAATTGATTGGATGACAAAATTAATTCCCGAATAAATAAAGAAATATAATAAATGTTGGGTGAATAGGAAAATACATCTTTATTTACATACCGTCTCAATTTTATTCTCACTACAAAACGGTGTTGTTTTTTAGGAAAAAAAACAATCGAACTGAACCGAAACTTTAGTCCAGGATCCAGTTTAGTTGCAGCGTTAGAACCATTCTTTATGATTTGCACTGGCTGCCTATTCGGGCTAGGATAGATTTTAAAATGTTGGTTCTAACATATGTATCCATGGTATAGCCCCTATTTATCTTCAATGTTTAATTCAGGAGTACAAGCCATCAAGAAATCTGTGTTCCGCCCATAAATCTCTTTTGATACCTCCAGTTATTAAAACTAAGTCATATGGTTCCCGCTCTTTCCAGTACGCAGCAGCTCAGTTGTGGAATAACTTACCAGGCCGAGACATCAGATCAATTAAAAAACCTGGTCAAAACTCATCTGTTCACCTTGTATTGTTCTAGTTTCATTGACAGTGCATAGGGACGTAACGGAGATATGCGCTATAATTATATAAGAATGGCTTTTATTATTATTTATTAGCACAAAATGTGTGTCTGCTGTCTCCATGATTAAATTATGTAACAAAAGAACAGGGTTGATTTCACCAAACTCATCATAACTTACCATCAATCGTAGGACTTATAATGCATTGCAGCCCTACGTGGAAGTCGAAGAATGTGACGGGTTATACTTCGTATCTGGAGTTACTCGACGGTAGGGCTTACGGTGAAATCGACCCCATAGGATACCTTAGAAAACTTAACGAGGGGAAATGAGACTCGTATCTCGCCATCATGGTTGATCTAAAATGATAAAACTCTGTCTTCATAAAAGGACATATTTCTCGAAACATAGTGTATAACGATAATGCTCCTGCACTGTTTATGCAAGTTATCAAAAATGCAAGTAATACATTTGCCGCAAACTGCTCATGAACCAAAATATTGAGGTGAAATAAATTATAGAAAATATTGCTGATCGAAATGTCTTCCTGTTCTTATTTTGTATCTTCTTCCCTTGTTTTCTTGTTTCATTTTTCTTTGGTATTTTAATTAGCGTACAGGAAAAGTTTTTACTATACGAGTATAAGCTGTATTCATTGTAGATTCATAGTTGGCAATCATGCGCCGCGAGCGGCGCTCTACTGGGGGGGGGGGGGGGGGGCAGAGCCGTAAATAAAGACTTGGGGGGGGGGGGGCAGAGCCGTAATTAAAGAGGGGGGGGGGTATTTAGTCTGGTTCCCGGACCCAAAAAGCGCCAGACTATTGTCTGTCAAATATAGGGTCCGGTATCGGCTACGTGTACTGGAGGGTCACGTGACCAAAAAGACCAATTTTTGCCTTTTTACGGAAAAATCCGAAACATTACGAACTCGTTTTCGTTTAACTTCGGATAGCAACGTTGACTTTCGGCTATTTCCGACAGGTCACGCGAGGTCATGTACTTCAGGGAAAGACAGGTCGTGTACATATGTTTCATTCCGGCTACAGTTAGCCCAAATAGAGCATAATTATTGTCCACATACAACAGAGCACTTTTCCTAATTATGCACTTTTGAGGAGTTTGTTGTATGTTTTTTTCCCACTCTTTGATTTCTTATTCTGTCCAGATAAAATTGCATGTGCTTACAAAAGTGCAAAAATTAATGCTAAAATTGAATCTCGCTAAACTCTAAAACTAGCTTCCGCGCCTGCGCAGACATGACAGCTGTGTCATGTTCTATTTTTAACCGTAGCCGATACCTGACCTAAGATTTTTAATAAGAGACGTCGGGGAATCTTTGGGCAGGGAACCAGACTAGGGGGTATTCTTCGGCCAATAGTGCAGTGGGGGCCATTGCCAAACATGGGGTTGCTTGACAGCTAAATTAGAGCTATTTTCCGTAAATTCTGCGGCACACAGTGTAAAAAATGTATCATCATTTCTGTTCTGTAAAAATGACTCTTTTCTGAAGCATTCTTTTCATCTAAAGACCAAATTTACAGAGAAATTATCCTCGCAGTTCGAGAGGGAATAATCAAACACCCCCTAACATATATAGAACGGTCCAGGCATCACATGATTGACCTGGATGCGTTCGTTTAGTTTTCTTAAGCCAACCACGTCCGCGCCTTCTCGTTTGTTTAGTGCAGTATACGCGCCCATTCTCAGGTAAGGGCTGCCCTTTGGAATCTAAACGAACGCACCCATTTGACCGCGACCTATGCTTGTTGCACACGGGACGTACGTACGTGTGTTATTTCCAATGCTGTTTGCGAAATGTCCGAATTCTCTATTCTAGGTTTCCGAAGATTAAAAAGAATTTCTCGGGAAGCACATAATTAAAGGTACGTATAAATCTCCAGAGAAGTTGTGTAAACCTATGACGGTAGGAGTTGGACCTCATGACATATTCGTTATTTGACGTTTGGAGGATTTTGTGGTAGGCCTAGTCTTGGTCTGGCAAGTTGGAGCAAGTTGCATTGGGCTTGCAATTAAAGGTACACGCCGGCCTCGTTGCGCTTTTTTGGGCGCTTTTTGGCGCCAATGCATGCCTATATCATGACTGGAAAGGTCTTCCAAAAGTAGAATAGAACATTCCACACAAATAAACGGTAAAATTGAGCCGTTTTCATGATAAATACGAAAAACCGTAAGTCACGTGGGTTTTCTGAGTCAAAATTTTGACTCAGAAAACCCACGTGATCATGTGTTAGTTTCACTTCTAGTCGTTTAAAAGCTTTTTTTACTATACAAAGTTTAGTATAACTTTTTGTTTAATCGCTGGTTTTCTTTTAATCAAACCTTAACTGTTCGACCTGGGTATTTCCTCTTTAGAATAAAGAATTTCCAACGCGATAAAGCAACATTCACATGCCAAATTTAGAATTTATAAAAGACCGGTAACTGCGGGTGCCCTACCACCTCTGCAGACACAGCCCGTGGGGTCTTGCGACGCATTCAGCCCGAGGCATGAGCCCGTGTAGTGCCAGTGCGGTCCACGCACCCCGTACGTGTAGCATTTTTGATGCGAGACCGTGCGTTGAGTCACTCACCCGGTCTCCGTTGCATTTCGGGGGGGGGGGGGGGGGGTTGATTTTCGAGCCGCGGAGCAAGAATCGAAAGCCTCGAGATATATATAATTTCTTGTCATACATGAAAATCATTTAATGCCATCAAAACCTTTTTGTGTTATTCTCAAAATTAAATTGTGTGTATATGTGGAAATCGTTTTGGTCCCTCGAAAATTGTTTCATCGATCATGCCCTCAAAATTCTTTGCATCCCAGCCGTCAACTCACAAACATTACGTCAACTCGCAATCGTTGCATCAACTCGCAAACGTTGCGTCAACTCGCAAACATTACGTCAACTCGCAAACATTACGTCAACTCGCAAACATTGCATCAACTCGCAAACATTACGTCAACTCGCAACATTGCGTCCCAGCCGTCAACTCACAAACATTACGTCAACTTGCAATCGTTGCGTCAACTCGCAAACGTTGCGTCAACTCACAAACATTACGTCAACTCGCAAACATTACGTCAACTCGCAAACATATTGCGTCAATTGCAAACATTACGTCAACTCGCAAACATTACGTCAACTCGCAAACATTGCATCAACTCGCAAACATTACGTCAACTTGCAAACATTGCATCAACTCGCAAACATTACGTCAACTTGCAAACATTACGTCAACTCACAAACATTGTATCTACACGCAAACATTACGTCAACTCGCAAACATTACGTCAACTCGCAAACATTGCATCAACTCACAAACATTTTGTGAATAATTCTGAAAAGTCTTATGTTTTCAACAGACAGACGGATTCGCCTAATTCAGTAATTGTTTATGTTTTGCCCATGATTTTTCCATCGTGTACGGCTTGAACGTACGTGTATCGCGTTCCTGGAATTCTCATACGGCAGCTGCAACATTTTAGTCACAGCTCTGAGCACCAGTCTAAAACCATTGGTGTGCAACATCCTTCTTACACTTGTTACGGCTGGAAATGCGTATACGCTAACCTTTGACCTTATTTTGATTTCCGTTAATTAACCCTAATTAAACGACTTATTTCTGATTTTTTTTTCACGAAAACCTTCACCCAGTGTTCTAGAAATATTGTGTTATACTCTGCACTCTTCATTTTTTTGGACTTTGAAGCCGGCGTGTACCTTTAAACTTAAAGAAGGCTTTTGCCTTTACAAGTTGCAACATTACAAACCTAGCCTCGCGTCACAGGGCCATTTAGTTTACGAAATGGGGCTTGAGGCTAGGCTTGGGATTTATGGCGATTGTGGGTTGACGGGATCCCAAAACACATTGATTTTTTTTGCTCTGAACTAACTTCTACTCCTCAAAAATGATACTTTTGACTTTCAGCAAATGTTCCTGGGTCCTTAAAAGCCTACATTGAAGAAATTTGTTAAACATTTCAGGGTTAAATTCAATTTTCTTAAGCGCTTCTTGTAAACTTTAAAACAGACCGTCTAATCGCGTGAGGCCATTTTGTCTTGTCTGGCTAGTCTAGTGCCCAGACCCAACAGAACAAGAGTCCTCAAAATGTCAGAGTGGAAACCAGACTATTCTCGTCTGCGGCCGTCCGTGCGGCGGTGAAATGTTACAATCTTGGTTACTGTTTTAACCCCATAATTTCCCTCAAAAGTCAAAGCCCTGCCCTCTTTCCAAAAATTTAAGCTTGGTAATATAGAGGAGGAGACCAACAAAGTATATGTAGGTAAGTTACTTTTCAAATAGTAGTTTCCTTTCCTTTATAGTTTTAGGACCCGTTAACCCACAATCCCCGGATTTATTTTGCTACTGCCATTTTGTGTCCTAAATGAAATGAAGGGCCTTGAGATATGGCGAAGCTGGAGCCTATCCCCAGCTTCACCATGAAATGTAGCTCAATCCCTCCGTTTCATTTTGTGGGCTTCAACTTTCAAGTTCAAATGGCGAGTATTGTGATAAGAAGCCGCATCCCCAAAACACATTGATTATTTTACCTCTTAAATAGCTTCTACTCCTAAAAAATTATACTAGCCTAATGACTTTCAGCAAATGTTCCTGGGGTCGATTTCACGAAGCCCTGCGATTGATCGTAACTCTAGTTACGAAGGATAACCCATCGTAGTGGACCTATCCCACGTAGGGCTGCAATGCATCAAAAGTCCTAAGATTGATAGTAAGTTACGAAGGGTTTGGTGAAATCGATCTCTGGTTCTTTAAAATAAAGGCGGTAGTGAAATAAGTCCCAGTAACTTGAACCCTAAAAATCGCCTTCACTTAAGCACTGTGTGTCATTTTCATTCCCAGTAGAGTTGACTGACCTGACTTAGGCCTACTACAATGGGAAGACTAACCTGCAAGTGTTTGAACATCAGCATCTACACAAAAGCTGTCCCAACGCCCCTAGATCTGACCACCCTCAGACTACCGGATGAAGGGGAGTGTGCATTCTTCAAGGGAACAGTAGCTGAAGTTCAACTGGATCTTGGTGGCATTGATGAAGTAAGCCATATGTGACGTTGCTGGTTCGAATCCCACCACTGATTCGAATCTATTCTCACTATATTGTGATGGTGTGTAGATGGATCCCAATACGTTTAGAATTGATCTGCGCATTTCTGTGTTCGCAAACGAGGCTGTCTGTGTCCGCTTCTCAAACGTGCACATACGCAATGAACTTTTAATACCGTCTGCTAGAGCCAAACACGCCAACTTGTACCTGAGTTGAGAGTATGATGTTTGTCATGCAGGCTGTATTGTGTCTAGTGGCCGCGTTGGGGCAGCCAAAGTTCAACGCAGCTAGCCTCAGTTTTGATGCAGATATTTGCTGACGGCGCTAATGTGAAATTTATCCTCTATTGCACAATCTGTCAAATTTGCCAAATGCAAACATCTTATAAGAAATTTTGTGAAAGGTAATATCATACTTTGGCTTTTGTCAAAGAAATACAAATTCATTGGCACAAATATCAAGGGAGATACAGTAACAGTCATCTGTGAACATTTCAGTCCCATACACTGTTTCGGCATGCTACCAAAATATGATAGTACCTGTCTAAAGATGTGTCACATTTTGAAGGAACATGGGTGGCTTGGCTGTTTTGATATTGCCCATGCAGACAACCTTTATTCTTTACGTTGTTTATTTCTATTTTTGTTTGGCAGAAGCAAAAGTGTTTAATAAGACGGGGTTCTTTTGGAGAATGGGTCGTCCGGACATGTGTGAACTGCCATACGGAATGCTATGCGACACACTCCAGTAAAGGAATGAACAGGGTACTGATCAACTTCAATTTAGTGGTAAGTTTTTCTTCTGATGGTGTTTTATTTTGAAAAATTGCACGAACAAGATCTAGGGCCAATTTCACTAATGCTTTGCGATCATCGCTTAAGCTCAAATCCATCACTAAATGGAAAATTGCCATGCAAAGTAGCGATAGACTTGGGTTTTAGCGATGATTGCAAAGTGTTAGTGAAATCGAGCCCAATTTCGTGGAATCCGTTGCAACTTAATTTTGTGCTTACAGGCACTGCTACATGTAAAATCTATTTCATGGAATGTGTAAGCAAGACTTTCGATGCTTAATCGGTTAGCAAAAAAATTCTAAGATCACCTTGGTTGTTTTCTCCTTACATGCATTGTCATATGCATTCTGCAGAAAGTCCTTGGTTAGCGTAGCGAGAAAGAAAACTCTCCCGTGAAATATGCTGACCGTAAGCAAAAAAGTCTGCTATCGTAAGCAAAGAATTTTTGCTTACAGTAACAGATTCCACAGTCACACACCAAGGCATAGACACATCCATACCAAATCAATCAACATTCAACAGTGTTTAGGATATGAGTTTTTCATGTTCATTTATTTTTTATTTCCAGAACGACACAGGCAAACAAGATGAGTTACATAGATCACCAGACTACTCAGCCCTCTTCCATGTTATCCTGTATGATATTCACAAAGCTAGCAGTCCAACACTTGGTAAGGCATCTAATATTATGATTGAATCCACTAATTAATTATTCATTTATAACCTTGCTCCAAATTAACACACCCATAAATATTGGTCTGAAAAATATCCTGCATACCACAGTACACCATAGTGTGGTTTGCGTGGTAGTGCATGCTTTATGATCCACTCCCCCTGTGGAGACTGTGGTAAGCAGCTTTTGTCTTGTATGATAAGTGCAGAGGGTTAGGGTTAATATCCAGTCCCCCTGTGGAGACTGGTAGTGTGTGGTTAGCAGCTCTTGTCTTGTGTGGTAGGTGCAGAGGGTAAGGGTTAACATCTAGTCCCCCTGTGGAGACTGTGATAATGTGTGGTAAGCAGCTCTTGTCTTGTGTGATAAGTGCAGAGGGTTAGGGTTAATATCCAGTCCCCCTGTGGAGACTGGTAGTGTGTGGTAAGCAGCTCTTGTCTTGTGTGGTAGGTGCAGAGGGTAAGGGTTAACATCTAGTCCCCCTGTGGAGACTGTGGTAATGTGTGGTTAGCAGCTCTTGTCTTGTGTGTTAGGTGCAGAGGTGAGGGGTTATGATCCAGTCCCCCTTTGGAGACTGTGGTAATGTGTGGATGCGACTGTACGATCATGTGGCTAGATTCCCTGCGAGTGATCTTGCCAGTCAGATTATCTCTTTGAGAGGACTGGAAGGACTCGCCCAGTAGGGCGTCCGCATGACACATGGTTGCGTCAGATAGATCATTATTTTGCTGAGATGGGGATGGGTCGCGTGGCTGCCTGGGGGATGGCCATCAGAAGACCGAAGGATTACCGCTCGAAGTTAGATGCAGCAACGCCCTGCCGCGACGCAAGCTCCCACTGATTGATTGATTGAACATATGCAATGTGTGATTGACTTGAAATTGCAGGGCACCCTATGACGAGTAATCAAGATACACTCCGAAAGACTGCTGGAGATCTTCAGGATCAGTTGACAAGATACCTTACCAAGGAAAAGGCGTCCATGGACGACAGAATAAAGTAAGAAGACAATAGTTGGTCCAGGAATCTTGAGGAAAAATGCAGTTATTAAACGACTTCAGCCTTTTGTTTGTTTGTCCCGGCCTCATTATCAGCCACTGGTCAAATAGAGGTCATCTGGCCGGGCCATATGTGCAGGGAGCTCGGCGTAAACAATGCAGGCACACGATGGTTGAATACGCCGCACAATAGTCCAAATTCCAGGCGGAGTGTATTCTATGCACGCTGCTGTGTTTGAAACTCGGGGATTGCGGTGTGCTAAAAAATGCCAATCTATTAAAATGCAAATCGAGGGGCAAATGTACCACAATGAGTGGATTTTATTTGACAATAAAGGCTCATTGAACCTCTTGTTCTAGACAGTACCTGCATTCAATATATTACAATAGAAATAACAAAGGAATCATGAATATTCTCACGCCATGAGGTGAACTGCTATAGCAGCTTCCCGAGCGGAAGGGATTAGCTTGTTCATTTTGTTCTATTCATTGCCTGATTATTATTATATTTATCTGATCTTTGTACAAGGAAATATACTGAAGACCAGCAAGCTATGTTTACAGTATTACAGAAGAAGGCGTACCGAGACAAGAATCTCATGGTCGGGTAAGTGATATCAGTTGTCTGTCTTTGTGAGGTGCTGAGGCCTAGTGGTCTGGTGAGTCGTGCTCAAGATCTTGTGGTCAATCTACTGATTGTTGGTTCGAGTCCAGCCATGGGTTAGTGGTGCTTGCATCCTTGGGCAAGACGCTTTGCCACATATTGCTGCTCTTCACCCAGGTGTAAATGGGTACCTGTGAGGGTAGAGATGGCTTTGAGTGCTTGATTAGCCTTTGTGCGCTTTACAGTATCCAGGGCTGTATACTCCCCAGGGAGTTGAGATGGTTCCAGGGGCCAATTTCATAGAGCTGCTTAAGCACTAAAATTGCTTAAGCATGAAAAGTCTTCCTTGATCAAACAGGATGACCAACCAAATGTTCATGTGATGTTGACTGCTTTTGACTTGCATTCAGCAATTGTTTGCTGAGCATAACATTCACAAGGAGTTGTGGCTGGCATACTGATTTTATTGACCAAGGCTTTTGGTGCTTAAGCAATTTTTGGTGCTTAAGCAGCTCTATGAAATTGGCCCCAGGTATGTTTATTCCATAAACCTGGTTGGTTTCTTTGTACAGTGTGGTAGTTGATGCAGATGAGAGATGTCTAGAAGACTCCATTTCAGAAGCAATGCTTGAAACAACTCTTACCCCACCGCATACTCCCATCGGCTATGGCAACAATCAAAACAGAGGTAAGCATTTGCAAGTACGCTAAGCCAGTAAGTAAAATGCTGCTTACTGGGCAATCTAGTCATCAATTACTGGTTAATATCATACTTTGGTAGCATTCCAAAGCAGACAGACACACATTTCCCTTAACTTACAGGGTGATGGTAGAAACTTATACTGTTAATATTCTTCTGCCTGAAATGCTGTAGTTTTCCAGAAAAGAGTAAAACCAAAGACCAAAAACAGTTTTGATCTTGGGATGAGATCTTTTGGATGGGTGCATGTGATCCCTCCCTTTTCTTTCAGCCTAAAAATACTTCCAAATAATCAACATATAGAGAGGGAGAAAGACTCAAAAAGAGAACGTCAGGCCTGCTGTAACCTGCTAGCTTTGATCGCATCGAAATACGTCCATCGCTGTTAAGTTTGCCGGTTTCGTGGCCCACTAATGACCGATTCAGTAAGCCCCTCCCACTGCTAACGTGGGCAATGAACACATGTTCCTCTCTCCAATGCTTCACTGCACGTTCCTGTCATGTATGTACATTTGTCGGTCAGAAACAAATGAGGTGGGGCTTAATGGATTGATCTATTAAGCTAGACATGCATATAATTTCCACGCCCCATATTTTAGAGAATCCTGGACCCGCCCCTGATGGCTGATATAATGGGAGACTTTTGAGAATCGGTCTTCAAGTCAACATGCGCACGCACGCACAAAACAACGCGCGCATGCTCACAATTGTGTGCGCGTGGGATGTTGACTTGAAGACCGATTCTCAAAAGTCTCCCATTACAATGAATAGAAACCTGTTGGTTGATTGTTGATGAATTTGTTGCGGTTAAAATCACGTATTTCTTTGCAATCTATTTATCTTCTTCCATGTGTTTGATCTTGAACTTGTATTTGTTTTGTTTTTCTCCTAGCTCCGTTCAATTCCAGTGTACCAGCTATGAGTATGAGTTACCCAAGGTTATATCAGGACGGGACACCGACTAAGACCAAGCAAAGAGAGACACCAATGAGGGTAGGAACGACAACTGCATTCTGACTTCACCTTCTCTTTGCTTATATCCTTCAAAATATTCAGTCCCCATGCACCCATTAACCACTACGTGTGTATTAAAATGCCTGCAATCGTGGACTTAAACTTTTTGGGCTGCAGCTCCATTGGTTTTGTACATGGTTTTATACATGTATGCTAACAAGAAAATGCACAACACACTAGTATTAAGGGAGAGAAACTTTAATACCGGTTAAGCCCAGCCACTGAAAAGCCAGGCCTGGACCTTGCCTGGGGTCTTGTGCTTCTATAATCCCTAGCCTTGAACTATCAACATCAAGCCCATGCTGTGTCCGGGATCATAGTCGGCACTATAAACCTAATTGACAGATTGAGTCCACATTGGTCATGGACAGTACCCAGAAGTCAGGCGTTATTGATTTTAAGCAGCTCTATTGTAGTGAAGTTCAGAGCTGACAAGAGGAGGATGTAAGGCCCAGGCCTGACCAGGCTTTTCGGTGGCTGGGCCTGACCAGTATTAAGGCTTCTTTACCTTTTAAGTTCAAAAGTGAAACAAGACAATAAAGAGTAATTAATACATTTATTTTGTTGATTATTACAGGCTTACGGAGGCCCACAGAGAGCCACTGCTAATCCTGTGACAAAACCAAGAAGTAGGAGCAATGATGCAGACAGTACGTACATGTCTTATACTGCTATTAATGTCATGTGCTTTTATTCTTCCGTCATGTGAAATGTACTTGAGTAGCATACCGAAACAGAAATCTTCACAGATTTACCTATAACAGGGTAAATCCTATAATATTGTACATGTGAAATTAAATGCTATATTTATTTTATAGAAAAGTGTAAAACAAATAATTTACATCTTGGCATCTTTATAGATGGTGATGGTAGAAACATACCGTTGAAATATTTCTTCCTGAAATGCTGTAATCACATTTATCCAGAAAAGAGTATTAAACCAATTGACCACAAACAATTCTGATCTCAGGAAGATCAAAACTCCTGTAAATAAATTTTAAAAATACTGTGAGCGTTTTTCACTGTTTTCTCAAAAAGTGGGCACTGTATGGGACGGGAAAATTTTCACAGATGACTGTTACTGTATCTTTCTTGATATTTTTACCCATGGATCTGCATTTCTTTGACAAAAACCAAAGTATGAAGTTACCTTTAACAGAGCAAATACATGCAGTATTTTCCAATCTGAGTTTACCAATTCCAACCTTTCTACAGCTATGTTTGATCTGGATGGATTCAATGACGACTGTGATCCTTTCTTCGAGTCTGATGATGAGAGTAGCACAGATGGTAAGCAAATGTCGCCCTGTCACCATTCACATTGTACAGGTCCATGGAACTGTTAAGCAGAAAAAATATTGCTTAGCACAAAATGTCTTGTGGAATGGTTTGCGGAAACACCTTGTAAGAATCGTTCGTACTTTCGCAGCCTGCAGAAGGCTAGTCGAAACGTTGAGACCTTACGAGAAGTGTGAATGAAATAGAAGTGCAAAAGTACAAATGATTCTTACTTGGTGTTTCTGCAAACCGATCCACATACCAATTCATCTAACTCCGTGTTCCTTTCAGGAATAAATCACGTACCGGCTTGTAGTGCATTTTAGATCATTAAACATCACCGCAGTTTCTTGTTTTAACCAAAAGAGGGCGCCAGTCAAAAAAATTGCATTCGGATTACAGTATATTGCTTCCTAGGCAGAAGGGGTTAAAGGAGAGTTGGTCGCAATGCGCATATACTGTCACTCTGCTCTTTTCCGTTCTCTTTTCACATTTCTGTACTTTTACGTTTCAGTCATTTTCTGCTTCTTTTTCAAACCCTCATCCAAGAATCTCTCTTCTTTTCTATTCCTCCTACTCCTCTCATCCTCCTTGAATCTGTTGCATCCTGAAGACCCTGCTCATCATGTCGATCCTACCCCATCTCTCCCCTCAGATAACTCCTTGACAGATGAGCACCTGCCCCACGTCATGTCCGCCCGTCATCATCATCACCTGACTAGACCCCAGAACTTTGCTTCCTCTGTGCCAATCTCAATGCCAATGTGGAACAGGGAAGCCAAGCTGTCTTTGGAGGACGATGATGATGTTGATAAAGTAAGTGCAAATAATATGTAATATTGTGGTTTGTTTATTTATCCAGAAAGATACTTTTTATGATCCTTGGGATATAGCAGTATGTGAGTGGTTTCATTGCTTCTGACTGCCAAACGAACAAAGATAATTGACTATAAGGGTCACCACCAACATACAGCTGGAAAGTTGAACCCGTTTGAGATAGGGGTAGCAGCATTGCTGCATAGCTCAGTTGGTAGAGCGCTGGTACGGTATTCCGGTTCGAATCCAGCTCCAGTCAGTTTTTTGTTCCTTTTTCAATGACTTATATTAAAGGTGCGTAACATTTGCTTCTCTTCACCCAGGTGTAAATGTGAGGGTTGAGATGGCTTTGTGCCTGATCGATGGATTGATTGCTTGACTTCTACCTGAAATGCTTTATTTATTCAGAAAAAAAGCAAAACCAAAGACCAAAAACACTTTTTATCTTGGGGTGGGATCAAAAGTCCTGTGAATAGATTTGAAAATACCGTGAGCGTTTTTCACTGTTTTCTCAAAAAGTGGCCACCGTATGGGACTGGAATTTTCACAGATGACTGTTTTTACTGTATCTTCCTTGATATTTTTGCCCATGAATCTGCATTTCTTTGACCAAAAACCAAAGTATGAAGTAACTCTTTAACAAGGGATATGGACAATGACCAAACTAGAGCCATATTTCTAATATGATGATTATATTTTGTCATTGACTTTTGTACACTATTTGCAGGTTCCGATGCCGGAGCCAGACCACATGGTAGCCAGTATGAAAGCACTGTCCCTCAGTGTTCAAGATGGAACGGAGATGTTTGGTGATCTTCCTAGACCAAGACTCAATACAGGTGATGCTCAGACAATGTCCAAGCAACGTCGCCTATAGCTTACACCATCAGTCATATATTTATCCTATTGATAATGATGTTACAACTGATAATACAGTAAGTAATGTGTATTGTATCACAAATTGACAGATAGTGTATCACCAACCGATAATGTATCACAAATCGGTTGGTGATACACTATCGGTCAATTTGTGATACATTATCAGTTGGTGATACACTATCGGTCAATTTGTGATACATTATCGGTTGGTGATACACTATCGGTCAATTTGTGATTATTATCGGTTGGTGATACACTATCGGTCAATTTGTGATACATTATCGGTTGGTGATACACTATCGGTCAATTTGTGATACATTATCGGTTGGTGATATACTATCGGTCAATTTGTGATACATTACCGGTTGGCGATATACTATCGGTCAATTTGTGATACATTATCGGTTGGTGATACACTATCGGTCAATTTGTGATACATTATCGGTCGGTGATACACATTTGGTCAATTTGTGGTTACTACAACATCAGTTTTAACTGCCACAAATGAATGTCATAATTGAGGCATTGAGCCACCACAAAATCTCAGAAGGTTATACCTCTTGGATAAATCTGTCCGTTCCTCGTAGCCAGTCTCTCAAACAATAAGATCTACCTCTTCAACTGTCTGAAACACCTTAAAAATGACGACTCTTCAAAAATGCCAATCATTTTGTCAGTATTTCCTAACAATTGACAACATGTGTGCTAACATAAACAGAGCTAGAGGGGTTACAATCTGTTGACAACTTTTCAAACAAGCTATAATTTACATCATCTTTACATATTTTCCATCATTTCTAAATGCCTTGTAGCACTGTATACATGTGCATAGATATGTAACACTGCAATTTGGGATCCATTTAGTGTGACCCGTCAGATGCATGGCAGTGCAGATGTAATTTGCATGTATTGAATTTGAGTGCTATTTGTTTTCATATTTTTAAGGTCTTGTGGCTAAAGATAATGCTCTATTGTGGCTGTTATACTTGTCCAGTGGGAGACTTTTGAGAACCGGTCTTCAAGTCAGCAGCGCATGCGCACGCACAACAGCGCAGGCGCAGAACAACGCGCGCATGCTCACAATTGCGTGCGCGTGCGCTGTTGACTTGAAGACCGGTTCTCAAAAGTCTCCCATTGCTGCAAAACTACCATTATGTGATTTCAGAAACGTGGTCATAAATGTACATGCAAAAGGCAGCATATGTCAGCCACAATTGACTTTAAAAGTACTATCATACTTTGGTCAAGTTGATAGAGCAGCTGCGGTCTGTTCATAATTGGATGTGTCCTGGAATAAAAACAAACCTGTGAAATTTTCAGCTCAATTGATCATTGGAAACAGTAGAAAAACAGTGAAAAACTGTTGCAATTTTTACACCAAATTGTAATTGTGAGGTTTTGATCTCGGAGATTGAAATTGTATTGGTCTTTTTTTTTTTACTCATTTCTGGATAAATATAGCATTTCATTTGAAACAATTATAACAGTATGTTTGTACCAGGTCCATCTTTATACCCTGTAAGTTATAAGTAATTTTGTGAACATTTCTGTTTGGTTTCTTACCAAAGTATGATAGTGCATTTAAGAAGCCAGTTTGGGCGAATATCCATTTTATTTAATGGCATTTCTTGTTATTGGATGAGATCAATTAATTAATCAATTATTCATTAATGACCACTTGTTTTAAAATGAAATGCTGTGAATTTATTGTATACTTCAATGTGTCCATTATATTCATTCATTTAGCCTTCGATAAAGATCTTGATAGGATCGCAATGCACCAGGTCCTCCTAACTCCATGCATACTCATTCTTTCGTTTGATCTGTCTTTTTATGTGGCTGAGAACCCGAGAAAATGACAGCCAACAGACAAGTTTAACAGTTCAACTCTTTTGTAAGAAATTTTTCATGAAGTACAGTAGAACGCAGCTATAACGAACATGGCTGGATGCACAGATATTTTCTGTTACATTGGTCTTTCCTTATAGTGATTTAAAGAACCATATTGGGTATGTATTGTACTCAAAAACTGGGAGCCAAGGATGACGTTCGGTATAGACAAATGTTCGGCCATTGCAGTGTTATAGTTGCGTTCCACTGTATAATGATGTTTTGGTCAGTAATAAAGTTTGTGTCAAGCATTTGGGGTACATACATGTAATTAATTTTTCCACAATTTTTGGTTTTCAAAACAGTTATACTTGACATTTTCTTAGACACTTTCCATGCGATACGTATTATAACAATATGGCTGCATCCTTCGTAGGCGATTGTCATTAATTTGAAAATTTAAACCCAATTTATTTCAAACTGATCTTTCTTTATTTATTAAACTTTTTTTTAAAGTATGAACTGATATACAGTAATGCATGTTCCCATGGGAAAACACAGCTTCATTTCACTGAATTTTTCTTCCTCCTAACTTAAACTTGGCACTTTTTTCTATTTTAAATTGCATAGCATTCTGGAAGTACCACTTGATTATTATTTTTTTTTAAACAACTTTACTTGCTTCTGAAACAGGTTGAGTTTAAATTAAAATAAATCTTTCTTTGCTACCTACATTAAAACATTAAGTTGAAGTTGGCAACGATTTAAGACTTTTGACAGGTTTTTCTAGCATGAAATATAATTATGTTAGTGGTTGATTATGTTGATCTGTTGAAATAAACATGATATCCATGTATACCAGAGCTAGTTGTTGTTGTTGTTGTTGTTTTATATCTTTTTCTGTTTAAGATTTTGAGTTATACAAACAAATTATGACCTAGCAAACGGATTTTGTTGTATCAATTGGTTCCTTTATGAAATCGGGCTTGAGGCTAGGCTTGAGACTTATTTTGCTATCGCCATTTGTGACGCAAAAATGAAATTAAGGGATTGGACCACATGAAGGAAGGCTCCAGCTTCGCCATGTATCTCAAGCCCTTCATTTCATTTAGGACACAAAATGGTTGTAGCAAAATAAATCCCAAGCCTAGCCTCAAGCCTCATTTCATAAAGGCCCATAGAGCTAGCTTGAGCTAGCTGATATATGGAGTTCCACGAGTGCCATTCCACTTATCAAGATATTAACTTATTAAGCCCTAAAAATAATTTAACTTATTGATCGAAGGAAGTCGACTTGTTGCGATTAAAGACGACTCGCTAAAACTGAGATTAATTTTCTGGTTAAGAGGACTTCTCGTTTCCACTTAAAGTCATCTTGTTGAGATTATTGAGACAAGACAACTTTTACCACTACAAATATCCACTTAATAGCGAGATAACTTATGTCAGTGGTGGTTATCTAGGGAAAACAGAGCTTTAAAATTTGCTTAATAAAATTCTTCCTTGATCAAACAGGATTACCAACCAAGTTTTCATGTGATGTTTTCACTGCTTTGGGCTTGCATTCGGCCATTGTTTGCTGAACATAACATTCACAAAGGGTTTTGGCTGGTATAGTGATTTTATTTACCAAAGTTTAAATGAATTTGCCAGCTCTTTTGGCCCAAGGGGATAAGTTGAATGGCATTTGTGGAACACCGTACTTATAGACTCGCTTTCTAGTCCTTTCTCCTCTCGACTCGCAGAGCAACAGCGCCCTCAGTCGACACAATTTTATTATTATGTGGGCTTGACAAACCAAGTAATGGCTGGCGTGTGGAAAAACTGCGTAAATTGCATGACTTCGTCTCAAACCCACACAGAATTGCAGACGATGGAGAATACATTGTAGACTGGACACATCATGGCAAGTGTAGATAAACTAGCCAGAGCATTTGATGCTTTGAAAACCCACCAACAAGGAGGAATCGGTGACGAAAGTGGACAACGGTGGGTGTGAACCTAGGCTAGGCTGCAGTACTAACTATGCAATGCAATGAAAGCCAATGCAATGCAATGCAGCTTCCTAATCCTATGTCTGATTGATAATGACACTGCCACTGTGACATTTGTGATAATTAGCACTGCACTGCAGGGCTAGATTTCACAAAGCACTAAGATTAATCTTAAGATGAGTTTTGGCATTAGTGTAGTTTACGCCACCCAAATTATTTTCAGTAGGCCTATTTATTTGGGTAAGAAACTGTTTTGTTTTCACTGACATATTGCCGAAATAAGTTCATTTTAGGGTTTTCAGGACCCATGAATAAATTTGCTTTAAGTAACGAATCTCATTTTGGAACAGAAGAAGGTAAATAAATACTGAAAATAATATGAGTGGCATAAACTACACTAACCCCTCCGTTTTTCAGTATCACCATAGTGATTTATAATATTGTTCTGTACTAGCCTACCTTTAACGTTAAAAGCTTTTAGTTTTACTAGGCCCTAACTTAGTTCTAGTTTTACTTTTGGGCTAGGCCTACTTTTCCAAAATGAAATTTGGTGACTTTCGGCAAACGTCCCCGACAAGTGGCGAGTAGGCCCCTACCAGCGAAGCAGCACTTTGTGTGTCTCACAGACAGATTTGAAAACTGAGTGCCATCTACAGCCCTATGTGTAGGGCTAGTCTGGTACTAACTGTTCCCTAGTGTGCCTGGATATTTTATCAAGCCTTGAATTTAACGGAGGCCATGGCCTTCGTTGCCGTGGTTCTTGGCCTTGGTGCCCCTTCAAATGTTTCCATAGACATTATGATTTTCCAATGGAAGTGTCCCTTGCAATGGAAAAGTGGCCTTGCCCCTTTCAGAACCAAATTCAAGGCCTGTTTTGTTGTTATAAAAATGTATTTCTGTTTTTGCAGGAAAAAAGATGGCACTCTCACTAAAAAGGAAAGAATATTGCACTGTACTACAATTGCAGATGGCATTTGTGCAGCATCTTTCAGGTAAGTATAATACAAACAGACGAAAATAAGGAAAATGACAATTCACAATTGTATTTTGGAAATGAAACAAATTATAGTGTTTCATGAAAT
Source organism: Astropecten irregularis (assembly GCA_963971285.1). Lineage (NCBI taxonomy): Eukaryota > Metazoa > Echinodermata > Asteroidea > Paxillosida > Astropectinidae > Astropecten > Astropecten irregularis. The sequence continues at coordinate 18,337,065 of OZ020254.1, read as the reverse complement.
TGGCCCCAGCTAGATAAGCATATTCTTACGTACCATAGTCCAACCAGGGCCCAATTTCATGGAATCCATTACGGCCTATTTTTGTGCTTGTGCGCACTGATGCTACGCGTGAAATCTATTTCATGGAATCCGTAAGCAAGACCTTTCTGTTAGCGAAGAATTTCTAGGGTAACCGTGATCATTTTCTGCTAACGCGCTGTCGTATGCACTCTGCAGAAATTCCTTGCTTACCATTCATGCCATTACCAAAAAGGAAACTTCTTCCGTGAAATACGCCAACCGTAACCAAAAAAAGTCTGCTACCGTATAAGTGAAGAATCTTTGCAAATGGTAACGATTCCATGAAATTGGGCCCAGAATTGTGTGTTTGACATTATGTGAGATTAATGTGCACAACACATCAGAAGTTAGAAATGTACGTTTAATACAGACCCTTATTTAAACCTATGCTTTTCTTACCACAGAGCTGTCGCTGATTTCCCAAAGTTTTTGGGCATCGCCATGGAACTTTTCTTTGCTGCATGTGATGACGAAGATTCTGATGTCAGACTCAAAGCTGACGAATGCCTCAATAAATGTATCAAGGTGAATACTGAATTTACCTTTCATTTCTGGTTTGGTGTACACATATAGACCGATCCGACGGCATGACATACCATCCGCCATTACTGCAGTGTCCCCGTCTTTATTTACGCTTTGCCGCACTTTTTACTGCAGTGTGTACGTCCCCTGATACACCGCAGGGCCAATTACATGAATTGCATGTCGGATTCATGTATAGACCCATCCGATGGCATGATATACACTGTCTGCCATTACCGCAGTGTCCCTGCCTGCCTTTTGTCCGGCAACAAAAGAAATTAAGCTCCGCCGCACTCTATAATTGCAGGGTGTTCGTCCCATGATTAGGGCACGTACACCCTGCAGTATAGAGTGCGGCGGACGTAAATTCTTTTGATGCCAGACAAAATACGGGTGGGGACACTGCAGTGATGGCGGGGTGTTTCCTACCTCTGGTCACGCCCTCAGATTGGTGTATAGAGAGAGAGGAGATTTTCATTTGTATTGGTACTGAGCTCTAGAGGTGCCATCCGACTTGTTGCTCAAGATCCTGAGATCATCAATAATCTCCAGAAGACGACATGTCACGGGACAAGATGACGACATCCTGAGATAATTTATCACAAGATAAAAATGGCATGAATGTTTTGACATGTTTGGCTGATAATACTTGAATGTTTTGGGGTTTGTTACTGTACACAGGTGTCCATGGATGGTAACTTAGGACGTGTGCAACTAGAGCTGTACAAAGAAATCAAAAAGGTAAGTAATAATTACCCTTATAACACCTGGTGCCAATTTCATAGAGCTGCTTAAAGGTAATATCATACTTTGGTTTTTGTCAAAGAAACACAGATTCATGGGCAAAACTATTAACGAAGAACAGTAACAGTCATCTGTGAAATCCATACAGTGCCCACTTTTTGAGAAAACAGCGAAAAACGGTCACAGTATTAAAAAAAAATGTAAATTACCGTTGTATGATAGTACCTTTAAGCACCAAAATGATAAACTATGGAAATTACATGGACTAAACTTATACAACAAGCTCATTACAGCCAAAAGAATCTGAAAAACGTAACGTGACGTAACATTTTGTTTATGTAGTAAAAATGTATATTTGAATATCAATTTTTCCCTTTTCAATGGAAATTTGTCATGATTTCTCCAGAATGGTCCTTCACGTTGCCTCCGTGCTGCCATGTGGCGCTTTGCCGTCATGGCGCATCTGATCCGACCGCAGAAATGCCGTCCTTACGTCATCAATCTTCTACCGTGTATTCCCAAGATCTCACGAAGGCAGGATGACGCTGTACAGGTATTATACAGTATGGGCGTTTAGAGAATGGAGGCTCTGGCTCCAGCTCTGGCTCCAGCGCCGGCTCCGGCGCCGGCTCCGGCTCCATTTGGAGAATCCATTCTAAAATGACGCGTATCAGAATAGAGGCTTTTGGCTTCAGTTCGGAAGTAGATTCTGTGGTTTGAAAAGGAAAACAGAGCTTCAGCTTCAATGAAAAACCACAACCTATATTCTCAGCTTATGGATGACACAGCTGGAGCCTGGGCCTTCATTCCGTAAAGCCCAAATATGTCTTTTGGGGTGCAATGGCCTAGTGGTCGGGTGTGTTGTACTCAAGACGAACCCACAGATTGTGGGTTCGAGTCCAGCCATGGGCTAGTGGTGCTTGCATCCTTGGGAAAGACACTTTATCACATATTGCTCCTCTTCACCCAGGAGTAAATGGGTACCTGTGAGGGTAGAGATGGGTTTGTGCTTGATTAGCCTTTGTGTGCTTTACAGCAGCCGGGGCTGTATACTCCCCAGGGAGTTAAGATGGTTTCAGGAATGTCAATATAGCCCAATGATCAGGGATAATAATAATATAGAACTGTGTCTTGATCGGGTTTCCGGATAAAAAAAATATTAAATCGATAAAATGATCCCTGAGATATAGTGGTATGTGAGTGGTTTCATGGCTTCTGACTGCCAAACAAACAAAGATAATTTATTATTAGGGACATCGCCAACAGGGCTGGATAGCTCAGTTGTTTTTTTGATGATTGTGTTATACAATTTTCTATTATATTCATATTTTCAACCATTTTGTATTCCAGGAATCACTGACCACCTTCATGCAGAAGGTACTTCCAGTCTTAGGATCCTTCCTTACGGACACAGAAGTCAAGGTATGTACGTTGTATAATGTATGGTTGTTCCATTATGTATGTTGCTGTTTTCTTTTCCTGCAACTTGTGTTAATGAAGATCGTCCCATTGACATGTTATGGTGTTGTGTTGCAAGACTGACTAATTATTATCAACAGTTGTTCGTTTCAGTACCACTGACATGGATTATACAGGATATGTAAAAAGAAGTTTGGTGATGTTATTCAAAACAAACAAATGACACTCAAAAGTTCAGAAAAGCATATATTTAACAAGCATTCTCTCCTGCTTATTAGGAAAAAAGAATTCAACGAATTGATCATTCCTAAGAGGAGTTATGTCTATTTTGATGTATAGGTACTCATTTTGCAAGCTTTCCATGGAATACTTGACAAAACAAATGTAAAGTAATCTTTAATACCATTTGCTACTTACTCAGATGTTTAGATTCAGTGAAGTATTAACATTTCAAAACTTTACGTACCTATTTCTAAACATCCTCCAAACCAATGAACTTGAAATTGACATATGTTCATATTTAGAGCATTCTATGTCCTCTATTAAAATTTGGACCATACAAATATGTCTTTTAAAGGTAGCGATACCTTAATCAGTGAGTTCCGAACACAGCTGCTGTGTGCAGTGTAAGTAGGATTTGAAGCTTTGCATTGTGGAAGTAACGTAATAAGGAAAGGTTTGCGGAGACACCATGTATAAACTCTTTTATAAATGTGTGGTTCTGAAAAAAAACGGTGAGGAGTTAGATCCAACTTCTCACCGGTTCTTTTCAGAACCACACATCCATAAAAGAGTTTACCGGTATACATGGTATCTCCGCAAACCTTATTACATGCAATTTCCTGTTACATGTTTCTACATGGTGATATTTGTTTGATATATTCTCTGTTTTGTTCTGTCATTTAGAACTTGATGAAGGTGTTTTACCCAAACGTGAAGCATCCGTCACCGGCCACGCGCCGTACTTCAGCCAGTTGCCTGACACTTATATGTCAACATGGACGCAAACCAGCCCTGTACTTCTCTATGCTGGTCAAGACGTTACTCAGTAAGTCCTTTATGAAGTTTTGTCCTGATCCTCTCATCCATTTATGTGTATCTTTACTTGCATGTTCTTGTTCTCTTGTCATTTAGCCTTTGAGAAAGATCCTGCTAGGATTGAAATGTGTCAGGCCCTCCTAACTCCAAGCACTTTGTAAAGTTTCATGAATGTTTGGTAGAACTTGAGGGAAAGTTTAATGTAACTTTGGAACAGAAGGATCCCAATACGATGCGTTTAGAATCAATTTGTAGTCTAAAACGAGGCTGTCTGAGTCTGCTTCTCAAACTACATGTAGCAGGTGTGTGCGTAAACACAATGCACTTTCATGGTCTGCTAGAGCTCGTACCTGAGCTGAGAGTGTGATGTTCGTGTATTATTAACGCATTCAGGCTGTACTGTGTCGAGTTTCCCAACGGCGCGGCCGAAGTTCAGCACAGAGCCTCGATTTCGATGCGTATATGCGCAGACGGCGCTAATGTGAAATCCCTCTATTTACCTTTGTTTTAAAGGCATGAAAAATGATACAGGATTGGTAAAGGTGACAGAACAGCTGCAGACTGTTCACAATTTGATTTGTCATGGAATAAAAACAAACCTGTGAAATTATCAGCTCAATTCATCATAAATTCTTGAAAACCATTGAAAAACGTTCATGGTATTTTCAAACCTATTCATACGAGTTTTGATCTCACCCCAAGATCAAAGCTGTTTTCGATCATTGTTTTACTAATTTCTGGATAAATACACCATTTCAGGTGGAAATATTTCAACGGTATGATTCTATCAGCACCATCTTCATATCCTGAAAGTTATACATAAATCTGTGAACATTTCTGTTTGGGTATGTGACCAATCCTGTACTGTACCTTTAATCAATTTAGCTCTTGTTTGTGGATCAGTTCGCGGAAACACCATGTAAGAATCGTTCGTACTTTCGCACTTCTATTTCGTTTCGACTAGCCTGCTCTAGTCCTCATCAGGAGACCCTTGTTTATTAACATTTAAATTATTTTCATAATTGTGCTCAGTCAAGCTAATACCTTCAAAGCTTTGTTGAAAAAAAAAAAGATCATATTCTGAAGAGCAATTTTTAAAACCTGTTCATTTTTGAATCTGCAGTGTTTGTCGTGCCAGTTAAAGAGGATCGTAATATCCAGATGCTACTCGGAGTTCTTTTATGCTTCCGTCATGTCATGCCTCATCTTGCCACTCAAGAGGTCAAAGAGCTGGGGCTAAAGGGCAGCTTTGGCGTCACTCGAAAGGAAGAAGAGAGCGGAGTTTCCTCTGAGCAATTGCAGCAGGTGAGTGTAAGCCATGAAGGTATGCGTCACCCTCCTGAGGATGAACAGAGCACACTGTTTCGAACGTCGAGATAATACCATCGGTTCTTCTCAGAACCACACACTCTCACAGAAGAGATTACATGGTGTCACCACTGACCTACCTTATTTAATAGTCACTCTCCTGAGGACGAACAGAGCACGCTGTTTGGAACGTTGAGATAATACCACCGGTTCTTCTCAGAACCACACACTCTCACAGAAGAGATTACATGGTGTCACCACTAACCTACCTTATTTTATAGTCACTCTCCTGAGGACGAACAGAGCACGCTGTTCGGAACGTCGAGATAATACCATTGGTTCTTCTCAGAACCACACACTCTCATAGAAGAGATTACATGGTGTCACTGCAAACCTACCTTATTTTATGAATGAATGAATGTGTAGTGAATAACAGAAATACCTCCTAATATTTGGTATTATAAATATAAGCCAGTGTGGGTACTGGGAAAACAATTTTTAAGGTTTAAAGGTAATTTCATAATTTGGTTTTTGTCACAGAAATGCAGATTCATGGGCAAAAATATCAACGAAGATACAGCAGTCATCTGTGAAATTTCCAGTCCCATACGGTGCCCACTTTTTTAGAAAACACTGAAAAACGCTCACGGTTTTGAAATGTATTCACAGGAGTTTTTATCTAACCCCGACGTCAAAACTGTTTTTTGGTCTTTGGTTTTACTCTTTTCTGGATAAATACAGCATTTCAGGTACACTAATTTTACCGGTATGTTTCTTCAATCACCATCTTGATACCTTGAAAGTTATAGGTAAATCTTTGAAGATTTCTGTTTTGGTTTCGTACCAAAGTATGTACGTTTTGTTGTTTTGTTTTTATAAAAGAAAATTGACAAAGACTGCAAAGTTTGATGAGATTCATACTCAATAATATTCCCATTTTAAAGGTATAATACAGGATTGTGAACATACCCAAGCAGAAATGATCATAGATTTACGTATAACTTTCAGGATCTGAAGATGGTGCTGGTAGAAACATAATGTTAATATATTTCCGCCTGAAATGGTGTATTTATCCAGAAATTATTCAAACAACGCCTGAAAACAGTTTTGATCTCGGAGTAAAATCAAAACCATTCTTTTTGTTTTATAAAGAAAAATTGAGCCGGTTTTTTTAGCTATTTTCTCGTGACTCGGATGTCCGATTGAGCTAAAATTTTGGTAGAGCGCCTGTACGGTATTCAGGAGGTCGCCGGTTCGAATCTCGCTCCAGTCAATTTTTCTTTGTTCACTTTTCAATGACTTAAAATAACTCAGTCAGTTTCCCTTGTGGTTATTTCACGAGCTAAAATTTTCACAGGTTTATCATTTCTACATGCTGGATCAGAGAAAGTGTGAGTGCTGTTCTGTGACCTTTACCAATCATGTATTATACTGAATTTACCATTTAGATCTTTGAGTTTCTTCTGTGCTGCACCCATCATCCCAACCACAATGTGGTGACAGCAACCCTGGAGACTCTACAGCAACTTCTGCGTACACCCCCTCCACCGCTTCTTAAGATACTCCTTACTAAAGGCAGTATAGCTGTTACCACTGTGTTTGAAGAAGATACAGGAAAATCAGTCGAGGATACAGAAGATTCCATTGCAGGTAAGTTTGATTATTATTGAAGTGATAAACCTCTAAAGTTAGATTTGAAGAATTTCAAGGAAAACTGATTGGATTAATTAAAAAAAAGCATTGGTAAATGTGACGGAGCAGCTGCAGGCTGCTCATAATTTGATCTGTCATTGAATAAAATAAACCTGTGAATTTTTCAGCTCAATTGGTCATTGGAAACAAAACGAAAAAACATTGCAATTGTTACGCCAAATAGCTGTTTCAATTTGTATCTTTCCAAGATCAAGTATGTTTTGGTTTTTGGTGTTACCTGAATAAATACAGCATTTCATGTGATTAAACATTTGTGCATTATGTTACTACCATCACCATCTTCATACCCTGTAAGTTATAGGTAAATCTGTGAGGTTTCTGTTCGCTACTAATGTTGTATATATGCCCTTTAAGTCATTGAAATGTGAACAAAGACAAATTGACTGGAGCGGGATTAGAACCAGTGATCTCCTGAATACCGTACCGGCGCTCTACCAACTGGGCTATCCAGCCTTATGTTGGCAGTATTGCTAATTGCTGGGATTTTCACGTCAGGCCCTCCTAACTCCTTGCATTTTATATATTTCAGGTCATTATTTTGCTTGATGAGCAGTTTGCAGCAGTTCATTACTGGTATTGATTATTCATTATGGTTTGACTTGACACCCTCACAGGAAGTCAAGCACCCAGTCTATTTGGTGGTGATTCCGGTCTCGATGAAGATGCTGACAATGTCAGCATAACAACAGCTGGATCCATCACATCAGACATTGCCTCGACTGCAAGTACAGTAGACACAGGCATAGATACGGACACAGCAGTCAGTATGCTCGCCAACCTACCCGAAGTACCCCTTCTCTCTGGAGAAACAGGGTACACCGACCCTCTACTTGACGACTCAGACGTCCTCCTCAACGACAACCAAGGAGAATACTCTAATGTTGCTATCGGCGACATTGAAGATGATTCTATGAACCAGGATGCAGTGGGTTACCTTGGCGACCAGATGAGGCAGATGTCCATTGATAGGCTAGATCTGGACGTTGGGATTGACGGGAGGAAGATGGGCGGCTCAGACCTGTTGAGAGTGGAGGAGATGGATGCACAGGATGACACGAGTAGAGAGGACTCGTCGGTGAAGAACTCACCAACATCTGAACTCAAGATTAAACAAGGAGACATCGGTAAGTATGTTTAATATCCGACTGTGTTGGGTCTTGGTCCTTAAAGACGATGTTCAACTCTCAACAAACCTCGCTTTATTTGTCAGAACTATTATCCTTAAATCACATGAAATGAGAAAAAAAATATTCATCTCACACTGAATACAGAAAGAGAGTCTTTTTTGATGATTTTTCTCTCAACCCGCAAGCTTCCAAAAATAAAGATTCTCTGAATTTTGCCAATGGGGGCAGTAGACAAATCTGTGTGATTTTGTGACGTCAGATATGGGAGCCTTTTTTTTTGAACAAAAGGCTCCCGTATCTGACGTCACAAATTCACAGATTTGTTTGCTGCCCCCATTGACGAAATAATTTGGGGGAGCTTGCGGGTTGAGCATATAATTGACAGAAAAATCACCAAAAAAGACTCTCTTTCTGTGTTCAGTGTGAGATAAATATTTTTGTTCTCATGTCAAGTAATTTAAGGATTATAGTTCTAACAAATAAAGTAAGGTTTGTTGAGTGTTGAACATCTTCTTTAATTGGTGTATGCCCCGTCCAATCCGCAGACAGCATGCTTCTGATTGGTGGCTTGGGCAATTGTCTTCATCAGCTTGATAAAGGTTAGCAGTCTGCGGCCGAAACGTCGCTACCTTTCAGCCAACATCGTTAGCCATCAACTACTTAACTTCTTATCATTTTTCATGATAAACAAACCTTTCTCTAACATTTAATCGCTTGTAATCTTTTTATATTCTAGGTCACTACACTGATGACGACTACCCTCTAACCCATTGCATTCGTCTGCTAAGCTCAACTTATCTGCTAACTGGCTACAGTGGAGGTATAATGCCGGATAAGCATGTTAGGATTAGTGCTAAGGCCATCGCGCTAAGCTGTATCGGGCTGATGGTGGGCATGCATCCCAGGATTTTTTTTGCGAGGCTCTTCAAATCGGACGGTTCCGAATCTCCGGAAGGTAAATATTTGCGGTTATTTACCCTAACCCTTCTGCATACCACAGTGTACCACACATGGTATTTCCTTTGGTAAAGTATGGTATCCCAAATGCCCCAATAAAACTCTGTACCTCAAAAAGATTTCTTATATCTTTGATTTATCAAGCATGTGATCAGAATCCCATAGGTTAATCAGTGCCAATCATTACAAAGTTGATAATACATTCATTTACTTGGAGTTAGGAGGGCCTGACATATGTGCGATTCCAAATAGTGCGCCACCAAGAGTTTGCAGTGCAGGGTCCAATTTCATGGAATCTGTTACCATAATAAAAAATTCTTCGCTCACGATAGCAGAACTTTTTGTTCACGATTAGCGTATTTCACGGGAGAGTTTTCTTTTTGGTATTAAACTGTAAGCAATGACTTTCTGCAGAATGCATATGACAGCGTATTATAGCAGAATAAAAATCAAGGTTTGTGTTAACTTTCTTCGTCAACCGATTATTAAACACCGAAAGTTTTACTTACGGATTCTATAAAATATATTTCATGTATAGCCGTGCCCGTTAGTACAAAAATAGGCCATAATTGATTCCATGAAATTGGAATCACAGAAATTGCTTAATCATGAAAAATTTTCCTTGATCAAACAGGATTAACAACCAAATTTTCATGTGATGTTTTATACTGCATTTGACTTGTATTCAGCCATTGTTTGCTGAGCATAACATTCACTAGGATTTTTGGCTGGCATACTGATTTATTTAAGGTTTTTGGGGCTTACCGGTAAGCAAATTTTGGTGCTTAAGCAGCTCTATAAAATTGGCCCCTTAAATGTGAATGACGTGTCAATCGTTTTTCAGATGATCAGTTGGTTCGTGATATCTTACTGTACATGAGTCATCATGACCATCAGTTACGTGGCCAGACTACACTCATCATTGGCAATCTCATCAAAGCATCTTTAGTTGAATCGGCATATGACTTCACCAGCTGGTGTTGGGATACTTGCCAGGATCAACTATTCACTGGTAATATTATACAAATATTGAATGATTATGTGTGCAATGGTAAGACTATTTCATCTTTCAAAAAATGAAAATATTCTTTCCATTGCACGAATGAAAAACATTCATTATTGTTTTGTGTTTTAACACCGTCAAGTAATTTATTTCCTCGACATTTTGCAACACCAAATTGCTTGAACTTCCTGCCATTTTTACTAGCGATCATGGGCATAACACGCGCCCTCTGTTGACCAATTACGTATTGAAGTCCTTTGTGTGCAATGGAACAAACTGGATGCAAGGTGAATGGAACAAATGTTTGATTCTTTTTATCAAATATCACATGACATACAATCCTCCAGTCAAATGCCAAGGATAAGAGGTCTGATACATGATCAGTAAAGGTCACAGAGTAGCACTCACACTTCGTCTGATCCAGCATGAATATGAAATAATAAACCTGTGAAAATTTTAGCACAATCGGACATCTGAGTCCCGAGAAAATAGCAAAAACCTGACAAAGTTTTTCTTATAAAAGCTAAAGAAAGGTTTTGATCTAAACCCGAGATCAAAACTGTTTTCAGTCTTTGTTTGACTCATTTCTGGATAAACACTTCATTTCAGTCGGAAATATTTTAACGGTATGTTTCTATCAGCACCATCTTCATACCCTGAAAGTTATACGTAAATCTGTAAACATTTCTGTTTGGGTATGTTACCAATCCGGCACTGTACCTTTAAGGTGTTTTTAAGTATTGAGTATGAGGGTTTGTTGAAATGCACTCTATTGGGGCATTCTTGTGCTTGTGGGCCATTTTGCAAACCCTTAAGCTCTTACTTTATCTTTTTTGTGATGCCTATACATGTACATCATAGACAGTAATAATAAGTTGTTGCATATTTCATTTTGCAGATCCGATGAGTTTAGACTATCTGGTGTCGCTATTGTCTTCATCACTAAAAGACGAATCTTCAGTCACTATGAGAAGTGCTTGTCACGCTGTTAAGGTGAGTGTGAACAACATGATGATAAGAAATATCTTCAATGATCCTTGGGATATAGCGGTATGTGAATGGTTTCATGGCTTCAGACTGCCAAACGAACAAAGATAATTGACTATTAGGGACACCACCAACATAGGGCTGGATAGCTCAGTTGGTAAGAGTGCTCGGTGCAGTATTCCGGAGGTTGCTGATTCAAATCCCGCTCCAGTCAATTTTTCTTTGTTCATATGAACAACCTGAGAAACAGTACATGGGGATCACTTAAAGAGGTTGCGGCTTTTTGATTAATGATTATAAAGAATAAAGATTTAGAATACGAAAGGTTATTCAACGTGGTGGATATAAAATAAAATAAAATTGTACTTATCTGTTGTCACACGATGTGGTCAACGGTAGAGATCGCGACGTATCGTATGCAAACTGCAATACATTCACCTGATGAAGTATTGCAGTTTGCATACGAAACGTCGCGATCTTTACCGATGACCATATCGTGTGACAACAGATAAGTACAATTTAATGTTATAAGTATATCATTTGAAGTGATTTCTGTATCGATATGCTACCAAAGTATGATAGTACCTTTAAGGGGTATTGGTAGACGGATTTAGTGCAGATAACTGAGAAACCCATAATACTAGACTTGGGCCAAGTTCTGTATTAAATGTGAAAGGAACCAATTTCCATTTTGAGTAATCGTGTAATTTCTTTGATGCTCTATTTGTAGCTATGCCTCCCTGATCTGTGCAAAAGTCGCCATGGTAACCTGGGGCTTCAATTGACTTATGACCTATTGGAGCTGAGCAATTGTTCCTATTGGCTCGTACAAGTTGAACTTTTGGAACTGCTAAGCTGTCTGGACTTCAAGTAAGTATTATTTGGGTTTGAATAATATTATCAACTCATTATGATCAAATTATGTTTATACTGTCACATATTTGGTTATGCCTGTCCCATGTACCTTATCGGAGATCGCTTGAAACCATAGAGCTATATTAAATTACTACAGCGGTAGCTCCGTGCTCGCGAGTCCGGAGAGACGCAGTCATTTTGAATTTGTGTGCGTGTCTGTGGAACAACAAAACTTTGCCTGGAATGCCTTTCGAAGAATGCAACTCGCAAGTACATAGTCCGTACGATGTCTTGATGAAACATGCATTTAAGTGCGTCAGACTTTTGGCATATTGGGTTTCGATAACGTGCCTGTATAGCACATAAATGCAGATATGCAAATAGACGTACAGAAGACGTACACAATTTTCTGCTTTCCATAAGTTTGTGCACAAACATAGATGCGCCCAGCAGGCATCACTCTGTACACAAGTCAGCACCCTAGTAATTTACTGTAATATAGCTCTATGCCTGAAACGGGCTATGTGAAAAGCATTCTGGGTAATATTGTTGCTAGGGCTAGCCCTGAGTGATGTACAATGTACATGTATAAATTAATACATACTACGGACGGACTTTAAGTTTTGCTTTGTTAAATTTCTGTTATAATCTACAGCATAAAGTGATATTCAATGGTTTATTTTAATTTTTTAGGCTAATGCAGTATTTAGAGAACAAACAGATGCAAAGGACACAGTCAAACTATCTGACAATGGTAAGTATATAAAGAATGGTATTGGTATATCTTCACTTGCAATACTAGTTTTATTCTATAACCGATGTTGTTGTACATTTTCTGAGCCACTGAAAATGGCGGGATTCGAACATGTGTCCTCTGGAATACCATACCGGCACTCCACCAACTGAGCTATCCAGGTCTATGTTGGTGGTGACCCTAATAGTCAATTATCTTAATTATTTTGCTTTCTTCGACGCTGCATCCTCTTTGAGTGATCACCCATATACTGTTTCTCAGGTTGCAGCATTGCCAATGCTGTGCGTATCTTCAATGATATAGCAGTATGTGAGTAGTTTCATGGCTTCTGACTGCCAAACAAACAAAGATAATTGACTATTGGGGTCACCACCAACATAAGGCTGGATAGCTCAGTTGGTAAGAGCGCGGTATTCCGTGGGTCACTGGTTCGAATCCCACTCCATTAAAATTGTCTTTGTTCACTTTTCAGAAACTTAAAATGAATCCAGTCCTCTTTTTGGATGAGTAAATTTTCTAAAATTCAATTGTATATTTACGCAGATAAACAGCGTACAGGAGTGTGTGTTGAATGGAGTAGTGCTGAAGTTCTGCGGAAGTCATGATATTCGAGTGAGGCACGCTGCAGCCGAAGCTGTCGTCAAGTAAGATTATTTCCTTTTGTATATCTGCATTATCACGCTGAACTCATCGTAACATAATTATAATTAATTGTAATGAAGAATTATCCTTTGTATGTTGTTTTTACGTACATTTTACATAAAGGTAATTTCATACTTTTTGTCAACGAAATGCAGATTCATGGGCAAAAATATCAAGAAAGATACGGTAACAGTCATCTGTGAAATTTCCAGTCCAATACAGTGGCCACTTTTTGAGAAAACAGGGAAAAAGTCTTCCAAGAGTTAACAATGTGTTGGCCAAGCACAATGTGCGAAATCTGTCTCAACCCTTTCCGGATGCGCATTGGGTCGATAAATTCCATGAACTGTGATTGGCTATAAATGCATTGCAACCTCTTAGAGGCGCACTATTTGAAATTGCCCAAATTGGAAGTTATAAGGGCGTTGACGAAACGTAGGCTCAGGCTACAGCTCTGACATCCATATGCTGGAAATATAGGTTGTGGTTTTTCATTGAAGCTAAAGCTCTAGATTCGTGAAATGGCGCCAGAGCCTGAAACGGAGCCTGGGCCTTCATTTCATAAACACTCTAAGTTATAACATTTGTGAAGTTTTGTGACGCAAAAACTTTGTGAGCTGAAGATTTCTTTCTCTGGTTTGTGAAGGTTGATTCCAAGATTGTTCTACCCAGTGGACTACCCACATCAAGAACCTCTGACTGCATTAACCAAAGATGAAGTGGCACATTATTTAGATCCGGTCATAGGAGAGGCTGTGCAATACAATCAGGTTTGATATGAAGTCATAGTGACTGGGGCGGGATTTGAACCAGCAACCTCGGGAATGGACCGTTCCGGCTGTGCCCCGCCCACGTGTATGTTTTACATACCGCTTTGTGACCGAGTTTGACTTGAGGTTTTCGTGGTCACCTGATTAAAATGTGTCTTCCAATTGGTCAATGCGTACAGTTTGATTGACAGGCGGGAAGGGTGCATACTGTACAGACGCTCTTACCAACTGAGCTATCCAGCCCTATTTTAGCGGTGTCCATAACAGTAAATTATCTTTGTTCGTTTGGCAGTCAGAAGCCATGAAACTACTCACATACTGCTATATCCCAAGGATCATGGATACGCGCAGCATTAGCAATGCTGCAACCTGAGAAACAGTACATGGGGGGGGATCACTTAAAGAGGATGCGGCATCGAAAAAAGATAATTGACTATTAGGGACGCATCCTATTAGAGGATGCTGTTTTTAAAATAAATTCCACTATCAAAATAACCACAAGGGAAATTGACTGGATTAATTTTATATCATTAAAAGTGAACAGAGAAAGATTAACTGGAGTGGGATTCAAACCAGCGACCTCTGAAATACTGTGACGATTTGATGATGCTGATGATTTATAACCAGTTGAAGCTCTTCTTTCATACTAGGCTCAAACTACTGCCATGAGCGAGATTGTCATCTTTAACAGTGGTCCAGAGGGCGGTAAGGCAACGATTGATGCAGCGTTATCAAGAGTCGTTGACTTGATTGTGAAGACCATGAATGCTTCTTCGTCCAAATATATCAAGGTAAGCTTCAGAATATTTTACATACCAAAACAGAAATCATCACAGATCTACTTATAAGTTGCAGGGTATAAAATTGTGATGGTAGAAACATACCTTTAATAAATGTTCTGCCTGAAATGTTGGGGCTGATTTCACAAAGCACTAAGATTGATCTAAAAGGCAGTGTACAGGATTTGCAAGGCCTCCAGAAATATTGATTGAGTTTGAGACAGAAAATGGACTCAACAGTTCGTAAACAGTGCAAACAGTCACCATGGGAAATCTTGGTTCATCAGATGCTGGGTTTTTCAGGCAAATCAAGATTTAGTGTCTTTTAAAAAGATCGTTCGTCCGAACGATTAAGTAGCATTTTGAAAGCGTTTTGTAAACGTGAAGGATTCGGAGGGGGCAAGATTATTTCGGCCGTAATTCTGCTATCCAGATGAACAAAGTGTAAAAAGGTACATGAAACAACGTCTGTAAGGAAGTTCAAGACCTTCACTTCTGTTTAAGTACCAAATTCAGCCCAAAACACACATCTTTGCAAATCATATATGCTCCCTTTAATTGTGAATCCACAATCTGTAGATTGACCACAAGATCTTGAGTACGACACGCCAGACCACTAGGCCATGGCACACCACAAAGTAGCTACAACCAATTGTAATGTTGTTTCTACTCTCTGAAGAGTATTCATACTTCATTCTGTTGTGTTTCTGTTTCAGTTTGGATGTTGTCATGCTCTGTGCCAGCTCTCAATGACCTACTCTGTCATAGCTCATCCTAGTGCCTGGAGCTGTGCTATGTGTCTATCACCTCTAGCTAAAGACGGTTCACTCAAGTCCGGTAATCGTCACAGATCTGCTACAGGAAGGTTAGCACACGGAACATACTTAGGCATTTACAAAACGGAGGCTCAGGCTCAGGCTCCGCCTCAGGCTCAGTGTCCATTTTATGAATCCGTTCTGAAATAACGGCCAAGGCTTGAATTTAACGGAGGCCACGGAGGCCATGGCCTTCGTTGCCTTGTTCTTGGCCTTGGTGCCCCTTCAAATGTCTCCATAGACATTATGATTTTCCAATGGAAGTGCCCCTTGCAATGGAAAAGTGGCATTGCCCCTTTCAGAACCAAATTCAAGGCCTGTAACGGGTATCAAAATAGAGGCTTTTGGCTGCGGTTCGGAAGTAGATTCTCTGGTTTGTAAAGGAAAACAGAGCTTCAGCTCCAATGGAAAACCACAACCTATATTTTCAGCATATACATGACAAGAGCTGCAGCTTGAGCCTGAGCCTCCGTTTCGTAAACCCCCATAAAGTACAAACATTAAAACAGACGGACAGATTACCTCTATTGTTCTTTCCTTTGTTCACCAAATGTCAATTGATACAAGTAATAAACTGCTGCAAACTGCTCATCAGCCAAAACAATGACCTGAAATTCATAAAATGCTTGGAGTTAGGAAGGTCTGACATTTCGATCCTAGCAGGATCTTTCTCAAAGGCTAAATGACAAGAGGACAAGAACATGCAAGTATAGATACACATCCTAATTAAATGCTATATTTATTTAGAAAAGTGTAAAACAAATAATTTACGTCTTGGCGAGATCAAAAACATTCTTTATGTTTTACAAGAAAAGAAAGAGTCGGGTTTTCGCTATTTTCTCGTGACTCAGTTGTTCGATTGAGCTCAAATTTTCACAGGTTTATTATTTCATGTATGTGCTGGATAAGACAAAGTGTGAGTGCTGTTCTGTGACCTTGACCTATCATGTCTTATATACCTTGAATCATTTGTAATCTCTATTCACAGTTTTGGCAGCCAAGGTGTACCCGCTGGTCTAGATGAGTTGTGTGGTGGCTCTGGTTGTGGTCCTCTACCGTTGATTCTCTCTACTTTGACGTCATCCCTACTCTTACTTGACCTAACGGCTCATCAAGACGCATTGCATCTTGCAGGGAACATCCTCATCGGTAACTTCAATTATTTAGTTTACCCACATCAAATTGCTGCACTACGTAGAATTTGTAGGATACAATGGGTTATCCTTCGTAACTAGATTTACGATCGACCATAGGGGTTCATGAAATCGACCCCTGGTCATCGGGCCCAACATTCCTGAAACAATCTCAACTCTCTGTGGAGGATACAGCCCAAGCGACCATAGGGCACACAGCTAGAGGCTAATCAAACCACAAAGCCATCTCTACCCTCACAGGTACCCATTTACACCTAGGTGAAGAGGAGCAATATGTCACAAAGCGTCTTGCCCAAGGACGCAAGCACCACTAGCCCATGGCTGGATTCGAACCCACAATCTATAGATTGACTACAAGATCTTGAGTACGACACGCCAGGCCACTAGGCCACAGCACCCCACTTGTTTATTTGTGGAATACTTTTGATCTTGCAGGCATTGCATACCATTCTCTGAAGGTTATTGGTCCGTCTAAACCGTCTGCTACGGCACATGCTACTCCTGCTGAGGAAGAGAGCTGGACTTGTTTACAGAATAGATTACTGGTACCCCTAGCTTCACAACTCATGCAACATGTGGCCAGGGTTCTCTGCTTGTGTGCTCATGTCATCGAAGGGACGCAGCCTGGCCCTCCAAAATCACAGGTAAAAGGGAATTAAAGTTGATATACTCTGTCTCTGCTACCTATGGCACTCCACGAGTGCCATTCCACTTATCCAGATAACCACATAATTTATCTAGCCAAGTCGACATTTGAAGGGGTAAAAGTCGTCTTGTCCCAATAATCATCTTTACAACATCTCTTTTGGTGAAAACAAGAATTATGTCACTAAGACGACTTTCCTGAAAGTGGGAAGTCGACATATCCTTATAATTTATCTGACCAAGTCAGAGAATTACATTTAAAAAGTCGTCTAAACCGAATGATTAATTTCAGTTTTAGTGAGTCGTCTTTGCAAGATGAACTATCAGAATAAGTTGACTTCCTACTTTCAGTAAATCGTCTTTGCGTGCTGATTATCAGAGCATGTCGACATCTTAGTTTCATTTTACGACGTTCCACAAGTGCCATTCCACTTATCTAGATAATCACATAATTTATTTTACTATTAAAGTCGACTTGCAGAGATAATGTATCCGAGCAAGATGACTAACTAAGAAGTCGACTTCCTTCTTTCAGTAAGTCGTCTTGGTGAGAAATATTATCAGGATATATCGACTTCTTAGTTTTCACTAAAGTCATCTTTCCCGGATATGTTATTTCCATATTAGTCAACTTAACTTGATAAATTATGTGCTTATCTGGATAAGTGGAATGATACCTTAGAGCACTGTGGCTGCCACATATTTATATTGTTTTGCATTAAAGGCATTGCATACATTTGGTAATGACTCTGAAAATTTATGGCAATAAAAACTTACTTCGTGAGAAGTACAGCTGCTTTGGATAGTATAATGCATATTGAGAAACGTTCAATTCGAAGTACCGCGGTTATGGAAAAATATGTCACTTTTTATCTCCAAAAATTATGAATCTGAGAAGCGTTATGGCCGTAACGCTTCTCAGCTATTGACTAACTGTTCTCTGGCGTGAAATAACCACTCTAGTTTGTCGCCAAAATCTCAAAAACGCTGTCACCTTTTGAATTGAAACAGGTTAGTTTTATGGTATATATATTCAATTATATTGGTTTGAAACAAACAGTAGGCTCAAATTACCAAACGTATGCAATCCCTTTAAGGTAACCGTTAATGTTTTTCATTCTTCTAGACGACACTTCCATCGTTACCTGCTGGTCCGTCACTGAGTCCCATCAAGAGACGAGCTAAAGGAAAAGACAAGGACACAACTGAACAAGGCAATATGTCACCAAGTACACAGGCCAAATCACAAGCAGGTAAAAACCTTGCTAGCTGTATACTGTAATCCCAACACAAGTTTTTGAGTGATGCCCTCTTTTGATTTAAAAAGAAAATGCCGGGTGGTGTTCAATGAAATCCAACGATGAACATCTGTTTGATTTTGTGTATTAGACCAGGGGTTCACCAAGCTCATCGTAACTTACTATCAATCGCAGGATGTATGATGCATTGCAGCCCTACATAGGATGCGATGGGTTATCCTTCGTAGCTTGAGTTACGATCGATTGTAGGGCTCTGTGAAATCGATCTCGGGGCCCACTTTCATGGAATCCGTTATGGCATATTTCGGTGCTTTACTGGTACTGCTTAGCATAAATTCTTACAGCAGCAGACAACGTTCGGTTTTTCGTTTAAAAATTTGACTGGAGCGGGATTCGAACCATCGACCCCCGAAACATCATACCATCGCTCTTACCAACTGAGCTATCCAGCCCTATGTTGGCAGTGTCCCTAATAATTATAATAATAACAAGCATTTATAAAGAAGATCATTGGGGCTACATTTAAATTCCTGAAACCATCTCAACTCCCTGGGGAGTATACAACCGTGGCTGCTGTAAGGCACACAGGCTAATCAAGCACACAAAACCATCTCAACCCAAACAGGTACCCATTTACACCTAGGTGAAGAGATAATGTGACGAAGTGTCTTGCGCAAGGACACTAGCGCCACCTAGCCCAATGAATAAATTATCTTTGCTTGTTTGGTTGTCTGAAGCCATTTCTGAAGTTCATGATCAGTTTGTTTATTGTTAATAATACGGCCATAGCGAGCCATGACAGCTTCGCTCTTCAAGTTATTAAATTGAAATTGTGATAATCGTTTCCATTACAGATAAGCCTGATAGCGCAGAGGAGAAGAAGAGTCCTAAATCAACCTACGGTGCCTTCTATCAACTACCTCTCTATATGAAGCTATATGAAGTCATGAAGTCTGCATTTAACAACTATAGGGTACGTATTCCTCACTGCAATGTACACTGTGGGATGCCGTGGCCTAGTGGTCTGGCGTGTCGCACTCAAGATCTTGTGGTCAATTTACAGATTGTGGGTTTGAATCCAGCGTCCTTGGGCAAGACGCTTTGTCACATATTGCTCCTCTTCACCCAGGTGTAAATGGGTACCTGTGAGGCTAGAGTTTGTGTGCTTGCTTAGCCTTTGTACTTTGATACAGTAACAGTCGCCTGTGAAATTTCCAGTCCCATACGGTGCCCACGTTTTTAGAAAACAATGAAAAACTGCAACAGTATTTCAAAATCTATTTACAGGAGTTTTGATCTTCCGAAGAACTGTTTTTGGTCTTTGGTTGTACTCGTTTTTTGATAAGTACAGCATTTCTGGCAGAAACATTTTAACGCTATGTTTCTACCATCACCATCTTCATACCCTGTTATAAAGTTATAGGTAAATCTGTGAAGATTCTTTTTTCGGTATGCTACCAAAGTATGATACTACCTTTCAATAAGAAAGGGAAGGAACTAGTTGAGCATTAACTACGTGAATATCGTAATTAATGTGAGTTTCCTGTGTTTTATGTCCAAAGGTCACTCTTGATCTGACTCGAGCTGACAAGTTTGCAGGACTCCTGAAGACAACTTTAGACTCCTACTCACAGCTACTGGAAATAGCTACCATGACAGAAGTAGGCAAGGTATGAAAAGTCATTTTCATTTTAGTTGCCTGATGAAGGCTAGCAGTACCAGCAGCCGGAACATCGCTACCAGCTACCGTACCGCTGCTCTTACCAACTGAGCTACCCAGTCCTATGTTGGTGTTGTCCCTAATAGACAATTATCTTTGTTCATTTGGCAGTCAGAAGCCATGAAACAACTCACAAACCGCTATATCCCAAGGGTCATTTCAGATACGCGCAGCATTAGCAATGCTGCAACCTGAGAAACAGTACATGAGGGATCACTCAAAGAGGATGCGGCCTTATTTATTTTGCTCTGTAAATGAATATCTTTGTTATTGTTACAGTATACAGAGGAACTGTTAGGCTACATGAAGTCTTGTTTCACCATTGAGCCAACCTCTGCAGTCCTTTGCGTTGAGCAGGTATGTACTTAACGTGTATAAATCAATGGAAAATAATAGCCTTACATTTGCACAGATAGGTAGGTAGGGGAATATAAAAGTAGTTTTGATTTTGTTGAAGACTTAATACAGTGTGTTTCTCAGAAATATCTTATTTCAGATAATTTGTGGCAAACATTTCCAAAAAGTGCTGAATTCATATTATTTTTTATCACAATTGAAGTGCTAGTTAAGCAGTGTTTGTCAAAATATTCCAAAATTTGTACTAAAACTGTTCATGAGGAAGACCTTGCAGGTTCACGTAAACTAATGGGAGACTTTGGAGAATCGGTCTTCAAGTCAACAGCGCATGTGCACGCAATTGTGATATTGTGATAATCATGAAATAACCACAAGGGAAATTGACTGGATTAAAAGTTTAATAAAGAATTGTATCAAATCAATGAAATTCAAAGGGATTTGTACTCTTATTACAAAGTTCATTTTGACGCTAAAAGAAGGTAGGTTTGCGGTGACACTATGTACCGGTAATCTCTTCTGTGAGAGTGTGTGGTTCTGAGAAAAACTGTTGGTATTATCTCGACGTTCCGAACAGTGTGCTCTGTTCGTCCTCAGGAGAGTGACATTCTGACGTATTTAACGTCAACATCTGGTAGCATTTGAGCTATACAGAATTCATTTATTATTATTGTTGTCATTATTATTATTATTTATGTTTTTGCAGTTATTGAAGGCTTTGTTCTTCACAAACATGGCAAGCTCAGCCGAGATCCCATCCCCAAACTTCCCTCGGAAATCGGGCAAAGCGGCCCGTCTGACGTCCAACATGAAACCTGGCATCTACCATGACTGCTTTGTGGGTCCCCTCACACAATACACACAGTCACTTACCCAGCTGGGACCCAAGACAAATGTTAATCCGGAATCGGATGGGAGTAGCACTGGGTATGTATGTCAAATGTATAAGAATAATCGAGGATGGTTACTTAGGGGGACATTCTCATATGGTCGTGCACAAAACTTGTCTATTTCTAAACAGCCACCAAATCAATGAACTTGAAATTGACATAGGTTCATATTGAGAGCATTCTCAATGTCTTCTATTAAAATATGGACTGTAAAAATATGTCTATAAAAGGGAGCTGGTACTTAAGGGAGACATCGACATGTCTCCCTAATTCCCAATGTCTCCCAAATGTTCACTTTCAGACGCTAACCTGTCTCCTTAATAGATCAGTGCGGACATCCGGGTACTTTCATTCTCGTGAACTTGACAACCGATGACAAGCAAAATGTAGATGGCGCAAGCTATTGACAAATCTCATACAAACCGTTCGTTGTAGAGTCGCAATTTAGAATTTGTTTTCCCGAGTATTTTTGTCAAGAAACTGAGGTAGTGTTCTGTACGATTGTTATTGTCGAGTCATAGTTTGTCCTCAGACAAATAATCCTTCTTTGAAGTACCGTTTACTAAGATTAAAGCAGGCACGGTTCTACGGGGGGCTAGGGGGGGCTGTAGCTCCCAAAAAAATGTTGTCTAGCCCCCCAAAAAAATGCAAGTGAAAAAAAAAATTATTGAAAATACTGGATTTTTTCAGTTATTAAGCGCCAATTACATAAAAATGCGTTGTGTGGGCTATAATGTGCATGTTTTTCGACCCCTAATAAGACATAGCAGAAGCAAGTGTTAGAAGAACCCAAAATATTGGGTCTTCTAGCCCCCCCCAAAAAAAATAATGGCTCTTCTAGCCCCCAAAACAATCTGGCTCTAGAACCGCGCCTGGATCTTAAAAACCATACAACTTGCTGCTTTAATTTCATCGCTTCAAGATCGGCAAGTTGAATGACGTCACTCTGCACTGACCTATGGCCTAGTTAAGTAGGATTTGAAGCTTTGCATGGTGGAAGTAACGTAATAAGGAAAGGTTTGCGGAGACACCATGTATAAACTCTTTTATAGATGTGTGGTTCTGAAAAGAATGTATAGCCTACTTTCAATCAACAGAAATGAAACCTAACAATTATATAAAACTTTTGTAGAGTGAACAAGTGAAATAATCTTCTAATATTTGTGTTTAATTTGCAGGTTGTTTGGTTGGGTGAAATCAAAGATTGACAAGAAAAGCATCATGGGAAAAGTTGGCACCAAAGAAAAGGTTAGAACATTAATAATTGCTTGGAGTTAGGAGGGCCTAACATTAATAGAAAATTAAAGAAAATAATGGAAAATAGTAAAAACCTGACTAAAAGCATAAAGAATTATTATGATCTTACCTCAAGATCAAAAGCCGTTTTTGGTCTTTGTTTTTAAAACATTGGTAAGACCAATGTCCGGATAAATACACGATTTCAGGCGAAAATATTTTAACAGTATGTTTCTACCAGCACCATCTTCATACCATGAAAGTTATACGTAAATCTGTGAACATTGCTGTTGAGGTATGTTACCAATCATGTACTGTACCTTTAATTTCTATTTTTATTTTAGACCTCTGTGCACTCGTACATCCGTCTCTTTGAACCGTTAGTCATCCGAGCTCTTAAACAGTACACCATTACAAGCAGCATACCCTTACAGCAACAGGTCTTACATCTACTGGCACAGCTGGTGCAGCTTAGAGTCAACTACTGCCTGCTAGACTCGGACCAGGTAAGCCGCCGCCGCCTTCTTGTCGACGTTTTTTTGGTATCCACTATGGTCACTTTAAAACATTCAATCTTAATGGGAGCATATGATTTGCACAGATGTGTGTTTTGGCTGAATTTGGTACTTAAACAGAAGTGAAGGTCTTAAACTTCCTTACAGACGTTGTTTCATGTACCTTTTTACCCTTTGTTCATCTGGATAGCAGAAATATGGCCGAAATAATCTTGTCCCCATCCGAATCCTTCATGGTTACACCACGCTTTCGAAATGCTACTAAATCATTCGGACGAACGATCTTTTGAAAAGACACTAAATCTTGATTTTCTTGAAAAACCCAGCATCTGATGAACCAAGATTTCCCATGGTGACTGTTTGCACTGTTTACGAGCTGTTGAGTCCATTTTGTGTCTCAAACTCAATACATTTTTTTGGAGGCCTTGCAAATCCCGTACGCTGCCTTTAAAGGTAGTATCATGCTTTGGTTTTTGTCAAAGAAATACATGGGCAAAAATATCAAGACAGATACAGTAAAAGTCATCTGTGAAAATTTCAGTTCCATACATTGCCCACTTTTTGAGAAAACATCGAAAAAAGACCACAGTATTTCGTAAGTGTTTTCTCTTTTATTTTTGATCTTTTAAAAGATCAAAAAGATTTTCGGTCGTTGTTTTACTAATTTCTGGATAAATACACCATTTCAGGCGGAAACATTTTAACAGTATGTTTCTACCACCACCATCGTCACACCCTGTATTAAGTTATACGTAAATCTGTGAACATTTCTCTTTTGGTCTCTTACCAAAGTATGATACTACCTTTAAGTTGATTCTTTTGATAAGTATGAATGTTAGGGAAGGTTTTTCTCTGTGACACGTTGCTTGACCTCTGTGACCTTAATATCATTACTGAAAGGTAAGGTTTGGGATATGCAATTTGTGTTCATATGGGTTTATATTTTTGCTGTTGCAGATTTTCATTGGGTTTGTCGTGAAGCAGTTTGAATATGTTGAAGAAGGTCAAGTCAAGTAAGTTTATCGTTGATATTAATTTAAACATCAAATAACCACAAGGGAAACTGACTGGAATAAGTAATTGAAAAGTGAACAAAGAAAGATTTACTGGAGTGGGATTCGAACCAGTGACCCCAGGGATACCATACCAGCGCTCTTACAAACTGAGCTACCCAGCCCTATGTTTGCAGTGTCCCTAACTATCTTTGTTCGTTTGGCAGTCAGAAGCCATGAAACCACTCACGTAACCACTATATCCCAAGGATCAAAAAACGTATCGATCAAAAACTCATTGAACCCAAAATTGTACAACAGTCAATGCAGATGACATGGCTAGAGATGAAATGGTAACAGGTCAACTCGCCATTACACATGGCTACGCATTGCAGCAGTTATGTTACCGTATCGAATATCGGTTCTTTGGGGTCAATATTTTTGTACCTTTGTATTTTAACAGCTGTGCTAAGTTAATTTAAAGGAATTTTTCGATTACTGTAAATCAGGTACGAGTACTTAGATGCTCGAGTACAATTTTGGATGTCGAGTTCCGAGTATTTTGTAGCCCGAGTACAAGTACCATAGTTCGAGTGTGAGTACTCTGAGAATTCGTAGTACGAGTACTACAACACTAGTTGGCAACAGAATTTGTTTGACGAATACTAATTAAAATGTTTCATTCCTTTCAGGGACTATGACAGCCTCATACCCCACATCTTCCATTTCCTTGTGCTTCTATCATACGAGCGTTACCATAGTAAAGCCGTCATTGCAATGCCCAAGATCATTCAACTCTGCGATGGTATAATGGCCAGTGGACAACAGGCAACCACACATGGTAACGTTTCAACGTACTGTTATAGGTTCTGAATATGAATTCCTCGTGCTTAAGCACCAAAATTTGCTTAAGCACCAACAACCTTGTTAAATAAAATCAGTATGCCAGCCACAACTCCTTGTGAATGTTATGCTCAGCAAGCAGTTGCTGAATGCATGTCAAAAGCAGTCAACATCACATAAACATTTGGTTGGTAATCGTGTTTGATCGAGGCAGACTTTTCATGCTTAAGCAAATTTTGTACTTTATGAAATAAGCCCTAGGTGTGATGTGTGATTGATATTTGATAGGTAACGTGTGATTGACAAATATCGTGTGATTGACAAATAACGTGTGATTGACAAATAACGTGTGATTGACAAATAACGTGTGATTGACAAATAACGTGTGATTGACAAATAACGTGTGATTGACAAATAACATGTGATTGACAAATAACGTGTCACTGACAAATAACGTGTGATTGACAAATAACGTGTGATTGACAAATAACGTGTGATTGACAAATAACGTGTGATTGACAAATAACGTGTGATTGACAAATAACGTGTGATTGACAAATATCGTGTGACTGACAAGTATTGTGTGATTGACAAATAACGTGTGATTTTTGAATATCGTGTGATTCATAAATAACGCATGTGTTATATTCTACAGCTGTACCTGCGCTGAAGCCATTGGTTCACGACCTGTACGTTCTTCGTGGTATGAGTAAATCGGACTCAGGAAGGGAATTGGATACGCAGAGAGAAGTCGTAGAATCCATGCTGCAAAGGCTCATCAACTTCCATCAGGTAATATTATTTACAACACCTCCTTCTTAGATTCTGTCACGCACCTTAATTCCAACACACATATCCAAATGTGTATCCTTGTGGAGACATGGTATTGTTCTTGTGTACTAATGAACACTCTCTGAATAGCAGAATTGAAATCGCTCCCATTTGAACCAGAATCACTTTCCTGGGTTGACATTTCTAATGAACGTCCCTTAAATATGAAATGTATTTTTCAGGTGGGCCTGAAAAAACATATTGAGAGACATGTAATGGCTAGTATGAATTAGGGCACGACCTCCAATTCTTCGTTTACAAAAGAGAAGATTTTCTATTGAGATTATTTCAATTATTTGGCATAAAATATGGCAAACAATCCAATCACAGGTGTGAAAAATGGTTTGAAAAATGCACCGGAATGAATGATTTTGTAATATTTTTTACTTTTCTCCATTTTACTGATATGAATAATAACATTGGTCTGCGGCTGAACCCCAGCTAGATAGCAATGTCATCTATAGAGATTATTCACATTGGCAGTCTAGCACAATGATTGCACAAGCGAAACAGTACGCTTCAGTGCACACGCAACATACTGTGTCCTACGCATTACCATGGACAACATAGAAAAGCTTGACGGCCAAAAACGTGTTTTTATGACGTCGGTGAATAACCTTTATCATACATTGTTTATATTGTTGTTTTTGTCAGGCATTAGAAATGTTCATCCCAGTCCTATTGCAAGCTCATCGAGATAGCGAAGATAAATGGAAGAGGCTCTCCCGTCAAGTAGTGGACATGATATTACCTCTCTTGGCAAGACAACAGGTAATGTTTAGTAGAATTTGTTCAAAAAGAAACATTCGATTTCACCAAACTCATCATAACTTACTATCAATCGTAGAACTTATGATGCATTGCAGCCCTATGTAGGATATGATGGGTTGTCCTTCGTAACTGGAGTTACGGAGTTACTATCAATTGACCCCCTGAAAGGTTATCATTTTGTGCAGATTTGAATCTCACATAACATGTATGTATAACACATAATGTATTAAATAGCCCATGGTAATTCTCATAGTTAAGACCTGGGACCAATTTCATAGAGCTGTTTAAGCACCATAAACCCTGGTAAATAAAATCAGTATGCCAGCCAAAACTCCTTGTGAATTTTGTGCTCAGCAAACAATGGCCGAATACGAGTCAAAATCAGTAAACATCACGTGGACATTTGGTTGGTAATCCTGTTTGATCAAAGAAGACTTTTCACTGCTTAAGCAATATTTTTGCTTAAGCAGCTCTATGAAATTGGCCTCAGACATCGCCTGCTAATTAGTTCCATGATTTTTACAAATAGCTTATCAGACTATCAGTGAGACAGGTTAGCGTCTTAAAGTGAACATTTGGGAGACATCGGGAATTATGGAGAAATTTTGATGTCTCCCTAAGGTATCAGCTACCTTTTTAAAACATATTTTCCATCCATATTTTAATAGAAGACAGAGAATGCTCTCAATATGAACATATGTTAATTTAAAGTTCATTGGTTTGGAGAATGTTTAAAAAAAAAGGTAAGTTAAGGTTTTGTTCATGACCCTATAGGAAAGTCTCCCTAAGTACCTACTCTCGGTTATTATTATTATTATTTTTTTTATCTGCAGATTAATCTGGATTGTCAGGAGGCATTGGATACCCTACACCATCTTTTTGGAGTGGTTGCCCCAAGTGCTCTCCGACCTGTAGATATATTACTGAAGTCACTTCTTCTCGTCCCATATGAAATAGTAAGTGTTTAATCATTGTAAAATCTTCTACATTTTGGTGAACAAACTGGTTTTTCTTCTTCTTCTTTTTTTTTTTTTACATACTTCTCCTGTAATTTTCTTCCTATATCCATTAATTACCCGTTTCATCCATATTCCCCAAAGTCTTTGTTAGTGTCCACCTTTGATCTTGCCTACCCCCACACCCCTTTGTCTCCTCAAAACCACATTTGTCCTCATGTTCCAAACAGTGTGCTCTGTTCATCTTCAGGAGGGTGACAGAGCACACTGTTCGGAGTGTCGTGTTAAACCATTGGTTCTTCTCGGAAACACACACTTACAGAAGAGGTAACACGGTGTCACCGCATACCTCACCTTAGTACTTCCACCATGCATAGCTTTAAGTATTTCATTCATATTGTGTTATGCATTCTTTATTCAGAACCACCCTACTCTGAAGCAGCGCTGGTTAGGTATGGCACTGGCCATCTTGAATGTTCTGATATCCCAGTCCAAAGAAGAAACCATTCTGTCCAGGTTGAGGGAGCTCGGACTGACGACAGACCTTTTTGTCTGTCCGCTGGAAGATGAAAGAAGTCGAGAAGAGGACATAGTGAACGCTAACGTCTTGCCTCCTGAGGATGTACTTGCAAGGTACGATGTTTTGTTAATAGTCCTGGGCTGGATTTCACAAAGCACTAAGATTAATCTTAAGATGAGTTGTTCAATATCACCATAGTGATTTGTATTGTGACATCACATGTTGCTTAGCAGTTAGATGAATTCACACTTAAGATCAATCTTAGTGCTTCGTGAAATCGGCCCCTGGGGCCTTTTCCTAACCTCGGTTCTGTCTCAGGCTCCTGCTCCGGCTCTGTCTCCGGCTCCGGCTCTGTCTCTGTCTCTGGCTCTGGCTCTGGCTCTGGCTCCGGCTCTGGCTCCAGCTCCGGCTCCGGCTCTCGTTTTGGCTCCGGTTTTGGCTCCGGTTTTGGCTTCGGCTCCGGCTCCAGCTCCAGCTCCAGCCTGGCACCGGCTCCGGCTCCATTTTGTAAATCATTCTCAAGTAACAGCTTCCAAAATAGAGGCTTTAGGCTGCGGTTCTGAAATAGATTCTCTGGTTTGAAAAAGAAGTCAGAGCTTCAGCTTCAATGAAAAACCACAACCTATATTTTCAGCATATGGATAGCAGAGAGGAAGCCGGAGCCTAAGTCGGAGCAGAGGTTTGGGAAAAGGCCACATCGATTTCATCAAACTCATCATAACTTTAATACTATCAATTGTAGATGCATTGCAGCCCTACATAGGATAGGATGGGCTATCCTTTGTAACATACAAATTAAAGGTAACTTCATACTTGTGTGTCAATGAAATGCTGATTCATGGGCTAAAATATCAAGAAATTTCCAGAAAAACACTCACTGTATTTTCAAATTTGTTCACTGGAGTTTTGATCTCACTCCAAGAAAACTGTATTTGGTCTTTGGTTTTATGCTTTTCTGGATAAATACAGCATTTCAGGCAGAAAAATGTTAACGGTATGTTTCTACCATCACCATCTTCATACCCTATAAGTTACAGGTAAATCTGTGGAGATTTCTGTTTGGGTATGCTACCAAAGTATGATAGTACTATTTTAACATGGTTACTACATGTCTTGTGTTGTTTCAGATTTTTACTGCAGGTGATTGGTTTCACAATAACCAAAGGAACAGAGACTTTATCAGCTTCATTGCAGGCTCATCACGGCAGAACCTTCCTTTATCAGGAACTATCACATCTATTGCTGTACATTACACACATGTTCAAATCAGGTAAACAACTTTGGTTTTTAGTTCATTATTTAATGATGATAATAATAATAATAAATAAATTTTGCCAAATGTTGACGCTCAAGGCTCCTTTCAACAAAACTATACAAATTTTAAAATGAAATAAATATTTTCTAATTAAGAGCTGAATTTAAGGTCTGGCAAGAGAGGAAATGTACATTTTTGGCCTTTTCTATTAAAACCAAAGTCAAACGGAGAGAGGTGCTTTTGGTGGTTGAGAGCGTGCAAGTGATATAGGCGATCGTAACACTTTGTGCACGTGTGAGCTGTTACTTGGCCATTGCAATGATGGATGTTGCCTATTGATTTGAAGTTCCTTATTCTATGTCAACTCATTGTATGTAGGGGGTTAGTATATACTGAAAGCGTCTCATACAAAATCATTTGAAATACTGTAATTTTGTATCAAATTAGCAAGAATCAGATGTCTTATTTCAATATTTCCCTCCTAGGCACATTCAGGAAGGTCGCATCAGCAATGACGGCCATGATACGCTCTCCAACCCAAAGCTGCTGGTTTACGCTCGATCAACTCAACCATGCTTTCATCCAGCTAAGCAGTTCCCATCCCATACTGGTGCTGCAATGGTGTCAGGTATACAAAGATCATTTATCTCTTGTTTAACACCTTCCGCCCGGGAAGCTGTTATAGCAGTTCGCCTCATGGCGTGAGAATATTCATGATTGCTTTGTTATTTCCATTGAAATACATTGAATGGGGGTACAGTCTGTAACAAGAGGTTCAATGAACCTTTGCCGTCCCCAAACATTTACTCATTGTGGTACATTTACCCCCTTGATTTGAATTTGAATGGATCGGCATTTTAGAGCTGTGAGTTTTGAACACAGCTGCCGCACATAGATTACTTCTGTGTGGAATTTGGGATATTGTCAAGTGGTATTCAACCATTGTGTGCCTGCATTGTTTACGCCGAGCTCCCTGCACACATAGTCCAGTCAGATGACCTCTATTTGACCAGTGGCTGATAATGAGGCCGGGGAAAAGCGAAACCAAAAAACCCAGGCTGAAGGAGTTAATGAATGAAAACAAATTCTGTTCTCTAACAAAATTCCCGACAGGTTTTTTCCTCCTAGAGTTTATAACCATTTCTCATCTTTGCTTTTAGGTTCTACTTCTGTTGAATTACAGCGAGCAAGACTTCTGGGCTGTCATCCTACAAACGCCTAAAAGACAGCCACTGTCGAAGTCGCTGTCGAGCGGAAGTCTAGATAATTTAGACACCTCATCAGACCAAATGAAAGGGTGTCCGGAGGAGATTATCCGCCGAGGGGGATTAGTTCTGTATAGCGACTACGTGGTACATATTGTAGCTTATAGAAAATAATCAAGCATAATGAAAACAATTATAATTTACTTACTAGTATCTTGCATTCAAGTCTCATTCATAGTGCCTTTTAATACAAAACCATACATGAGTCTAGGCTTCGGACTAAGGGCTAATTTTTTTTCTGCTCAACACAAAAAATTTGCTTAGCACAAAATGTCTTGCTCAATAAAACAAAACACTATTACAAATTACATTTGATATTCATGGTCAGCGAACGACAGCCAAAAAACAATCACAAGTGATTCATAACACATGGAAATTTGGTTATTAATCCTGTTTTTATTTCGATGGAAATTTCATGTTTAGCAAATTTTTGTGCTAAGCAGGGCAGTGAAATTGGCCCTTATTTGGCTACCGCCATTTGAGACCTGCAAATCAAAATGAAGGGGTTCATTTGGGACAGGGAATTTCACAGATGACTGTTACTGTATCTTTCTGGATATTTTTTGGCCATGAAGCTGCATTTCTTTGACAAAAACCAAAATATGAAGATACCTTTAAATTGGAACTACAAAATTCATGTTTAAATTGGCAATCAACTTTGTTAAGATCTTACAGCATGCTGTGTGATTTTTCTTGTAGTGTGAGAATCAAGCCGATGCAGAACCATTGACGTGGTTGGTTGTTAATCACATCAATGAAATCATTCAACTATACCATGAACCACCAGTGCAAGATCTAATCAGGTAAGAAGTTCTTGGAGGTCGATATCACCAAACTCAACGTAACTTTCGATCAGTCGTAGGTTCCAGCGATCTGTCCTGCCGTGCAGGGCTCGTACCTGACCTGTGCTCCTGTAGCAAGGTCTAATCTACGCTGAGATTCTCATTGAATATTAGGCCATATCCCAATTCTCTGACTGTGACCGCAAAAAACACACAAGTCTATGGAAACGGCTGCAGTCACTGGCTTGTGACTGCCATAGGTACATGCGTAATTTGCAGCCGCAGCCAGAGAATTGGGACATTATATTTACATTTGCTGAGAAACCAGTGGTCAATTTCACCAAACTCATCACAACTTACTATCAATCATAGGACTTATGATGCATTGCAGCCCCACGTAGAAGTCGAAGGATACGATGGTTTATCCTTTGTATCTTGAGTTATGATCAATCCTAGGGCTTTGTGAAATTGACTCCAGAATCTTAGAGGACCTATTTGTTGAAGTCAACATTCAGAATATTATGCAGGGGTGTGAAATCACCCTGTTTTAACAGACTTCTGCTCTTTTGATGAATTTGTCGCATTTTATTTATTTATTTTTTTTTCATCTCTGCGCCAGTGCCGACTTTTTCTTGGTTTTTCTACCGACATAACAGTCTAACAAAATATTGCGCGCCGAATACGTGCAGAAACATGGCTTGAATGCTGCAGTGTAATGCACACGGTACTGTACTGTTGAATGTGTAAAATCGTGCCCCAGTCGTACATGCAGTTCATAGTGTAAAGTTGTTAATTGTTAATGAATTGAAATCGACTATCCAATCACAAAAATTGTAACACGCTATGTCGGCACTACGTGTTTTTTACATTGTCCAATCAGCGGAAGCGTTGTATGAATGAAACTGCCATGCTTTTAGTTAAGACAGCTATCGATCGCTGTCACTTCTAACGATCAGTTTTTGTTTCATTGCAGTGCAATTCATCGCAATTCGGCAGCAAGTGGCCTGTTTCTTCGAGCGGTCAATCTGCGATTTACGCTCCTGTCCAGTCCCTGCTTGGTCAAGCTTACGTTGCAGTGTCTGCAGGGTATACATCTCACGCAGTCTGGTCAGTTTTCATTTCATCTTTCTTCTCCTTATGATAATGATAATAGTTATTGGTATAGCATTCTTAATACACAAGTGATATCACAATTATTGGTAACATACCCAAACAGAAATATTCACAGATTTACGTATAACTTTCAGGGGGGTCTCCTGATGTGGACTAGAGCAGGCTAGTCGAAACTTTGAGACCTTACGAGAATAAACTATTCTTCAGTGTTTCCGCAAACCGATCCACATACCAATTGTCACCATGCAAAACCTCAAATCTTTCTTTAGAAACATACCGTTAAAATATTTCCAGCTTAAATGCTATATTTATCCAGAAATAAGTAAAATAACGACCGAAAACAGTTTTGATTTCGGGGTGACATCAAAACTCCTGTGAATAGATTTTTTAAATACTTTGAGCGTTGTTCACTGTTTTCTATAGTTTCCAATGATGACATGGGCTGAAAATTTCACAGGTTTGTTTTTATTCCATGACAAATCAAATTATGAACAGACCACAGCTGTTCTGTCACTTTTATAGACCTTTCTTTTGTTTACAAACACTGACATGCTGGTTGGCAATACTTCGTATGGGCGGCCAAATGTTGCAAATCATTTTGTCTTCTTGACAGACGGCGTGACCAAATTCAACATAATTTGCAAACTTTCCATAGCTGTTCAAATACATACCACGATTGCTTATGTTGTTTCCATTTCATTCATATCTTTCAATGTTTATGAAACGTTGTGTACAAATTGGGGTTATTTTTTATGCTTGGCTTTTATGGCTCGCCATAGTTTCCGCCATCTTGGTTGGCAAAAACACGTTGTAAGCCAATCCTGGATTATGCCTTTAACGTACAGTGAAATAATGGTAAGTGTACCAGATTTTTTTCAGTTTTAATTTGCGAAAGGTTTATTACCCATATTGCGTCCTTTTAAACAGGCGTTCTTCTGAGTATTCTGATTGAGCGTTTCTTGAATACTCACCAACTGGCCATTGCTCGTCTGTGTGACTCCATCGCATGTAGACGAGTGGAGATGCTTCTAGCAGGGGGACTAGATGACACAACGTCACAACTGTCAGCTGAACAACTTGAAAAGTTGGAAGATTTCATGACCGTCAATAAACTTTCACAAAGGTGAACTTTAGAGATCAATTTAAGTCTATTTTTTTGGCTGCATATTACAATTATAACAAATTATGTTTTCTATTGTAGAAATTGTGTTGCATAGCGTTATATTGGTATACTGTTAACCCCTTCAGCCTGGGATTTGTGTTGCTTTGTTTGTCCCGGCCTCATTATCAGTCACTGGTCAAATAGAGGTCATCTGGTCAGGCCATGTGTGCAGGGAGCTTGGTATTAACAATGCAGGCACACAATGGTTGAAAACCACCGCACAATAACCCAAATTCCAGGTGGTCTGTACTCAATGAAAGCAGCTGTGTTCAGAACTCACAGATGCAAATCAAGGGGATATAAAATGTGCCACAATGAGCGGATTTTGGGGGACAATAAAGGTTCATTAAACCTCCTGTACCCCCATACAATGTATTTCAATGATAATAACAAAACAATCATGAATATTCTCATGCCATGAGGCAAACTGCTATAGATGCTTCCCGGGCGGAAGGCGTTAAATATCGTGCAACACTTATGTTGTTCACGTAACAGCATTGCTAATGCTACGTGTATCTTAAATGATCCTTGGGATATAGCAGTATGTCTGTGGTTTCATGGCATCTGACTGCCAAGCAAACAAAGATAATTGACTATTAGGGACACCACCAACATAGGGCTGGATAGCTCAGTCGGTAAAAGCGCCGGTACGGTATTCTGGGGGTCACTGGTTCGAATCCTGCTCCAGTCAATGTTTCTTTGTTTTATTTCAACAGACATCCGAGGTTAGCTTCTCTGCTTACAAGATTCAAGACGGTCATACTACAACAGAATATAACACAGTCACCATCTACCACTAGACCCGGTACAGACATAACATCAGTCACTCCTAATAAGGTAGGTTTATCATCTTAATGTTATGCAGATCACAAATAATGATGATCTCTTTGACAGAACACCGATTCAGAAGGCCACGCCCACCATAGCAACGATCACCCACACGCAACAAATTGCATACACACAACCACCGAAAGCACCTCTCTCCATTGGTCTTGGGTTTTGGAAAAGGCCAAAAATTTACATTTCCTCGCCAATCCTTGCCAGGGCATCGAGAGTCAGAATTACAATGAAAATATAAACACCGCTTGACCATGGTTAAAAATAAAACTTGGGTTTGTAAAAGAATTGCCTTGTACATACAAAACACAAAAGTAAACTCAATGAAAAGTGTGTAGCAAAGAATATAAAATTTATAACGTTATGTCAGACAAAATGGCAGCAATTTTGTTGGACCTTAAATCACGCGTTGTCATTGGTTAATTTGTCAAGAAGTGTGGCCAACTGAATTGGTGTGTTGTCAGTCATGTCAGTGTTTTTATTGTTCACAATTTCGTTGAGAACTGCAGCAAAATGTACAAATGTTTTCATGAACTTTATGTCGGGTGAAGTTCACAAACGCACTGCAAACTGTTCCATGTGCAGTGAGATGTTACATGTGTAACAGTTCCTTCAGAGATTTCCCGGCCTACTCGCTGGTGATCAGCAAATATATCCACTGGCATGTGATGGTGATTTGACCAATTGGGATTCGGCTCTAGGTCATTAAGATTTTTTTATGAGGTATAGTAATACTTATAATCTATTTATTTCTTGGGTTTTTGCCTTTTTAGGAGTGGTATTTGTCCGTAGTACAGCAAGGGTGTTTTGGACAGACGACTGCATCAGCTAGAGAATGCTCACTTCTGCTGGCTCATCTTCCACATGAAGACATACTAGCTACAATGATGACTGAGGTACATCAAGTTTTCATCTTATATTTGCTTTATACAATTCATATTTTCCATTTCAATCTGTCTCTATTATGTATTGATATTCAATTTAGTCATTAGAGCTTGAAAATCTTATAAATGTTGATAAATTTTGCTAGAGCTGAAAGATGTGTCATTATTTCATAATATTTGATTTTGAAATTTCATCAATGTTGTCCCCTTTCCCCAACCAAGCTTGTGTTCCTCTATCCTCTCTTTGTGGTTTCCAAGCCTTATTGCATGTTTCCCTGGTCACTCTGTCCCCCTTTGTTCTGATCCTCTCATCCATTTATGTGTGTCTTTACTTGCATGTTCTTGTCCTCTTGTGATTTAGCATTTGAGAATGATCCTGCTAGGATCAAAACATCAGGCCCTCTAAACTCCAAAGCAGCTTAATTTGTTTTGTTATAGGTCAACCAAATTATCTCTGGTTCAATAAGAATAAATAGTTTTCATTGCTCACATGGCTCTGCCCTAAGTATAATTCATCTTTGCTCCAAGAATACACTCCAGCTCGGTCAACTTTGTTAAAAGTTTTTTGCATTCTTTCTCGATTGTTTATGTTTCTAAGAGCTATGTGTAGTTTCTGTGCCCTGAGCACCCATTTGGATGAAGTTGGCGCATTATAAGATTTTGTTGTCATTACTTATTTGCTTAGAGTTAGTAGGGCCTGACGCGTTTCGATCGTAGCAGGATCTTTGTCGAAGGCTTTGACAAGTTTTGATCCTAGCATGATCTTGGTCTAAGGGTTTTAGCCTTTGATAAAGATCATGCTAGGATCGAAACTTGAAACATCAGGCCCTCCTAACTCCAAGCATTTTATTTATTTCGGGTCATTATTTTGGCTGATGAGCAGTTTCCAGCAGTTTATTACTTGTATTATTTATTTCTTTAGATAAATTCTGTTTGCGTTTCTTTTTGTTTTGAAATTGCAACCTCCAGGAGTTCAGTTTTGCGCTGTTAGAAGACAGTATCCTCGTCGGACTCCATCGGACCCGACTACTACAACTACCCCAGCACCAACCGTCACTAACATTCCCTACCGCTAAGCAGGATACATCAAGCAAACAACCTCCACTGGATCCAATGCTTGAGGCCTCCTGTACCACTCTCTTAAGCCACGTCCATAATATCGTCGTCATGATGCCGGCCGAACATCAGATCCTGAGAAGTGACTCTCGATTTGACTCCGAGATGAGGCACAAGGGACATATGATGTCGCTGATGCAGAATAGGGAGTGGAGAAGTAGAGTACATGAGTTAGCGTCTGCGTTGGTCAAGTACCTGAAGGCTATGGCATTGCTTGGTGTGGAGATACCTACAGATTCTGTCAAAGAAATCGCCAGGTTGGCTATTACGTGTCTCGAGGTAAGAATCAGGCTCAGGCTCAGGCTCAGGCTCAGGCTCAGGCTCAGGCTCAGGCTCAGACTAAGGCTCTAGCTCCATTTCGTGAATCCATTCTAAAATAATAATAATAATTTAGGTATTTATACACAAGAGTGGTATCACAATGCTTTACACTATTGTCATCCCTGGTCATCGGGCCCATTTACATTCCGAAAACAATCTCAGCTCCCTGGGGAGTATACAGCCTGCAACAGCATGCAAAGTGTGCAGGGCTAATCAAGCACACAAAGCCATCTCTACCCTCACAGGTACCCATTTACACCTGGGTGAAGATGAGCAATATGTGATAAAGCGTCTTGCCACAGGACGCAAGCACCATTAGCCCATGGCAGGATTCGAACCCACAATCTGTAGATTTGACCACAAGATCTTGAGTACGACATGCCAGACCACTAGGCCATAGCACTCCAAAAAACAACTATCAAAAAAGAAGCTTTTGGCTGCAGTTCGGAAGTAGATTCTCTGGTTTGAAAAGAAAAACACATCCTCAGCCTCAATGAAGAACCACAATCCATATTTTCAGCATACGGATGACAGAGCCGGAGCCGGAGCCTGAGCCTCCGTTTCGCCAACCCCTATCATCTTTGATAGGCATTCATGAGTTGTGTCGTGATACTTAAATACAAACTAATTTCATTTTACAGGCAACATGCTGGTCCCTGACCGACGGTTCCAATATCTCGTCACAGACTGTAGCCAAGGCACTAGACTGCATGGAAGTCAGTCTGCAGAATCAACAGATATCTGCTGTGATTGGTTTATCAGATCACATGACATGGGCATCCTCTGCCATAGCGAGCCTTCATCACATCGTTGGAAAAGGTGAGCTAATACATGGACAACGTAACTGGGGCCAATTTCATAGAGCTGCTTAAGCACCAAAACTTGCTTAAGCAACAAAATCTTGCTTAATCACAAAAACAAACCTTGTTAAATAAAATCAGGATTTCAGGAGGTCGCCGGTTCGAATCCCGCTCCAGTCAATGTTTCTTTGTTAAATTTTCAATAAATAAAATCAGTATGCCTACCAAAACTCCTTGACCAAACAATGACCAAATACAAGTCAAAGGCAGTAAACATCACATGGAAATTTGGTTGGTAATCCTGTTTGATCAAGGAAGACTTTTCATGCTTAAGCAAAATGTGTGCTTATATTGGCCCCTGGTTTTATGTTCCTTGATTTCATTTCTTTGTATGATTCTAATATTAAAAAGCTAAGTGTTCGATGTCTCACGATGTTGGCTGAAAGGTAGCGACGTTTCGGCTGCAGACTGCTAGCCTTTATCAAGCTGATCAAGACAGTTGCGCGGTCTCAATTTATACCTGTGCTTTGAATGGACCCTTCCGGCCTGTCAATCAAACTGCATTGACCAATTGGAGGACGCCTTTTAATCAGGTGACCACGGAAGCCTCGGTCAAACTTAGCCTGTGGCTTGTTAAGGTCTGAGATCTCAATCTATGAAATCATGCGCACTGGTTGTAAATCGAGCTGCTTCCGTTGCCGGGAACTTTGTCTTTTTGTGCTTGCTACTCTGTATCACAGTGTTTGTAATAAAACATTTACTGCAGTACAGTGTGGGATCATATCAGCAAACAGTAACATGGTACTGTGAACGCGGACACGGACCAACAGGATATAACGGACACCGCAGCATCCAGTTCTTCAGTTGCCTGATGAATTGAAGGCTAGCAGTACCAGCAGCCGAAATGTTGCTCCCAGCATCACAACATCGCGCGACATCACCTTTTTTTCCTTAAACAGTAACATTGTTCACACTATTCATTCAAATGTCTGTATCATCTTTCTAGTTTATCCAAACAGAAAGTCTACTTCTTCCTCTGAAGCCATTCTGGCCGATCAGCCAAGCTTACTCAAAGGTGAATGCTCTTACAATCTCTGTACATATTCAATCTGTAGGAGTTAGAAGGGCCTGACGTTTCAATCCTAGCAGGATTTTTCTCAAAGGCTAAATGACAAGAGGACAAGAACATGCAAGTAAAGATGGAGGACGCCTTTTAATCAGGTGACCACGGAAGCCTCGGTCAAACTCAGCCTGTGGCATGTTAAGGTCTGATATCTCAATCTATAAAACCATGCGCACTGGTTGTAAATCGAGCTGCTTCGGTTGCCGGGAACCCTGAGAGGATCAGAACAAAGGGGGACAGAGTGACCAGGGAAACAGGGAAAGCATGCAATAAGGCTGGGAAACCACAAAGAGAGGATAGAGGTGGCCAAGTGTGGTCAGGGGAAGGGGACAAAGGGGTGTGGGGTAGGCAAGTTGAAAGATGGACACTTGCATGTTCATGTCCTCTTGTCATTGAGCCTTTGCGAAAGATCCTGATAGGATCGAAACGTCAGGCCCTCCCAACTCTAAGCATTTGTTATTGGTTTAAAATTGAGGCCCTTTTTCAAACCTCGTCCCAGGCTCAGGCTCCGGCTCCGGCTTCGGCTCCGGCTCCGGCTCCGGCTCCGGCTCCGGCTCCGGCTCCGGCTCCGGCTCCGGCTCCGGCTCCGGCTCCGGCTCCGGCTCCGGCTCCATGTCGTGAATCCATTCTAAAGTAGCAGGTATCAAAATAGAGGCTTTTGGCTACGGTTTGGAAGTAGAAACTCTATTTTGAACAAGAAAACAGAGATTCAGCTTTTACAATGAATAGCCACAAGCTATATTTTTAGCATATGGATTACAGAGACGAAGCCAGAGCCTGAGTCGGAGCCGAGGTTTTGGAAAGGGCCTGATATTCATGAATAGCTGAGACTGGTACCCTGATCAGTATTCATTGACTACCTGTTGTTATTCCGCAGAGCACCAGGCTATACAGACAGCTTGCCAGCAGATCACGGATCTTCTCTTCTGTCTGCATTATACTTCCATCATTCACGACCAGAATGCCGTCTGCCAACTTCCACAATTCCTCAGGCGGCCGCTCAAGAACGTAGTGGTCAGTTTGGCCAGACTGCCATTGGTCAATAGCTATGCGAGGACTCCTCCCTATGCCTACAAACTCGGCTGGACTCCCGAGGCCAAGGAAGGGTCATCGGATATACCTCCATTGCCCATGGAATACCTGAAAGAGAAGGAAGTACTGAAGGAGTTTGTGGTCCGAGCAAATACAATAGGTATTGTATACATCTTGTTTCATACCTAAGCAAAGTGAACACTGTCAACATTTTCGGTAACGTTCTCGGTAACACGTTGCCCAGGTAGGGCAACACACCTTGGCAACACGACTTTGGGCCCTGTGTACACTAGCAACATTTGGCCAACATGTTACCGAGATGTTGCTGAGATGCTGTTGGAACAATGAGCGGGAATGAGCATTTGGATGGGTAATTATCCACTTTAGTTTTGTCCTTATACTGTTTGCATGTGACATCCAACACAGGGGTACATGCTACCCATAACTCAATTTTTCTTTTTCTCATTGTGTGCCAGCATTGTTTACGCCGAGCTCCCTGCTCACATAGATCAACCGGGGGTCAATTTCACCAAACTCATCGTAACGTACTATCAATAGCGTGCCGCACTAATGACGTCACACCATGCATGCACGCGCACACATACCCAAACTCACCACACGTTTGCATGGCTGGTTGCAATGTTTGTCTGAGGTTCGGTGCTATTTTTAGCGCAAGTGCGCAGCGCTATTGTAGGACGTATTCAGATGCAATGCAGCCCTACGTAGGGTACAGTGGGTTATCCTTCGTAACTCGAGTTACGATCGATCGTAGGGCTTCGTAAAATCGAAACCAGATGACCTCTATTTGACCAGTGGCTGATATTTAGGCCTGTACAAACAACAAAAACCTCCAAAACCCCGGGCTGAATGGCTTATAATGAGTCATTTGAATTGTATCATTTCAAATCTACGTGCAATAGGCTTAAAATACAATTAGCTTTGTGTCATCCCTCAAATTCTTATTTTATTATTAGTATTCAGTAAGACATATTAAATAAATGGGTTTTGTTTGTAGGTTGGACATCTAGACAGCAGTTTGAGGAGACGTGGGCTGGATTGCTGGGTGTCTTCACTGCTCCAGTTATACCTGAAGAAATAGCCGTTGAGGTATAGTAAGCAATTACCAATGCCTATGTACATTTTACACTCATCTTCATACTATAAACAAAACACATTGGGCATGAATGCAATGTAATATTTTTGGTTTTATTCTTCAAACTGCATGTTTTCCCTACCAATTTATCCCAAGAATAATTGCTATTAGTATGAAAATATCCTCTTTGAGTGATCCCCCATGTACCGTTTTTCAGGTTGTCGCATTTCTATAGTGGTATGTGAGCGGTTTCATGGCTTCTCACTGCCAAACGAACAAAGATAATTGACTATTAGGGACACCACCAACATAGGGCTGGGTAGTTCAGTTGGTAAGAGCGCTAGTACGGTATTCTGGAGGTCCCTGGTTCGAATCCTTGTTACAATGCATTTTGATTTGTTCATATTTCAGGAGGACATTGAGCATAGTCAATCTATATGCCTCGCTGTTCGGACTATATCCTCCCTCCTAGTAAACAGCCTGCTCCGCCCACAACCTGGAAACCCCACCAATAGTACCTATCAGCATATCCCCCGTCATTCCCATCGTGAACTACCATTTCTGAGCACAGCACTAGGGAAGAAACTGCTGACTTTGAGATGGGTAGTGGAAAAAGAAGTCGCTGCGATGGCATCTAACAAGTGAGGATAGTTCCTATCCATATGTTTATACTTCATTACGGAAAAAAATTACGGAGCTCTAGAAGTGCCCTCCGACTTATTGAGATACTGGGATAAATTCAGTGTTGTAGTACTCGTACTCGGCACTCGTACTCGAACGTTCAAGTACTCTTACTCAAACTACGATTCTTGTAATCGGGCTACAAAATACTCAGAACTCGACATCAACAAATTGTACCACTTCAAAAATTGAAGTAGGGTATCAAAATGCAGCTTAAGATGTGCCCTAAACACTCAGACTACTCATATCACCCCAAACCGATTACATTTAGAGGGGTCGGACGTCAAAATCAACGGAAGTATCTTTTTGTGCACCCTTTATATGTCACATGGTGTTACCGCAAAACCTATCACCCCGGTACTTTATGTGTTTATTATTATTCTTTATAGGACTGATGCATCACTTCCACATCCCATAACTGGCTTGGATAACATGATGGATATGTACATGAGTAACTTGGAGCAAGTAGCAGGCTGTATGAGCTTTGATCTAGCCAGAGTAAGTCTTCAACAGCTTATTTGAATTAGTAATCTAATATTCAAGAAAGATTTGTGGCTTTGCATGGTGACAATTGGTATGTAGATCGGTTTGCAGAAACACCATGTAAGAATCGTTTGTACTTTCGCACTTATTTGGTCTCCTGATGAGGACTAGAGCAAGCTAGTCGAAACGTTGAGACCTTACGAGAAGTGCGAACGAAATAGAAGTGCGAAAGTACGGATGATTCTTACATGGTGTTTCCGTAAACCGATCCACATAACCTATATTATTATCCATCAACTTGTCTACATTATCATCAGATCTCTGTGCACGGTATCTGGGCAATCAACAACATGCTTCCCCCAGTGATCGACGAAGATTCAGAGACGTTATCTGAGAATGCTCAGGCTTCTAGACCAGTCAGGGCATCACCTGTCAGGATACCGGGCAACCTAGATGTTCATTCATGCCTTATGTTCCTTGAAGGATTATATGGTCAATGGTTATCACCAACCACTGTCCCAACTACACCGCTTATGCTGATATGTGAAACAGTCAAATCTGTGAGTACCGATTTTATTATTTCGATACAAGTGATAAACTGCACAATACATTGCTTTAATATCGTACATAAATATCCTGAATTGCTTTTCAAGGGCCTGGGGCCAATTTCATGCAGCTGCTAAGCACAAAAATGTCCTGCCCAATCAAACAAACAAAATTCCATTTGATATTCATGGTCTGTGAACAACAGCCAAAGAACAATCACAAGTGAAACACAACACATGGAAATTTGGTTGTTAACCCTGTTTTTATTAAGACAGAAATTGTTGTGCTAAGCAGCGCTGCGAAATTGGCCCCTGTTAGTTTCGTTGCGATCTTGGTCGTCATAGGATGCGCTAAAATGCGGTTTGGAGCAGCTTTTGCGTGCAGAATCACAGATCGCGCTACTGAAACAGACGGGCCAATTTCACGACCCTGCTTTGCACAAACATTTGCTAATCATGGAATTTTTGTCTTAATAAATAGTAATAAACTGCTGCAAACTGCTCATCAGCCAAAGTAATGACCTGAAATTTATAAAATGCCTGGAGTTAAGAGGGCCTAACATTTCGATCCTAGCAGGATCTTTCTCACTTGTGATTGCTCTTTTGCTGTTATTCGCTGACCATGAATATCAAATGGAATATTTAATGGCGGTTCAGTGTTTTATTGAGCAAGACATTTTGTGCTATTAAAGCAAATTTTGTGTGCTTAACACCTTATGCCCTAAGCATCAAGTATTATTAAGCAATTCCTATATCTTTGTGTGGATTCAGGTTTTAGTGATATCAGACGTCTTCACTCAGCGAGGGCAGTATGAGTGGATGTTTGATACTCTACTTGACGTCAATAAGAACCATCCTGTTGAAGATGAACTGGTTACCCAGTATGCAGTGCCCGGGATATGCAAAGCGGCGGCCATCTTGGGACTGGTAATAAATTCTTCATATCTCATCAGGGCCTAATTTTATGAAATCCGTTACGGCCTATTTTTGTGCTTACGCTTACTGCTACGCATGAAATCTATTTCATGGAATCTGTTAGCAAGATTTTTGGTGCTTACCGGTAATCGGTTAGCAAAGCATTTCTACAGTATGCATGCCTTGATTTTTGTCTGCTTACACGCTGTCATCTGCAATCTGCAGAAAGTTCTTGCTAAGTATGAAATTTGCTAACCGTAAGCGAAAACATTTTGCTACTGTAAGCATACAATTCCATGAAATTCGGGCCCTGTTTCTGGCATTCATTTATGCTGACATAGTTACAATCAGATTTTTAATTTTGAAGAAATGTGATAAAGTCTTTGTTTATTTACATACATGTTACATTTATTTAAATCGACAAATTTTGCTTACAACAAAATAAGCATTTTTAAAATTTTCTTTAAAGGTAATTTCATACTTTGGTTTTTTTCAAAGAAGTCCCGATCCTTGTGCAAAAATATCAAGAAAGATACAATAACAGTCATCTGTGAAATTTCCATTCTCATACAATGCCCACTTTTGGAGAAAACAGTGAAAAATGCTCGCGGTGTTTTCAAATCTATTCACTGGAGTTTTGATCTCACTCCGAGATCAAAACTGTTTTTTGGTCTTTGGTTGTACTCTTTTCAGGA
The DNA here is from genome assembly GCA_963971285.1 of Astropecten irregularis. NCBI lineage: Eukaryota > Metazoa > Echinodermata > Asteroidea > Paxillosida > Astropectinidae > Astropecten > Astropecten irregularis. The sequence goes on along the minus strand of OZ020254.1, from coordinate 18,292,784 downwards.
AAACTACAGCTTTTCAGGCAGAAACATTTTAACAGTATGGTTCTACCAACACCATCTTTATACCCTGTAAGGTAATACTGCATTTCAGGCAGAAAAAGGTTAACTGTATGTTTCTACAATCACCATCATTATACCCTGTATTAAGTTATAGGTAAATCTGTGAAGATTTCTGTTTCGGTATGCTACCAAAGTATGATACTACCTTCAAATGGTGATTTGGGTTTTTTCTTGTTTTGTTGATTATAAATTTTGTGAAATGTTTTTGTGATGCAGGAAAAGGATGTTGCAGAAAAGGTCAGCAAGCTGCTCGAGGTAACTCTACGCAGTACCCATCTTCCCAGCCGTGTCGGTGCTTTATACGGCGCCCTCTATATTCTGGAATCGGATGCAATCGAAAACATCAATGTTTTCATTCCAGTCGTGTCGGATTACGTGGCTAGGAACTTGCACTACAACTCACAGTAAGCAATTTCTCTAGTTTCCGTCACGTCAGGATTTATATTTAAAGGAACATGTATGACTATGGACCTTATCGAAGATAGCCCAAAATGGGCTCTGTGCAAAGCACTCTGGGTAGAATTGTTGCTAGGGCTGGCGCTGAGTTATGTACATATATGTACATACTATGTATGGATTTTAGATTCAACTTAGTCCTGGTTCACGACTATGTTACTACTCAAACGTACGAACCGATTACCCGCACTGACCCTCACGCACGTACGCACATGTACGTAAAGGCCTCTCTGAAACACAGTCTTGGGATCCTGTAAAGGCCGTGAGTTGCTTGCGCACCTCGTTATGTAGCATGCTACGTCATCTCCATGACACACTCTTGAATATGTATGATTACCCGCACTGGCCTGCATGCACGAACATGTACATTTACATGTATGTTTAAAGGCTGTGCCTGATTAAGAAGTAACGCATGCGTAGCATGTTTCCCCCCGTTTTTGGGGGGGAGATTTTACACGACTCCCAAGACTATGTTTTAGATAGGTCTTTACGTACATACGTACGTGCGTGCGGGTCAGTTCGAGTTATCGGTTCCTACGTTTTTAGTAATAACATAGTCGTGAACCAAGACTAGATTCAACTAGGAATAAGTACCCAACTTCACACCATAACCATTGCACTCAAACCAGTCAATATTTCTATAATAGTACATAAGCTGGGCCCAATTTCATGTAATCCGTTACGGTTAACAAAAATTCTTTGCTTACGATAGAAGATTTCTTTTGCTTATGGTTAGCGTACAGTATTTCACGGGAGTGTTTTATTTTTGGTAACGGTAAGCAAGGACTTTCTGCAGAATGCATATGACAGCGCATTAGCAGAAAATAATCACGGTTACCCAATAAAGTCTTCGCTAAACCCTAGATAGTCTTGCCTACGGATTCCATGAAATAGATTTCACGCGCAGCAGTGCCCGTAAGCACAAAAATAGGCCGTAACAGATTCCGTGAAATTGGCCCCTGGTAGCTAACCATTGGTTGAATGTTAGTTACACTGGGCTTACTTCCTTGTTTAATTCTTGATATATTTCATTTGTACAGTTACAGTAGTCTTGCCAGCCAGCGCCATACTCTAGCCATGTTAACAGTGTCATTCTATGTGATCGAGTATTATTACGACTACATCAAAGCAACGGATTTCACCAAAGCCATAATGCAGGTAAGACCCAACGTCCCTTTTGGTCTTGTTCCGCTTCATTCTGGATTTCACCTGCTACTTGCTTTCCGACAACCTGTCAATCAAGACAACTGGGTGACGTTTTGGCGGAAGTGACCAGGAAAGTGACGTCACTCTTGATGAACAGAAACACAGATGTGGGAGGGCGCCAAATCACTTTTGCAAGATGTAAACAAAAATGGCGGTGGAGTTAGCGGAAGGTCGTACCTACGCAAATCAGTTGTCTGCTTATTTGTCCGCCATGTTGGACTGACAATGACTGACTGTAAACTAATTCCTTCCCTCGGTTCTCGTTCGGTTGGACCAATGACGTCATTGAAGCAGAACCGAAGTCGCTAATATGCCAAACCAATAACCAACACAGAAACTATCATACTTTGGTAAAGTTGATAGAACAGCTGCAATCTGTTCATAATTTGATTTGTCATTAATGAAAAACAAACCTGTGAAATGTTCAGCTCAATTGATCATTAGAAACAGTCGAAAAACAGCAATAAACTGTTGCAATTCTTACGCGAAAATGTAGGCCCCCCCTAATTGTATGATAAACCAAAGTATGATATTACCTTTAAAGTAAATGTGCTGTGTACACGGCATATGTAACACTGCATACATCACCATTCATCATATTGCGATGTTTAATTCATTTCTTTTGAAAGAGTTGTATATCAATGGCTTCTGTGAGTGATGGAGCCACATCACCACCTGTCTATCAAGCCATCATGAGAGGATTTGAGAGGCTCCTCATATCAGGTGTGCTATCCCTCCAGGAGATTGAGATCCTAACAAAACTCAGTATGGACAAGTAAGTTTAACAACCATCACGATGATAGATATCCAACATTTGAACTAAAAGGCTGAAGTTATTGCTGAAAATAATTATATAGGATTATAGGCTGTTTACACCTCCCGCCCAGGAAGCAATCCTTAAACCATCTCAACTTTTTGGGGAGTATACAGCCCCGGCTGCTGTATGCCACACAAAGGCTAATCAAGCACACAAAGCCATCTCTACCCTCACAGGTACCTATTTACACCTGGGTGAAGAGAAGCAATATGTGACAAAGCGTCTTGCCCAAGGATGCAAGCACCACTAACCCATGGCTGGATTCGAACCCACAGTCTGTAGATTGACCACAAGATCTTGAGTACGACATGCCAGACCACTAGGCCACAGCACCCCTAAATTCTCTGTACATATAAGTGATAATGAAAATGTAACTGATACGAGCAAGTCCTTACAATGCTAATATTATTGTAAAATAGAGAAGAAAGTAAAAGAGAGAGATTTTATTTGACCATTTTTCATAACTTGTGACACCTTTACAGATTATGCATGCCATCTCCACTCCATGCAATGTCGGCCCTTGGACTTTTGTTAACGAGTATGTACGTGCAGAAAAATCAACACACCCAGGAGGGCAGTGACCAATCAGGCGAAGAGCCTGGGTCACATGACCCGGAGAGCCAGGTCTTGGCCATGGAAAGAATATCGGTACTGTTCGATAGGTAAGTACCAATTTGCGTATTTTCAAATTGCGACGGATAAAGACACATTAACAATGTCTCCTTTTGGCCTTTCAGTTAGCATGGAAACATTCTGTGGACGTGTGCGAGTCCACATAATGTCTTGGGATCCTGCATTATGTGGACGTCCTTTGTTGTAAAGTCCACAGTGTGTACGTTCTGCCTGATTGTGCACTGTAACATACAGAAGTCATTTGGCATACATCATTTGCGACATTTCAATTTCTTCAGTAAAATGCCCATTATTTATTAGTCAAATACAGGGTGAGTCAAAAAGAACTTGACCGGGATTGGTGATGTTTTTTCAAAACAAACAAATGACACTCAAAAGTTCAGTAAAGCATATATTTAACAAGCACTCTCTCCTGCTTATTAGGAAAAAAATGATACAAATTGATCATTCCTAAGAGGAGTTATGTCTATTTTAATGAAGGGACTCATTTTGCAAGCTGTCCATAGAATGTTAATGCTTGACTGAATCTAAATATCTGAGTATAAAGTAGCAAAGGGTATTAAGTAGTCATTTTAGGTACGTACACAGCTAAAATGCTTACTTTACATTTGTTGTCAAGTATTCCATGGACAGCTTGAAAAATGAGTACCTTTATTAAAATAGACATAACTCCTAATAGGAATGATCAATTTGTTTCATTCTTTTTTTCAAATAAGCAGGAGAGAATGCTTGTTGAATATATGCTTTACTGGACTTTTGAGTGTCATTCGGTTTTGTTTTAATACATCACCAATTTCGGGCAACTTCTTTTTGACTCTTGTCACATGTATGTTTAAATTGCAGGATTCGTAAGGGTTACCCCAGTGAAGCCCGTGCAGTTGCCCAGATTCTGCCAGCGTGTGTTCGGGATTTCTTTTCACCGCAAGACGTAATGAACAAGGTGATTGGTGAATTTTTGTCCAATCAGCAACCGCATCCTCAACTCATGGCAACTGTCGTCTTCAAGGTAAACATTTACAATGTCTTTTCGACGTTTCCTTTCTTTTTCATGGGGCTGGATAGCTCAGTTTGTAAGAGCGTCGGTACTGCATTTGGGGGGGTCGCTGTTTTGAATCCTGATCCAGTCAATTTTTCTTTGTTCACTTTTCAATGACTTAAAATTCAAATTCAGTCAGTTTCCCTTGTGGTTATTTGATGATTATGCATGTATTGATTAAAAAGCCGGATCCTCTTTGAGTGATCCCTTATGTACTATTTCTCAGGTTGCAGCGTTGCTAATGCTGCACGTATCTTAAATGATCCTTTGGAAATAGCAGTATGTGAGTGGTTTCATGGCTTCTGACTGCCAAACGAACAAAGAGAATTGACTATTAGGGACACAGCTAACATAGGGTTGGATAGCTCAGTTGGTAAGTGCACCGGTTCGGTATTCTGGGGGTCGCTGGTTCAAATTGTGTCTCGGCATGTTTTGCTTATCGGTACTCCTTTAACTCTTGTGTTGGAATCCTTCATTTTGCTAGGTATTTGGAAGTCTACATGATCAGGGACAAACGCAAGGTGTACGTGACTGGGTGATGTTGTCACTTTCCAACTTTACTCAACGTACACCTGTCGCTATGGCAGTATGGAGCCTCACTTGTTTCTTCATCAGTGCGTCAAATAATCCGTGGATCAGAGCACTGTATCCTTTGTCATTTATTTTTAAATGTCATTATCCAAAATGAAATACCGTGAAGACGAATCTTGTTTAGCCAAATGACACTACTGCCACAAAATATCATTGTCCCAAATGCCACTACTGTCCCAAAATGTCATCATCTCAAATGCCACTACTGTCCCAAAATGTCATCGTCTCAAATGCCACTACTGTCCCAAAATGTCATTGTCCCAAATGCCACTATTGTCCCAAAATGTCATCGTCTCAAATGCCACTACTGTCCCAAAATGTCATCGTATCAAATGCCACTACTGTCCCAAAATGTCATCGTCTCAAATGCCACCTCTGTCTCAAAATGTCATTGACCCAAATGCCACCATTGCAAACTGGCCCATATGTCATCCACCTTAGTTTGAAATCATGAAGCCTAAGAATTTTAATTGATTGATCCCTTTTGTTGGTTGATTTTCTACATGAATATCAATGTCGTCCCCAAGTATGTGATATTAGACTTAACTGTAACATGTTCTAGACTTCCGCATATTGTTGGTAGAATGGGACGTCTTGAAGCCATTGACAAAAAGTACTTCCTGATTGTTGCAAGGGACTTCTACCTGAACCAGGTATGCCTGCTATTTTTCCTTTATCATTTAGTATGGAGGTTAACAAAACGGAGGCTCAGGCTCCATTTCAGAATTCATTCTAAAATAGTGGGTATCAAATTGGAGGCTTTGGGCTGCAGTTTGGAAGTAGATTCTCTGGAAAAGGAAAACAGAGGTCCAGCTTCAGTGAGAAACCACAACCTAGATTTTTATCATGGATGACAGAGATGAAGTCTGAGCCTGAGCCTGAGCCTGAGCCTGAGCCTGAGCCTGAGCCTAAGCCTGAGCCTGAGCCTGAGCCTCTGTTCCGTACTCCCTATGTTTCCATAGGAATACAACCTTCATGCTTTAATACTCATAATTAACTTATGTGGATCGGTTTACAGAAACATCACGTAAAAATCTTTGGCACTTCTATTTCATTCACACTTCCATTCGCACTTCTTGTAAGGTCGCAACGTTTTGACTAGCCTGCTCTAGTCATTATTATCTCCTGATGATGACTAGAGAAGGCTGGTTGAAACGTTGAGACCTTACGAGAAGGGCGAACGATATAGAAGTGTGAAAGTGTGAACGATTCTTACTTGGTGTTTCCGCAAACCGATCCACATACCCATTGTCACCATGCAAAGCCTCAAATCTTTCTCATCATTAACTTGTCTCTTCCAGGTCACTGATGAATCCAGTAGAAGGGCCTTCATATCAACATTCCAGTCTGTTGCAGCTACTTGTACTGATACTGTCTATGCACAACTACTTGGCTGTGTGTAGAGACGCCATGTTTGATGACCGACCATTATCCATTCTTCCTTTACAGTAAGCGGGCAAATTTAGGAAAGTGTATTATTAACATAACATGTGGTTAAGTATAAGTTAGCAATATTTCACCAATTCTCATTTCACTAGTTACTATTTTGTCTAGTTTATGTTGTATCATCTTCCCATACTATAATGTTCATAATGCTTACGTCTTAAAGGTAATTTCGTACTTTCTTTTGTCAAAGAAATGCAGATTCACGGGCAAAAATATTAAGAAAGATACAGTAACGGTCATCTGTGAAATTCCCAGGCCCATACTGTGCCCACTTTTTGAGAAAACAGTGAAAGACGATCACAGTATTTTCAAATCTTTTCAAAGAGGTTTTAATCTCCCTGAGATCAAAATTTTTTTGGGGTAATTGGTTTTACTCTTTTCAGGCAGAAATAAATCTAACAGTATGTTTCTACCAGTGCCATCTTTATACCCTGAAAGTTATAGGTAAATCTGTGAAGATTTCTGTTTAGGCACGCTACCAAATGATGATAGTACCTTTAAGTTTAGACTTAACTACCTAAATCTTAAGAACTTCTTTTGTTTTAATGAACAGCTTTTCTTGATATGGATCAAATTACCATATTTCAATCTTTCTCATCCTTTTTCTCTTAGCTGGCAAACTTAAACTTTGCCCAAGGCCTATTCATATTAAAGAATTGTACGTTGTTACAATTTCAATTTAACGAGAAATGTAAAATTTTTTGTTTCTTTTTGAGGACAAAAGTTAAAAGAATGTCATTAGTTCTCATTTTGTCTACAATTGACACGCAATTATTTTGTTCTATATTTTGAATATGCTATAACTGCTAGATTTGTATCAACTGTCTACATATGTGATGTTACTCCATTGACATTATCTGTTTTTGCACTAAAATCATTTTGTATCATTGCATCATCTTTTGTTCCTCTACTTCACTGTCCATTCTGGTTTTGAAGTTCTTCAGTTTTAGACATGTTTTTTACTTGAAAATCTACATGTATTTAAAAGACAAAATCTTGAAATGGAAAGTTACAAACTTCTAAGGTTGATTTGTACCCTACTGTCAGACTTGAAACTGCCTAGAATATGTTCCCCACAATATCTTCTCTCTTTGTTTAGCTTTACCTTTTGTTTGAAATAAGAATATTACTACATGTACTAAAGTAAAAACAAAATAGATGAAAAAATTTTCAAAAGTTTTCTAGTAACTGTGATATTTATCATGCTTGACAAATCAGAATATTTATGTGAGAGAAACAAAATATTTGATGCTATTTTCAGTTCACAGTTGTTGTTGTTTGTTTGTTTTTTGTTTTTTTGGGGGGACAGCATAGGCCTACATTAATTATAATAATTAAATATGAGCAATAATGTGGAAGTGGAAGCTATGGGGTTTATGAAACTCAGGCTCAGGCCCTGGCTCTGTCATCCATATGCTGAAAATATAGGTTGTGGCTTTCCATTGAAGCTGAAGCTGTTTTCCAAAGCCAGTTTTGAAACCCATAATTTTTAGAATGGATTCACAAAATGGCCCGGGTACAAGCCTGAGCCCGAGCCCAAGCCCAAGCCTGAGCCCGAGCCAGAGCCCAAGCCTCTGTTTTGTAAACCCCTTTGCTTCCATGGTTTAAGATTTCCTAAGTATTTAGGAAATGTATTTTTTATAAAACCGAGAAAATGGCAAATGACAAGATCTGTTTTTACAGATCTTTGATGCTATTCAAATATTGATCTGCATGTATATATATACAACTTGTTCTGAAAATGTGGACTTGTGAATACCTATTAATGATGTTAAATTTCTTCAATAAAAAATATAACTTCCAAAAGGAAATTCGCTAATTTTTCATTTTACCTAAGCTTAGCTTATCAGTTTTGTATAGAAAATTGGCACAATGCCAGCAGCACATGTAACAGTAAACGTTATCCGTAGCTTCCATAAATCTAGTGCATAAATTTAATTGCTTCTAGAGTCAAAACTGATTGAAAATACTTTCCCATCCCCTTGCAACAATTTTTTCTTAGATCAGTAAAAATTGTGCTATTTTGTGAAATAGTGACATATAATTGATATTGATACTAAGCCTTCAACAGCTATTGTAAAATACTTTACTTAATCATACTAGACTTAGAAAATATTGTAAATGTGAAACACTTCTTGGTATATTCTTGATGGTTGTATAATCTCGAAAGTAATCATGTGTATTTGTGAGGCTTCAAAACCTAAAGTATAATGTCCATAACTTTGTGATTTGTTCATGTACGTTTTGAAATAATTATAATTAGGAACATAAAATTTATAATTATACATAGCCATGCACTGCTATAAAGACATGTAGTGCAGAACATTGATTTGTAAGTAAAATGTTGAGTACAATTTGTAAAGCAATAAAGAAAAATATCACAATGCACACAATACAGAAATGATTTCATTTTAGCTTGTTTTTCATGGTGTTCTAACTTCTATAGAATTGTGCTTGGAGTTTAGGAGGGCCTGATGCGTTTCAATCCTAGCAGGATCTTTCTCAAAGGCTAAATGACAAGGGAACAAGAACATACAAGTAAAAGAAACACACATGAATGGATGAGACTGAGGATCGCATCGGGACAAAAGGAGGGGGGGTTGAGATTGGTCAGGCAAAGAGGGGTCAGATAAGCAAGATCAAATTTTACTTGACTACAAAAGGGTGGGGAAGATAAGAATGGGGAAGATATTCAATAAAACAATTTATTTCAGTTTTTGATTATGATTATGCAAAAGAACTTAAATTGATAACAACAGTCCAAGAATGTAAATATTCAATGTATGTACATGTATTCGTAATTGTGGGCCTAGGTTATGTAGTATGTATTGCTGGTACAGCTGTAGAAGAAGACCCTTCAAATTTTAGAAGAATTTGAACTTTTTGTATTACTATTACATGAATACACACGATAGGTTTTTTTTTTTATTAGTGTGGCGGTAATACACTTCCGTAGTAATACGCATTGCTGCGTCTGGTGAAGACTCAACTATTGAGGGCGTTCTTCATTTAGAAGCCATGTGCGACCGATGCGAAGAAATTTTATTCATTTTCCCAAAACACAAGAATTTGAAGAAAAGACCGTTCTCAAACAACGTTCAAGTAACAGGTACTGTATGCTTCTTTATTTTGGCTTAAATTGGATAAATTGCCCCTTGTTGAACCTTGTTGCTGTGGATTAAATTAACGTAATGATAATAAGTAAATTTCGGAAATTGGCGGATTCTCACCAAGATGGCGGACGCTTTGACAGTGTGTCTGAAATAGTCCGAAAAGATCGTCTTGTTTTTCATCGGAAAATATCGATTTCCATCACACGGAATGATCGTGAGCACACATAAATGAGCTGCATTTTATCTCTCACATTCGGAGAAGAGATGGGGCGATTTTCAAGCCGATGTGATATGTCTTTGTTATCATTTAGGGACATTTTCGGCACAACTTAATTCAAGTACTGTGAAGTATAGGCCTAACGTTAGTCTAGTCCGAGTAACTTGGACGCTAAATAAATAGCCTTTTTTAACATTTGGACATGGTCTGGCTATAGTAGGGTGCAAGTCCCTTGTGTGTAAATGAGTGGTAGGAGCTCCTTTTTGCCTCTACCCTGAGTCAAAATCCAGTAATTTCACCTCCAATACGATCCTAAAATGTCTCATGCATGCAGTAACTGTAGCCCTATTATTACTCCTCGTTTACAATTCTGACGTTGTCGTCATATATAGGGCTACAGGACTGTCCAGTCTACATTCGATTTACATGCAACAGAGTGAACGGGACCAGTCTACGTCGCATAATAGTTTCCCAACGGCATTGCGCGCGTGTACAGAGTAGACTGGTCCCGTTCGCTCCGTTGCACGTAAATCGAATGTAGACTGGACAGGTAGGGTTCATTCTTATGTTTTTCTTTATTATTAAAAGTCACAGAATCCGTGACTTTTTGTACGTACTGAAATTTGGGCTGAAAATTGCTCGTTTTTGTTGACATCTGAAATGATAATTAAATTTTATATCTCCCCTTCACGACATCAGAAACACGAGGGTGAGTCATTATGCCACAGATCGCTGAATAATTTTTTTAGGGATGGGGAATTTTCGATGCGAGATTTTCAAGTGTCTTGTCCCGTAGCCCTATATACGATGACAACGTCAGAATTGTAAACAATGAGTAATATGGGGCTACAGTTACTGCAGCTAGTATCATGCGGCCAGCTATGGACCACGAGAGAATTGGAGATTCCAATAATGACAAGGTTTACTCAAATTTTTTTAAGAAAAGTTAATTTTTTCCCTTAAAATGGGCACAGAGACCTCCGAAAGTCCTATTCATGAGAACAGCTGCCATCTTGTTTTTCAAATTATACACTGGTACCCGGCTACCATTCAGTGCATGCAGTGCATCTAAAGCATCACTGGTAACCATGCAGTGCTATGCATTATGTGCATTCAATTTAAACAACAAGATGGCAGCTGTGTGAATTAAAAGGTCTCTGTGCCCATTTTTAGGGAAAAAATGATCTTTTCTTCAAAAAATGTGAGTAAACCTTGTCATTATTGGAATCTTCAATTCTCCCTTGGTCCATAGCTGGCCGCATGAGACATTTTAGGAACGGTTTTGAGGTGAAATCACAGGACTTTGACTCAGGGTAGAGGCAAAAAGGAGCTCTTGCTCGATTTTTAGGGTCCAAGTTACTCGGACTAGGCCCACTTTATACTGGAGTCTAGACCGTTGGACCATGGACGGTCCAGACTCATACATGTATAAAGTGGGACTAGGCCTATACTTCACAGTACTTGTAAGTTGTGCCAAAAATTTCCCCAAATGGGCATTACCGGAGATTAGTACACTCAGGTTAGCTGGTACCCAGCTTCTACAGTAAACTAACTCACCTAAATGTGACTCTTCATCTATTGCATCTGGTTACCAGCTAACCTGAGTGTACTAATCTGAGGTAACCCCCCCCCCCCCCCCCCCTCCAAATAACAACAAAGACATCTCACATTGCCTTGAAAATAGCTCCATGGTTAGATTAGCTTCTTTTTAACGATATTTGACTTCATCGTTCGCACTAATGTCCAACACTAAGTAATGCAGTAAAACATAAATCAGAAGCAGATCGCCTCAAAAATCCATGAAATCAAGTCAAAAGATTCCATTAAAGCACCAGCTGGCTTCTAATAAAGTTCTACACATGTCAACATGTATGGTCAAAGATGAACAAGTCAAGTGGTACTTCAGTGGCACTTACAATTATTTTTTGGATTGCAATTTCGACAAATTTGTCGCAGGTCAGTTCAAACATGCACAGAGTTGTTGAATCATAGCTCTGCCCTCTTTCCACAAATTAAACCTTGCTAATATTGAAGAGGACACCACAAATGTATATTTAAGTAAGTCTCTTTACAAAAAGTTGTTTTTCATTCCCTAATTTATAGGTACCCTTACCAAAATCCTCACACGCTTTTCAATGAGCCCATGTACAAACCATAGATACACGAAGACTGGGAACTTGACCGCATGTCCTGGCTATGCCAAACATATCAACGACTGTTTCATGTCATCACACTTATATAGGCAAGGACGCGGACCCTGCGTGGACCAATATGGCGTTTGAGTTAATGTAAGACAAACCGTGACATGAAACAGTCAATGATATGTTTGGCATAGCCAGGACATGCGGTCAAGTTCCCAGGCTTCCAACTGCTTAAAATTTGGTATTTTCACCAGCCCTCAAGTTACGTCAGCATTTGATTTATTTTTATCATCATAGGTTTGACAATCAACTTGCCGCAGCCTGATCTCAAAATCATGCCAATACTCCAGATACCAACAAGGCAACCAGTCTTCAGGCTGTCCGTCAGGAAAAGACAGTCACCAGCCAGTTACCAGCCAGTTTCAAGTTTCATTCAGCCAGTGAGAGTGTGACTGTCCGGGGAGCCAGCCTCCAAGGGGAGGAAGCAGTCATCCAGCCATTCAGCCAGCTAAGATGTTCTATCAGGGAGAGACTGTCACCCGCCACCCAACCAGTCATCCAGCCAGTGAGAGTGTGGCAGTCCAACAAGCCAACATCCAAGTTAAGGAAGCAGTCATCCAGCCATTCAGCCAGCTACATTCAGCCAGCTACATTCAGCCAGCTACATTCAGCCTGCTACATTCAGCCAGGTACATTGTGTTTCGTGCACTGATTCATTTTTAGTTTTGTTCATGCATGTGTCTAAATTTTTAGCTAAAATTTGCCAAGCATGGCACTTCCAAACTGAGCCGATCTGAACAGAAATGAATTTCTCTGTTCTGAATGTTAAGGAAAAATCCTTGTAGTACCTGGCAGTTGAGTCTACAGTGCAGTGTTGGAGAACTTTTACTAGTCGTACTCGTGCTCGCATTCAACTAAAGTACATGAAAGTACTTGGCCTGTACTTGATTAAAAGCACTCAACAATTGAAATGTACTACTTGGCCCGTACTCGATTGCGTGTACTCAATAAATTCAACATTTCATTGGTTACATTGCACAACAGAGTTGTTGACTCAAGTCGGTGACTTCGACTTGATTCAGACGCAATGACTTGTGACTTGACTTGACTTGACTTCCTGCCACGGAGTGTTTGAAATAACAAAGAAAATTGAAAATGATGCCGCCCCGACCACCTGTGAAGCCTGTAAGAATGTACGTTTTACATGCACACACTGGACGTACGGGTACATTGTATTCATTGTGTTATGAGTCACCATACAAGACAAAATGAAATAAATGCAACAAAGCGACCACACTTTAATTGGTTGAATTAATACAAGTATAAACTTAATAGCTGTAGATTATAGATATTTTTCTTTTAAGTGGACTTCTGAAATAAAACTTGACTTGACTTGAAAAAAAAGACTTTTGACAAGCTCAAACATTGTGGTAGCGTGATCATGCACATTTATTGATACTTACAATAGGCATACTGTCTTGCACTTTTTTTGAATGTTTTTGTGGCAAATTTCATGGTTTACTCAGTCCTGATTTAAATTGGATGTATATTGTGTCTTCATTTTGGTCCTGGTTAAAAGAAATGTGAATGACATTTTTGTTTATAAATATTTTATTCGTTTGTTCTTCCAGGATCTTCAGGTGCACAAGGGCAAGTTTCATCGCCTGCTTACCAGTAACCCAGTCTCTCCCTGTGAAGGCTACTCAGCCAGCCAGCTTCATCACCTGCTTACCAGTAACCTAGTCTCCCTGCAAAGGCTACTCAGCCAGCCAGCTTCATCACCTGCTTACCAGTAACCTAGTCTCCCTGTGAAGGCTACTCAGTCACCCAGATTCATCGCCTGCTTACCAGTAACCTAGTCTCCCTGTGAGGGCTACTCAGCCAGCCAGCCTCATCACCTGCTTACCAGTAACCTAGTCTCCCTGCGAAGGCTACTCAGCAAGCCAGCCAGCTTCATAACCTGCTTGCCAGTAACCTAGTCTCCCTGTGAAGGCTACTCAGCCAGCCAGCTTCATCACCTGCTTGCCAGTAACCTAGTCTCCCTGCGAAGGCTACTCAGCAAGCCAGCCAGCTTCATTTCCTGCTTACCAGTAACCTAGTCTCCCTGTGAAGGCTACTCAGCCAGCCAGCCTCATCACCTGCTTGCCAGTAACCTAGTCTCCCTGCGAAGGCTACTCAGCAAGCCAGCCAGCTTCATCACCTGCTTGCCAGTAACCTTGTCTCTCTGCGAAGGCTACTCAGCCAGCCAGCTTCATTGCCTGCTTACCAGTAACCTAGTCTCCATGTGAAGGCTACTCAGCCAGCCAGATTCATTGCCTGCTTACCAGTAACCTAGTCTCCCTGTGAAGGCTACTCAGCCAGCAAGCTTCATCACCTGCTTACCAGTAACCTAGTCTCCCTATGAAGGCTATTCAACCAGCCAGCTTCATCACCTGCTTATCAGCCAGTCAGCCAACTATGAGCCAACATGTTCCTGGTAAGTTTAAAACATTTTCTTGCATGTTAAGCACATAAATTGTGTCCCCCTTGCCAAGATACTAGCCTTCCTTCGAAGAGAAGTAACCTTTGATTTGGCTTGCATTGTAAGGCAGTGCTCATGTCTGAATACTTTGTTTGACAATACGTGGATGAAACAGGGTTTGCAGAACAGCAAACATGCTCTCATAAGATGCTCGGACAACTCTCTGAAAAGCCCCTTGCTTCCTGCATTGTAATATGCACTTGACATTGCGACAGTTTGGTTGCAGACCACACATATGGAATAGGTCCATTACAAAGCACAAAGAAAGCTTAATTCCTTTTCCTAATAATTTATTTGTTTTTTATCTTATCCTTTGCTTTGTGTAGTGAATGTACTGCAACTTTCTGGCTGGTGCTGAAGCTTTGAAGTTACTGAGCTGCTAACTGGAAGAATACTTGTAAGTATTTCAACATCCATTCAGTTTTTATTGGGGGCCTTTAAAAAACTTGGCTTGAGGCTAAAGCTTGGGACTTCTACTGCCATTTGAGGCCCACAAAACCAAATGCAGGAACTTGACCAGATGGCGAAGCCAAAGAAAGTCTCCAGCTTCGCCATGTATCGCAAGCCCTTCATTTCATTTAGGACACAAAATGGCACCAGTAGCAAAATAAATCTCAAGCCTAGTCTCAAGCCTCATTTCGTATTAAAAGGTCTCTAGTAGTGGATACATTTAGCATTTGGCTATACCATTGCCCCAAATCAATGTTTAGGTCTCTATAGTTATTATCGTTATCTTGATTTACTTAATAATACAATAATAACTACCTTCTTGCTATTGATTCTGCTTCCGCTCTGTCTAGGGATTAGTTTGCTTGGTAGCTAGTTTTATTTAACTGAAATAAGTGCATTTTATTTGTATAGAACTTGCATTGATCTTCTCTTTTTATTGATTTTATTTCTTTGCTTAGGCCTGCTAACTGCTTGAGAACCTCATCATCAAATGTTTCCATGACGGTGCCACACCTTCAACGACAAGACGAAGAGCCCCATCGTAAAGTAAATGATACTTGTATTTCGTTTTTAAACTCATGTGATTGAAAGCTTAAAAAAAACATTGCTCACCTTAAAAAACCTGCCCAAAACTTTCACATTTTCACAATACCAATATTGAAATTTCCATTAAAGCTACACTGACATTTTACACTTTTAGAACATATGCTAAATCTTTTTATTTGTCACCCAACAAAAAATTATTTTTTCTTTACAAATATATAAACCCTGTCTTTCAAATGTTTAAAATGCTGCCTAAAAAAAACCCCAAAATGATCTGCACAAAAGGAAGATATTCTGAAAGAATGTTTTGAAAATGGTTTTCAATCACATGAGTTTAGAACTGTTAATTAAGACAGATATGTGTTTGCTTATTGCAGAGAAAATAATCAATCAACTGAATATACTGCTTGGTGAATTAAGGAGACAAAATGAGTTCACTCCATTTCCTTCCCTTTGGTGGGAATGTCAGAAACTTTGTGCATCTCTTCCCTGGAGTGGGAATGTCAGAAACGTTGTGCATCTCTTCCCTGGAGTGGGAATGTCAGAAACTTTTTGCATCTTCTCCCTGGAGTGGGAATGTCAGAAACTTGTGCATCTCTTCCCTGGAGTGGGAATTTCAGAAACTTGTGCATCTCTTCCCTGGAGTGGGAATGTCAGAAACTTTTTGCATCTTCTCCCTGGAGTGGGAATGTCAGAAACTTGTGCATCTCTTCCCTGGAGTGGGAATGTCAGAAACTTGTGCATGTCTTCCCTACAGAGGGAATGTCAGAAACTTGTGCATCTCTTCCCTGAAGAGGGAATGTCAGAAACTTGTGCATCTCTTCCCTGAAGAGGGAATGTCAGAAACTTGTGCATCTCTTCCCTGAAGAGGGAATGTCAAAAACTTGTGCATCTCTGCCCTGGAGTGGGAATATCAGAAACTTGTGCATCTCTTCCCTGGAGTGGGAATGTGGGAAACTTTGTTCATTTGGTCCTTGGAGTGGACTGGACTCATTTGTCTCTGTTTATCGATTCACCCATTTGGTTTTGTTGAATTGTATTTAGATAAAGGTATGGTTCAGGATTGATTTTAATTTCATTCGTTCATGTAGGATGACCAATGTCTAATTTCATAGATGGTCCACTGTTTTTTCATGGGTTGGAGCATATTCTACCTCATCACTTTGTCCTTGCTAGTGTTTTCCATGGGTTGCCAAACACTCTCGACACACTTACAGAGATTTTAATCTGAAATCAGATTTTGTTTTGGATTTTTTTACCCCAAATTTGATTTTTTTTTTCTCTTCATATTTTTGAATTGAACAATTTATTTTCAAGTCTACTTTGATGATATTCACTTATCTTCTACAGCAATAACTTGGATCATGCTTTTTTTGGCATAGTTGCATCTCTAGAACTTGGCTAAGCAAGTGATAGCCTTAGTTGCTGTTACCAATTGAAGCATTTATGAGGGCCTACATTAATTAATCCTGAACCATACCTTACATTATATGTATTCAGTTTTTAATCAAACAGCAGAGGATGTTTTTCTTAACCTGGCTTGCAAATATTGCAAAAAGTAAAATCCACTAGACTCTTGCAAAATTATTCTATTTATCAATACTTCCCAAATTTGCCTCCAAAAGTCCATTGCGCCGCACTTTTCAATCTTGGGCACATAAAACCACCACATCATGTGCACAATGCGCACATGTCACTACCTACACTGCTTGATGGTTCCAAACCTATATACTTCATACATCGAGATTTTGTTTTTATTATTCCAAATTCCACGAATGACTGTTTGGATGCACGATGATGAAAAGCCAGATTGATTGAAATATCCACTGCTGTTTGATGTTATGTGAATGTTTTGTATCTGTCCAAATCAGACTGTATCTTGGCACAATAGGACGCTGCGTAGTGCACTTCATTAATTTCATCTGAAAAAAAAAATCGCATAAAAAATTGTTTTGCGCGTTTTTGTTAAGTAAATATTAGGGATTTTTGGAATGTGTTTTGCAAAATTCAGAACCGTGAGAAAAAAAATCGCATTGAAAATTAGTTTGTGTGTTTTGATACTGCGAAAATTAAGTATACTTGGAATATGTGCATATCTACCAAAACAGAGATTTTTTTCTTTGGCAAATTTAAAACCTTGAAAAAACAATTACAATTCTGCGCGGGAATCACAAATGGCAAAAACATTTTTCAGCCAGTTACATGTGTGACTGATTTGGACAGAAAGTGTAATACATGTATTTGCATTTATGTGTAGTCAATATGAGAATCACTCCATCAAACTGAGTCAAATACGGCATTCTAAAACAAGCCGTGCAGCATAGTACATCAGCACAGCCTACTCATACAGATATGAAATAACAAAAGATCATTGTTCGAAATTTTAGATTCATAATTGCCTAAAATTCTCACATTTTATCTCAAAATCCAAATTCTTTATTCTAAAAATTGAAAAATACAACTTCACCAGCAACTTTTTTTTTTTATATTTTTTTTTTTAGTTCCATTTCCAATGAAAAAGCTTACGCAAAATGAAATTCCTTTTGATTTTTTCATTTTTTTTTTACTCACAACAATTCACACTTGGTTTGTCAGAGTGGTTCTCATTTTGAAATGCACTTTCTGGAATGTTTTAATGTATCATGAAAAACCATACAAAAACAAATGCAAACGTGTGCTGCTGGTCGGCGCCCTCTACTGTCTGCAGCATGTAACAGCCAGAAATAACCCAAGTGTTATGAACGGTAGGCCCTCTGTTGGGTGAAATCTGCTCAGTGTACTACTGTTGTTCTGCATCATCGGTATCCTACCTCACATGATTTGACAAGCTTATTGGC
Source organism: Astropecten irregularis (assembly GCA_963971285.1). Classification (NCBI taxonomy): domain Eukaryota; kingdom Metazoa; phylum Echinodermata; class Asteroidea; order Paxillosida; family Astropectinidae; genus Astropecten; species Astropecten irregularis. The sequence continues at coordinate 18,274,720 of OZ020254.1, read as the reverse complement.
CAAAACGTACAACATCCTCTAAAAGCGCGGTATAGGGAAGAAAGGATTCCTGTTGCTACCTAAAGTCTTTGGGGTCTGTATTGGGCGGGGATAGAGTTCCGATTCCTCAGTTATACTTTTGTTGGTTCGGTCATCTTATTAACTTGTTCCTGTGTAACCAGGTCTCTTTTCAGGCCGGTCATGATGACCAACCCTTTTCCGCAGGACGACTGCTTCTGATCTGAGGGGGTTCGTGACCTGATGGATGATGGTGACCTCTATCCAGTTGTTGGTGTGATGGTTGGATAAATAGTGTTCTCACATGGCTGATTCACTTTGACCAAAAAAGTACTAAGGAACAGGTATTCAGGTTTTGACTTGGTTTCACTTGTGTAGTATGAACTAAATACATGCAGTGCAGGAAATATCAAAGATGACATTGGGTTTATGTAGGAAGGGTCCTTTATCTCAAACTCGATGCTTAAGCAAGCTGCTGTTCTGAGTCAAGTGCAATTTATACATGTCACTTCTGATTGTCATTGATATACGATAGGTGGCCTATCCATTGCTCTTAGTGAGCATTTCTTTACAGTCTGATACTACATACTATTATTTGTTCGAGGCTGAAATGGCAGGGCCATTGAACTTTGTGTTGAGTACAGCACATTTCAAAATTTTTCCAACTGGCAGATAAACGATCTAGATTGTATTTTTGCCTTACTGCCGAATGTTATCCAGTTGCAAATATCCCTAAGTTACATATTTTGTAGCATCGGTATAGAAACACTCAGCAGTGTTGCAGGTGTGCTATTGCACATTTTGCAGCATTGGTATAGAAACACGAGGCAGTGTTGCAGGTGTGCTATTGCATATTTTGCAGCATTGGTATAGAAACACTAGGCATTGTTGCAGGTGTGCCATTGCACATTTTGCAGCATTGGGTATAAGAACACTAGGCAGTGTTGCAGGTGTGCTATTGCATATTTTGCAGCATCGATATAGAAACACTAGGCAGTGTTGCAGGTGTGCTATTGCATATTTTGCAGCATCGATATAGAAACACTAGGCAGTGTTGCAGGTGTGCTATTGCATATTTTGCAGCATCGGTATAGAAACACTAGGCATTGTTGCAGGTGTGCTATTACACATTTTGCAGCATTGGTATAGAAACACTAGGCAGTGTTGCAGGTGTGCTATTGCATATTTTGCAGCATCGATATAGAAACACTAGGCATTGTTGCAGGTGTGCTATTACACATTTTGCAGCATTGGTATAGAAACACTCAGCAGTGTTGCAGGTGTGCTATTACACATTTTGCAGCATCGGTATAGAAACACTAGGCATTGTTGCAGGTGTGCCATTGCACATTTTGCAGCATTGGGTATAAGAACACTAGGCAGTGTTGCAGGTGTGCTATTGCACATTTTGCAGCATTGGTATAGAAACACTAGGTAGTGTTGCAGGTGTGCTATTGCACATTTTGCAGCATCGGTATAGAAGCACTAGGCAGTGTTGCAGGTGTGCTATTGCACATTTTGCAGCATCGGAAGTTTCGGAACACTATACAGTATAGTATAGAAACACTATGCAATGTTGCGGTTGTGCTGTTGCACATTTTGCAGCATTGGGTATAAGAACACTAGGCATTGTTGCAGGTGTGCTATTGCATATTTGTGTAACATTTGTCTGGTATTATTCAAATACACTCTCTGGCATTGTTGCTAGTTTGGAGACTTTTGCATCATGGACAATTATTTGTATATAACAGATTCATGTGTTACACACATCACTGCCGTTATTGACATTCTACAAATGCTATCGGACATTTTCTGTTGCTCTAGAAATGATTCCAATAATGACTGTCAACTCCAGCTAGATTGGAAGTTGAATGGTCGAGACACCTGCATGTACAAGCAGAATGTTGTTGGTTCGAATCCAGCTTGAGTGGTCCGTGTTTGTTCCCTCTCACAGATACACCAAGCACTTGATACATACTGATTAATCAATGGATCACAACCTAATCTAACATGTATCTTTAGATGATGATAACTCAGACAGCAGCATGCTTAATGTTCGTTTATTATCATGGACTTTAGTCCATGTGCTTACTCCGTTTCGCATTACAAATTTTCCTAAGAGATCATAAGTTAAATTTTCTATGTGCTCATATGACAAGCTTGGCAACAAAAAGGTTTATCAGTTACGTCTAGTTCAAAATGGTCAGCAGTCAGTATTGGTCCTTCAAATTGTCATCAGATACAAAGCTCTCATTTGATTCTCAGCAGAATCAAAGCAATGCAGACTCTGTGGTCATTGGGCCATCTTATCCCTCCTGGGACAATCTCAACTCCCTGTGGAGTATGCAGCTCTGGCTGCTATTCAAATACACAAAGGCTTATTATACACAAAGCCATCACTTACCCTTACAAATAAACCATTTACTCCTTGGTGGAGACAATGCGTACTTGTTCAGAAAATCAAACCCCAGTGTTTTTAGCACTGGATTGAAAAATGTGAAAGTTGGTCGTCAATTTATGTGTGAATTTCCCTTGAAGTATGTCAATGATGAGAACAATTCCTTTGTCACACATCTAGAAAAAGTTAAAGGTTGAGGTCAAAGGTATAAAGTGTCAGTGCAGCTCACTGTTATAATGCAACTTCCAAATATTGGCTCATCTTACTGCTGAAATTGAAAGGCAATTCACATCATGTGTCTGGTCACTGGGCCAAGTTGTCAGTCCTGAGACCATCTCAACTCCCTGGGGAGTTTATGCTGCCCAAGGTGCTGTTCTGTAGCACACAGATGCTAATTAATTTAGCACATAGTCATCACTACCCTTACAAGTAAGTCATTTACTCCTTGTTGGAGGGAAACATATATATTGACAAAGTGTCTTGCTCAAGGACACTAAGATTTCCTTGACTGCATGGGCTCAAGCCCAAACTCAAATCAGCATCGTGAGGTTTATGCATCGGACCTCTTAGCCACAGCACCACAATGTATGAATATGAGTCAGGCACTCTTACATGCTAAGCTTGTGCCTGAACTGTTTACACAAAGTCCTGTGAAAATTATGACGAATTCTGACGCTAAAAAAGAAAGAAACTATTCACCAAACCACACTGAATTTGAATGTTATCAAGTTTTATTGAGCATTCATTCGGTTATCCAAATGAAAACCTGTTTACATTTATAAAGATGACCGAGTAATAAACGAGGACACAGCTTTGGTGTTCATCTCAAATTCATTTTGAATTAATATTCACAAGCAGAATAATTCATAGAGTAAACATGTTCTGTCAACTGTGCATCAATAGTTTTATGTCTGAACTGATCTCTTAACGGTCGCTGCTTCTTTAGAGTCCAAGTTTGTCTTATGAGCCATACGGGTATTTTCCAACATCACGTTCGGGGTTAATAATGCTTAAATTTCTCCTTCATAAGCTCAATGTCATCTACAATATTTCCTGTTAGGATATTTTGTCCGTAACTGCATACAGTACGCTGTTTTCAATCACCTTTATCATTCAGATTCACTAAAATATTGTCCTAAAATGCACAGCAAGTGTAACAAATACCTTGCAGTAATCTAGATGCGATCATTATTTTGTACAAAACCCAAGAATACATCGATTTTAGTTCCTTTTTCATGACTGAATTAGTGATGAAATATCTTATTAAAAACGGCATTGAAATAAATGATTTTGATTTATTAAGTTCTTACACAAGACACAAGTGAAACCAATTAAAACTTGAGAGCCAGCCCCACTCAAACTGCCACAGACGTTTTGATTTTTCCTTTTTCTTTTGCCAAAGAGAGCAGGAGATCTAATCTTTGCCCAAAACAGTGAAATCCAGCCATGTTTGAATGTTATTTTTCTTATCAGCACATCATCATCTGGGCTGAAGTTGTTGTCATTCTGAAGGTCAAGGACTCAATTAGTGATGTTGTGGAAGTCCTAGTTAATACGGCCTTTTTTTTTTGCGCTTTTTTCATCCAAAAGTCATCCCCCAAAACCTTCCAAGAACATATAGCGGCCTGATTGCCTGAACAGGGGGTGACGTCCCGAATAACGTTCACATACCGGTCCAGCAAAGTTTGAGCGAGCAACAATGAATCCTTTCTGACCTTTGTTATTCTAATGATTGACCTTTTCAATGGCGTGATCCAAAACAACAATAGCTTGTCAAACATGTGTTGTAGGATACCGGTGCATGCAGGGCACCAGTTGTACATTGGCCGATTTTGCCCAACAGAGGGCCTACCGTTCATAACACTTGGGTTATTTTTGGTTGTTACATGTTGCAGACAGTAGAGGGCGCCGACCAGCAGCACACGTTTGCATATGTTTAAAAAAAAAAATTTTTTTTGAAAAAAAAAATTGAATAGGGGTCCCCCTGTAATAAATCTTTGTGGAAAAAAGTAACGTACCCTCCCTCGTGTCCTTTTTTAAAACGTTGAATAGCCCCTCCCCTCCTGAGGTGGAGAGAGAGGCTTTGTGGTTGACCAAGGAAACTTCATTCAAGAATGAAGTAAAAGGGGCTACATCCCTCATTAGAAACGCCCCCAAAATACAACCTTTATGCTCATTAGCATTTAACCTCTACACTTTAATTATGCAGAGGTCATATGAAAACGACCAACAGATAGTATTTATGGATGCATTTCAACAAGTGATGTAACCTCTTTTAAAGACAACGTTTTCTAACTTGATCTGTGACCTTCTTGCGCGCCTACTTGTTGGAATTCTATCGTGCATAAAACTAGGAGTGGGTGCTTGCCATGTACATATCTTGCAGCGCAATTAGCCTAATTGTACCGTTTATGTTTTAGGTTAAAAAAAAAAAATTACCAAAACAAATGCTTGTGTTCGGAACAGTTGAACCAAAATGCTTATGTACTGAACTTAAGACTTAAAAGCTTTGTTCTTTTTGTTCTGTTTTTCAGAATTTTCACAATCGTTGGACCAAAATGTTTGTATGTACATATCTTGCAGCGCAATTAGCCTAATTGTATTGTTTATGTTTTCGGTAAAAAAAAACCCACCAAAACAAATGCTAGTGTTCGGAACAGTTGAACCAAAATGCTTATGTACTGAACTTAAGACTTTGTTGTTTTTGTTTTATTTTTCAGAATTTTCACAATCGTTGGACCAAAATGTTTGCATCATCGCTTTTGCCAAATTACGCATAATTAGAGAGTCAAGAGGTGGAAGGTCACAAAACAAGGTAAAAAATGACACCTTATAAGCACACAGCCTGCTACTTTGTAACGAGTCGGACCAAGGAGTATTTTGGCAAAGTTGACGCGCATACCACTTTAATTTAAACAGTCAAATGCAATGCATTTTCTTTTAATTAGACATGAATAGCTTACAACCCATCTTCTCAAAAAGGTTGTCCAGATTAAAATCAAATTGATTTCAATTCAGCCAAATTTGGCATTGTTCGCAAATTTAAAGATGATTTTTGATGCAGTGCTTGAAAATTGGAAACATGCTAAGCTGCTTCAAAAAATGTTTCGTTGGCTACACAGCAAGGTTCTTAATAGCGCTATTTCAATTCAGCCAAATTTGGCATTGTACATGTATGCAAATTTAAAGGTGATTTTTGATGCAGTGCTTGAAAATTGGAAACATGCTAAGCTGCGTCATAAAATGTTTTGTTGGCTACACAGCAAGGTTCTTAATTGCGCAACTTCAATTCAGTTACATTTGGCATTGTACGCCAATTTTAAGTTGATTTTGGATGCAATGCTTGAAAATTGGAAACACGCTAAGCTGCTTCATGAAATTGTTTTGTTTGTTACACAGTGAGGTTCTTGATTGGGCTATTTCGATCTTTTGAAATTATTTGTCCATTGAAAAATTAAGAAATATCAATGCACGCAATTTAGGATCCGACTCATTGTACAGTAACATGCTACACACTTCTCCTTGGTCAACCATTCATTGAAGGTTATCGTTTGCCAACTGATGTTCAACCATTACTCTACGATTTTTTGCATTTTAACTGCGCAAATTAAAAAAAAAACCCAAAAAACCCAACTGCAATCGTAGTAAAATTTATCAACACAATTGTGCGCAACTTATTGAATACAATTAAATTGAAATGAAGTCGAAAAATGAACAAGCCTCCACAATTGCAAACAAATTATGAATACACAAGGTTTTTGGGATATTTTGCCAAAAGGAAACAAAATTGTCTGTGTAGCGTCATCACACGAGACTTGACGCGCAATTTATCTTGTGTATTTTGTTTTGGTCTAGTAAATGTTTAAACATCAAATGGCAACCTTTCCTTCTTAATTTTGATAACCCATTCAGTCAGCTAATGAATCACAAAACAGTGGAATGCCATCGGCACTCAAAATGAGCAGGGTTTACTTTTCATTACTTAATATAAATCTAGTTAGTGAGACCCAGTTTATGTTGTGTTCCTTTTTTTATAAAATTGTGGCCAGAAAACTCAACTTTGACTACTTTGTTCAGTAGTGAACTGATGTGAATCATAATATTCTGTTGATGAACTCAGGAAAGATCTGATTCTAAGTTTGCATTTTATTATAAACTTTACATCAGTCTATTTGAAATGGAAAATTTTTCTTGGCCGAACAGGAAATTTTGTCATTGTTCTACAATTCTATTCAAGGGGATCTTTTTAATCGATCATTTTACATGTAACATAAACAATTTGGAATTCTCTAGGGTGTTTCTGGGTCATTCTTTGAGGCTTGACTATTTGCATGTTTTGTTCTTTTCTTCATAACAGGCAGTAATCTACTGTAGTTCATCTGGTTACACTCCTCATCAAGTTTGTCAACACGGTTGGCTAGCACACCAGGACACACCATCTTAGACTTCGTAGATGCAGCAGGACTCTTCATTTTTCTCCTGAAAAATATAATTGGAAATTTGGAAAATTGAAAATTACCCTTTGTAATGGAAAAGTCAGTTCAGGTTAGAGGAATGTTCGACTGTGCTTATGTTTCATATTTCTGAGACATGATCTCCTCATATTCCAACAAAATTGCCTCTTGTTAAAAAACTCATGAAAGGAAACGGGTCAAGTCATACACAACTTAGCTCGTACCTGAGACAAGTCGTCCTCTGTTCTTGTGTTTCAAATTCATGTTGATTTTTCTTGAATATTAAATGATTTGGTCGGGAAATAGATAATATGCAAATTAGGCTTGACCTCCACCGACGTGGATGAGCACTGCACACTCAGTGCTTGTGAGAGCACGTGAGAAAAAAATCACATGCTTGCTCAGGTGGGACCCGAACCCAGGACCTCCTGCTCACTAGTGCATATGCCCCACCCGCCAGGCCACCGAGCCAGCCGGGGCCCGCAGGGTGAATCGAATCCAATATCGCGGTGGGTACCGCATGTTTGTGACACCGAGTATTGATATGTATTTGTTTCCATTAAAAGTGTGGTTAATTATGGAGGACTTTGGACTTCTTGTAGACAATACCGAATTAAAGAATCGTTGCCTTAATATAAAAATGGCAACATAAATGAACGTGCGAGTTGTCGGGTACGAGCTAACGTGGGTACGAGTTTCCTGATTCTGAAGAATATAAGCTATGGGATTTCACGAGTCCAAATTGTACACTTAAATCCATGTGCGGTAAATAATTTGGCAAATGCCTGACCTGCACTTTGAATGTTACACAGAAATATATTTGTTTGAAGCTTTTAAATGCTCACTATGGAAGGAATTCCGGAAAGGATTCCACTAACGGCCATTACGAAAAAAAGGGTTATTTCCTCCAAGAGTTATTGGATGCAAGTCATAATGAACTTCAATCTCAGGTGTTTAACACTGGGGTAGCATATCTGAAAAGTGAGATTTTCAGTGGTTTTTTTTACCTACAATGATACACTTCGAATGCAGCGGTAGCCATTTTTCTCATAATGCCTTCTATCGGTCCCATAGGTTTGTGCACAAGTGATGGCCGTCAGTGGAATTCTTCCCAAATCTTCCCCTTTTACAATCATTTTCAAATTTTGTAAGTGATTTTAGGCAGGTACAATGTATTTGGAAGTCTGAACTCCGAGCAGTTTCTCCGACAATAAAGAATATATTGAAAAATAACCGGATACATTGCCTTAAATTGTGTGGCTTTATTGTTATAACGGTTTCATTCCCAATTAACACCTTTGTGGTTCTTATAATATTGATGCCCTGTATCGTAACGTTATTAACATTATCATTTGGTAATGTTTGAGCCTGAAAATCGGCATGGTGCCACGACCTAAAATGACACAAGTATTTTGCCTTGGCTCTCGGCAATAATTGAATAATTTGGTCAGGAGAGTAATAAAACCTACCCTTTTGGCCTTGGGAGTTTCTTAAAAGACCAACCAAGCCAAGAGCTTTCTGAATAAAACGGGAACCTTCCATTTGACCGGATTTTTCAAAAAGACGGATGACGAAATTGATGCGATTTCTCCCGTGGAGCAGACATGGTGTTACCTCGACGGAACGCAGGCGTGAAATGGCGCGTCTTGATTTGAACAAAGCATTATTCCCATCATGCTCTAAAATCCATTCAGAATCACTGGGGCATCCAATAAAACAGCGCCCTCTATCTATTGTTTGAGGTCAAAAACAATAGGCCAGGGGCTGCGACACTCTGTTGCTAGTCTTGTTTCAAGTCGTTACTATCCCCGGTGAGCCTAAAAAGACCGTACATTGTGGTCTATTTTACTACGATCGGTATAACAACGACTTGAAAAAAGACTACACACAGTTGTAACCTAGTCTCTTTTCAAGTCCGAGTTATTATGTGCGAGGTGAAATGGACCGCAAAGTACGGTCTTTTCAGCCGCTCCCAAGATATTTCAGACTTGAAACAAGACTAACACTTCCCACGTGTTCCTTATCTATTAGTTAGTAGTTAGTCTCTTTTCAAGTCTGAAATACACTGTGCGAGGTGAAATGGACCGCAAAGTACGGTCTTTTCAGCCGCGCCCAAGATAGTTCAGGCTTGAAACAAGACTAACACCGACCACGTGTTCCTTGTCTATTTTAAAGTAAGAACATAAAGAATGGTTTAGATCTTACATCCCGAGACCCGAACTGTTTTTGGTTTTTGTTTTACTAATTTCTGGATAAATACACCATTTCAGCCGAAATTTGTTTAACTGTATGTTTCTACCAGCACCATCTTCATAATCTGAATGTTATACGTAAATATGTGAACATTTCTGTTCGGGTAGGCCTATGTAACAATTCCTGTACTTTACCTTTAAAATTCAGTCAGTTTCTTTTATGGATAGTTGATGATAAAGGAATACAGTTTCTGTGTTGTCATACCGACTTTGCTTTGCGTTCTTTTATTCTTTCTTACTCATTGTGAAAGGTGTGATAACAAAATTGAAACAATTTTTTTTCCATTCTGCAAAATTGTGTTCGAGCGAGTTTTCTCTTTTCATTGAGGAAAGGCTCGAAGGCCCTGTGTTTTGTGAACGGTTTGATAATGAAAAATCACCCTGACCTAGCGTAACAGGTGCCTGGTACGAGTGTGTTAATATTTCATTATCAGTCCCTAATGACCATGGCAGTAATGATGTATCATTTGGACGTTCATTATTAGTCCTTAACGACCCTAAAGCAGAGTGTACACTGTCAACAATTTTGGTAACATGCTGCCCAGTAAGGGCAACACACCTGGGCAACACGACTTTGGGCCCTGTGTACACTAGCAACATTTGACTATAAACATGTTACTGAAATGTTGCTGCGACATGTTACCCAACTCGTTTTGCTCTGTGTACACTGACAACATGTTCAGCAACAACGTACCTGGGCAACATTCAATTACAGTAAACGTCTGTAATATCTTTTTCGCTTTTGCCTTTGAGAAAGATCCTGCTAGAATCGAAACGCCCCAAGCCCCCCTAACTTTAAGCATTTGATATATGTCAGGTCATTTTGGCTGATGAGCAGTTTGCAGCAGTTTATTACGTGTATTGTCTTTAATAACTCACTCATTGACACTGATATACCACACAGTGCAACGTTAAACACAACCTTAATCCAGTGTATATTAAACCATTGCCATCGTTTGTACTATGGCGCGACACTGAAGTCATTAAGAGTTTTCAAACAAATCGACTTAAATTGAGACCAGTGACAGAAACTGAACTGACTAAAAAGCTTATGACTTAAGGCATATATCCATCTTCATTTGGTTTGGATTCATTATGAAACTGCGTGCGATATGAATAGAACTTATTTCGTATTTACACATTTTGACAGGGTATAAAATTAATAGGCTTTGTCATTGCAAAAGGGATATTAAGCGTTTAATGTATGGTACAAAATTGCCATTAACTTCCCCAATAATGGTGAAGTTTCTACCTGGGGCCAATTTCACGGCGTTGCTTAGCACAAAAATTTGCTAAGCATGGCTTTTCTGTCTTAATAAAAACAGGGCTAACAACCAAATTTCCAAGTGTTATGTATCAATTGTGATTGTTCTTTGGCTGCTGTTCGCTGAATTTTTAATGATGGTTTGTTTTATTGAGGAAGGTATTTTGTGCTGAGCAATTATTTGTGCTTAACAGCTCCATGAAATTGGCCACAGTATAATAACTACTGATAACTACCTTCCAAATGTATCACGTGATTTAGATTTCAGCGACTAAATTTAAAACAAGAGGAATTTGGTAGCATACAATTAGCATTTCGAAAGCGTGGTGTAACCCTGAAGGATTCGGAGGGGACAATATTTTTTCGGCGTTATTTCTGCTATCCAGATATGCAAAGCGTAACAATGTACATGAAACAACGTCTGTAAGGAAGTTTAAGACCTTCATTTCTGTTTAAGTACCAAATTCAGCCAAAACGCACATCTTTGCAAATCCTATATGC